>BDDA01000077.1:105359-202970 GCA_001662385.1 Chlamydomonas asymmetrica
ATCGTCATCCTCGTCTTCATCTGGGCTGTCTTCGGCATCCAGCGCACCCAAGAGCTTGTTCCCCAGCACATCCATAACACGCTGCTTCTTGCTAGGCAGCGGCGGCAGGATGGTTTGCAGGTCCGCTGCAGTAGCGATGGTAGATTGCTGTGGTTGGTGGTGGTGGCGTTTGTGTTTGCCGCCGCCGCTGCCACCTTCCCCATCTGTGGGGGCTTCGGCTGGGCGGGCCTTAGCATCCTTGAGCTTCGCTAAGCGCTGCAGACGCATCCTGCAAGTGCGTGTGTTCAGGTGGCACACCCGCACATCAGTTCCTGACACTGCTGAGAGTGGGAGACCACGATGCACCAGTTCATCAACCAGTCATGCCCATGTGCCTCTTTGTGCTGTGCGCCGGAGCCCCTCCGTGCCTTGCGGGAGGCATTTCTTGGGCCAGCACTCTCAACATAATTATGTAGCACGTGGTGAGTGGTGGCGCGGGGTGGTGTGACGTGTCAGCATGCAAGCAGGTGCTGACACGCCACAGACTGCAGAGGCATTGACGGTGCAGGCATCCCTGGCGTGAGGCTTGTGCGCAGCTCAACGAACAGTACAGCGGCATCACTCACAGGTGTTCAAACTCCTCGCGCTCCTCCTTCTCCTCCGCCTCCGCCTCCGCCTCCTCCGCAGCCTCCGCCGCCTGCACACACACACACACACACCATCACCAGCCAAGGTCGTTGTGCCAGCTCTGGGCCAACGTTGGACTTAATGGTACACCAGCCGGTGGCAGGCCCCCACCCATCATGGTAAAGGGCCGTGATGGTCCAGTGTGACGGACGCCAACACGCCACAGGGTGGTGATTGCCCTCGGTCAACGCTCAACACTCAAAACTCAAACACACATCTGCATATGCATGCACACTGCACGGCCCCACGGAAAGCACACCGCATGGCCCCACGGGAACCAAACAAACACGCACCTGCTGCTTGAGGTCGTCCTCTAGCGCCTTGGTGAACTCCTGGAACTCAGCCTCCTTGGACTTGGCGTCAGGCAGCTTCACGCCGCGCGCGTTGGCGTCAGCCACCTTGTCCGCAAAGAAACCCTGGGCACGAGGCATCGCCAAGCACACTGTAACGTATGAGTGTGCGCGCAAGACTCCCACTGCACATGCACACTGCCACGTTAAACCCATCCCCTAATGGCCTGTGCTGCCACCAGAGGTGCAGCCAATCAATTGATCCACACTGTGACGTGGAGTCAATCATGAGCAAGCGTGTTGCAACCAGGAAAGCATGGATGCAACATTTCAGTGTGCACAGGGGTAAGCGTGGGCCATGTATGTTCGTTGGCAACCCGCAGCATCAATCACATGCACAGGTCTGGTAATGCCCGCAAGTGGGCTGAGTGGGTGAACTGCGTCATGACAACACGTCAAGCACAACAAGCATGAACGATGCCGGTGCGATTGCCAGGGTTTACCGTGCAGTTGAATGACTAAGGATGCGCATGTGCAGCGCTGGGAGGTGGTCCATCGCACGCATCTTGTGGCGCATTGCGATAAGCCAGCAGGCCCATCACCGGGCCATGCCATGGCACGCCACCGCAGGCGCATACAAGCCTAATAACGCCCGCAGCAGCGCTGTGCATGCAGGATATGTACGTTATGCGATGCTGAACAAAGTTTCTGTAGTGGGCGCTACATGATCATCCAAATGCCGTGTGCTGTCACAGTGTTACGCCATGCAGCATGTGCCAGCACGGATGCCATGCAGCAGGCCAGCAGGCGCTGTGCTTGCTATGAGGGAGGCATGCGAATGCAGGATTGCATCCGAGAGTGCCCACCTCGGGCAGGGCGGCTGTGGCAGCGCCCGGCTTGCCAGGCCCCCCTGGCTTTGCGGGTGCTGGGCGCGCTGCTGGCGCAGCGGGGCGTACAGGAGCAACGGGTTGCTGAGCAGGGGTCGGTGCGGGTGCCTGCGATGCACACCACCACCCGCAGCACACATCGTCAAACACTAGCACCGCCCATGGCGACGCTGCAAGATGAACTGACCATCCAGGAGCCTCGATCTTGTGCAGGTGAACATGCGGGCAGCGCACATGCTGGCAGGCAGGACAGACCTTGGGTGCTTCGAAGAAGTCGGATGGGATACTTGAGTGTGTGTTGGAGGGTGCTGAGGAGGGTTTCTGGCTGGCTTGTTGCAAAGCAGACGGTCCTGGCCCTGCTGCCTGCGCAAAGAAAAGCATATGGGTCCAGCAGGTTCCGTGCTTTCCAGGCTCGGTTCCAACCTGTGAGCACTAGGGCCTAGCGTATGGTGAGTCATGCTGTACCTCTGTAGTTCGCCCATGCCCTGTCCCGCTTGCAGGTGCTGCTTTCTGTGCTTTCAGTTGCTTCAGCTGCTCTTTCGTCTGCGCATGACAACATCAACAAAGCGACAGAATAAACACTGAGGCACTCAAAAACAACACCAGCGTTTGGTGAAAACAACACAAACCAGCCAAGCCTACCGGTATGGCCGCTGTCCTCTGTGTTGCAGCTTGCCTAAACTTGGACTTGAAGTCCGACATTGCTGCTGGTCAACCGCTGCTTGTGCCCGGCCGCAAGAGAAAACGGGACAACTAGGTGGGGTACTTGCAAAGATATGGTCCTGTATGATGTGTGTGTGCACACACAGCCACGATGTCACACCCTCAGCCTGATGCAGCGCCAGTTGACGTGCCAGCTTGCATCCGGACGTGTGCCCGTTTTGCGAACATCCAAACGGAGCTACTGCTTGCACGACAGTGGACACGGTCAATGTGCACATGGTCATAGCTGCTCAGCGCATCGTCTTTTCACACCACCAGTAGACACTGACCGACTTCTTGCGTACAGAATCGACACGCTATGGCAGACCGGCAACCGCCCCCGCAGGGCAGCGAGGCTCCTTTTAGCGACACCGAAGACTCAGTCGAAGACCAGTTTGACGGAAACGTGTCAGAGGACACAAAGACCGTGCTGCGCAGCTTTCCGCGGCCGTACCTTGACCGTCAGGGCGACAAGGATGAGCCGGAGGACGACCCCTACATGTGGGCTATGCAGCAGCCAGACCCCGCAGCCCTTCCACCGCGTGCATATGACGATGCAAAAGCCTTCCTTGAGGCTAAGCTTGAAGGCCTCAAGCAGCTGCGGGCCGGCGGCCTGGACGCTGATCACCGTAAGCTCGTGGACTACAAGCGCAGCCTCGTCGAGGGCAAGAGCCCAGAGGAGATCACCTGGCTGAAATTCAAAGCCTATCAGCGGGCTCTCGACCAGCTGAACGCGCAGCGCAGGCAGGAGGAGGGCGCGTTGGATGTTGCTGAGCCTGCGTCCGCAATTGCAGCACGGCCTGCGCTGCTTCGGCAGCAGCAACAAGACGGCGCATACGGGGCTGGGCTGGTGTCATACAGCGAGGAGAGCGAATGGGTGCCTGACTGGCGGGACAACAGCTACCTGCCGACGTCAGCAGCATTCACCGCGGTGCGCAACGTGCCTGCGTCTGCAAGCCAAGCGCCCACTGACAAGGCGCCTGAAGGCCACCACGAACCACTTGCTGCCACCACAGCGGCTGGCTTGCACAAGGACACGGAGGACGAGAGCAGGTTCAACCCCCTGTACCTGGAGGAGAAGCGCTTGCGAAAGCAGCTTGCAGAGCAGCGCAGCGCTCGTCGCAGCGCGTTCCTGCTCAGCCTGGGGGCTGTGCTTGGGCTAAGCTTGCTGCAGTGGTTGAGGCAGCACCGCAAGGGGAAGAAGCCTGCTCGTGGGCCTGCCCCAGCGTAACCTGCCCTTTACGAACCCTTGTTGCCTGCTGTCAAATGTGCGAGCGGCCACACTGCCCTGACACTGGAGTGTGGCAGTCAGCCACACGTTGGCAGCTTGGCGCTTTGGTAGTAGATTACACATGCATGCTTACATGCTCCTTCCATGTACTGCGCTTGATGCTACATACGCGTTGGGGCGTGTACATGTGGATTTGCAACAGTGCTAGATGCACTCGGATGCACTTGGATCACTGGTATCGCAATACCCGAAAATGAATGGAACGTTTGGCACGGGTCTGCTATTGATCAAGCATGCACAGTTATGCTCATGCATTAACAAAATTGTAGTAAGGGATAAAGGGCATGCAGATTGCTCTGGATACGAATTAATGGATTTACTGTGGGGGGTGCACTCCGGACCGCAACGCACAAGCACTTATGCGCATGACAGCGACGAATTTTGTAACAAAGCCCCGTGCACTGCCGTTGTGAAGTTCATTTGCGGCGCATGCGATTCGCTGGGGCTGGCCTGAAGGTGTCCACCACACACCCTAGGCCTACTCATACCACTCAAAGCCTGGCACCGCCAGGCCATTCACCCGAGCATGTCCACATCGCCTGCCGCAGAAGCGTCCGTGTCCTCTGTTTGCGGGTCTGTAGTGCCGTCGCGCTTGTTGCGCATCATGCGCTGTGCTGCTTGCCTGCGCCCCTCGCTCCTCAGCGACTCAATCAGCTCGTCCTGCACCAGGCATGCCACAGCAAGAGGTGTGGGTAAGGCACGATGCTTCAGGCGGACAGTGAGTCACCAGTTCGAAGCAACACGTCTGAACCACAACTCTGAGCAGGATAGTCGAGCAGCAACACCAACAAGCCTAGCACCCACCTGCGTTATGCTTTGCAGCTTGTGGATTTCCATCTCATACTCTGTTGCGTCAAAGTTGGTGATGCCACCCTTGACGCCAGTCGTGTTGTGCAGCTCACACCACAGCATCATTTTGTCATATGCGCGCGCAGCCTCCTCCTCCTTGTCAAAGCACCCTGCAAGCCAAAACAAAGCAAAACGGCTGAGCAACTCTCCAGTCTTATGTGTCTGGGCACTCTGGGTGGCACGGGGCTGCAGTCGTGCTTGAGGTAACGCACGTCACCGCTGCGCAACACCTGTGCATCCGCTTACCCAGCGATGTGGGCTTTCCGTTCCTGCGAAACTGGGCCTCCCAGCGGCGCGTGGGGAAGGTCTGATGCACACCGCGGAAACGCGATGTGTACGTCCGCCCAGAGCCATTAGCCTTGCTCTTGACAGCTCGGGACAGCTTTGGCATCGATGGCCGCCCGCTGAGGCCGATGGAATCCGTCCCAGGTTTAGCCTGCGTGACACCAAAAGTTGGGGTGGTAAGCATGGGGTTTGAGTTGCTGTTTTGCGCCGACATGAGAGCACGGTGGAACGTGTCAACACAGCTGGACGTACCACAACAACTTTTGGCCGAGTTTGCTGCCCAGGAGCTCTGCTTCCAGGACCACGAGTTGGGCCCCGTCCGACTGCAGCCCACTCTGCCACTCGTATTCCTTGGTTCTGCACACAGCGCATACCAGGTCAATTTCAAGACGTCCAGTGGGACGAGGGCGAACCAACAGGACCTGGCCCACTTCATCCTAGTCACCAACCTGAATGGCTTCAATTTCGGCTGGGCAGTGCTTGCATATTGACGGCTGAAAGAGCACTCCAAGCTGTCTCAGACGAGCCTGTCCCACAGCGAGCACAAGAGTTGGCAACTGTCCAAACAAGCATATGAAACGGTGACAGCCAGCGCCCCTGCAAGCTATCAAACTCACTTTCAGTGCTGCCAGCTCCTGCTTGGTTGCCGGTAAACCTCCAAGACCAAACCTGCGCATCCAAACGTACGGCGAAAGCGCGTAACAGCATACGGGGCCGGCTCGTTGGCACACAGAAGACGGAACAAACGGCAAAGTTGTTCTCACCCATCACCACCGACATCCTGCCCAAAGCCAGGTTGGCCTGCATCCATCCCGCTCGTGGACGGCGCAAAGTCGTCCATATCTGTCATTTTCTGGCGGGCTCGAAGACAAGTCGACACAAAATGGTGGAACACAACCCTCAAGCTCAGTGCTGCAAACAGCTGCGTGATGGACTGCTACACCGCAAGGCTTATGGACTACTGTTTCACGCCACGGTGATCCCTTGAACATTCTCACAGCGCGATCGATGGCGCGCAACAGCGCGAGGTGCGGCACATGCAAATTCTGATGTGCAGCCAGGTCATGTCAAGGTCTCTCTTCTTTTTGCTGTCCGACAACATTTCTGCCACACCTTGCCGCTGTGGTTTAACGCCACCCCAAAGTGCTTCAGTGCACTTGGGCGTGAGGACCCTGCGCGGCACGCGCGGGTAAGGTGGAGGCGATGGTTGGCGTGCTCTCAGCGACAGCCCGCAGGCGCAGCTTGACACCGGCGCCGACACCAGTGCCCAGGACACATCACAACCAAAGCACGAGCACGCACATAACACCTGCCTGTCCCATAAACCCATGACGGCATACCTTGCTGCATGCCTGGTGAGCTCGCTGAATGGCTGCAGGAATGGCTGTGTGGCATATGGCTGTTTCGTCCTGGCCTAGCAGTGGCACTGAGCCACGCGCCGCTGCGTGCGATGGACTTGTGCCCGAACTACAGCATGTGGACAGGCCGGCGCCTGCCACACGCATATGGAGGCGCACTGCAAAGCGCACCACGTATGTGAGTTTACAGGCTTGAAAGCCCGGTGGCTTGCATATGCACATGGGCAGAACAAGCACACGTGCGGCAATCTAGCTCAACCACCTGCCCACCAATACCAACAACAGCAACAACCGTCAATTGTGTAAGGGCACGTAAAACGAATGCAGCAATTATTCCCGAACAAGCGGATTCTCCTCGTTCTTGCGCACGCATCCTAGTTTTCAGGCCCCTACTGCTGATGTCAGACAATTCCTGGACAACTGCATGAAGCTTGGAAGCTTGAACCTAAAACTGGCGGCAGCCACATACAGCTGTCCACCACCCCCGTCAGCGCTTGAACCTCCAGTCCAGCATGTAGTGCGCTTTGCGACCAAACAAGGGCCCATCAGCCACATGCAGCTTGCGGGAAGCCTGCTGCTTGGGCTCAACAGCAGCAGTGCTGCGCTGAGCACCAGGAACAAGGCAGCGCATGCCCTCTGAGCAGCAAGCGCCATTCGCAGCCGTTTGTGGAGCACCTTTACGCAGCTGTGCTCGATGCAAGTCTCTGGAGCCTTCACCAACTCCTCATGAGGGTCAACCGCT
This sequence comes from Chlamydomonas asymmetrica, assembly GCA_001662385.1. Lineage (NCBI taxonomy): Eukaryota > Viridiplantae > Chlorophyta > Chlorophyceae > Chlamydomonadales > Chlamydomonadaceae > Chlamydomonas > Chlamydomonas asymmetrica. The sequence goes on from BDDA01000077.1 coordinate 112,430, forward strand.
CAGCGCCGACGAAGTCATTGTTTTGTTAGGCCTGCGGCTTGGGCACGTCAAACGCGAAGCGCCAGCGGTCCATGATCGCGTCCAGCGGCGCGGTCATAATGTTGGCCACCACGTTCATCGGAGGTTTGTCGGGCGCCCAGGTGTGAGGCCTGCGGGGGTCAGGATTGAGCCATGTAGGCGTGTCCAGGCAATCGCGCGTGCATGCAAGCGCGCTGGAATGTGCATGCAAGCACGATACGACGCAGGCAATCCTGTCTGCATACCAGCAGGCGGAGCGTCCTTGTGGATTCATGCGTGTGTGCAGGCTGTGCATGTGGCATGAGGGGGCTTGGCCATGCGGCTAGTTGGACAGCGATTAGCGACGAATTACAACCGGTGTGTACAGCTCAGCCCTGCTGCCTGTGCTGCCCAGTACCTGACCTGGACAGCGTAGACAGCAGGACCTAGCTGCGGCACCATGCTCGTCAGATTCCCCATCCTTCAGGGCTTCTAGCATATCACGTATACAGTATACCAGACGTTTCCTGGTTGTACGCTGGTGTACTGCATCCTGGATGATATACTGGTAATTGATGCTGTACCGCAAACATCCCTACATGGCTGTACCGCCCGCCATGCTCTTGCAGACATAATGATTTAATGGTCCATGAATGTACCTGGTGACCGCGTGGTCCTTGGCGCCTGAGAACTGAGCGCCCAGCTGCAGCAGCAGGTCGTGCGTCACATCCGGCAGGCGCTGGAACTGCGGCCTGCACACCGGCAACAAGCAGGCAACAGGCACAACGTAGCACAGCTCGGGTGCCGCCTGACAATGCAAGCCATGATTGACTTTACCGGTACATCACTTGGCCGATCAGGCCATTCATGGATGAGCAGAGCGATCATGGTGATGCGAGAGGGGGGGAGGGATGTTCATGCGGGTGTGCATATGTGACTTGGGCCCAGGTGTACATTACGAATTGACAATACAAGAGTTGTCCAAACAGCGCTGCCATTGGTGCCAGGGACTGGCATTATGAATGCACGCCCGGTTTGTGGAGCTCAGGGTGGCTTCACCGGTATGCGCTGCATGCAGCAAGCATATACCGGCATGCACATTATGCACGCAGGATGCACGCACGGAGCTAGAGATAGAGCTTCCAGGGGCATGCTGCACCCTCATCCGATGCCCCCACGTGTGCATCAGCCAGGCGCATGCACTGCCTGCCAGCACGTGGTGCTGGCGGTGCTGCCGTATGGGATGCGCACACACCAGCACTCGGGGTGCCGATCTGCTTGCATCCTGTATGGCAATCCGGTCAACCGACCAATGTGGCTTGACACATCCCGTATCTCGCCTCATGATATGCCATTAGAGGATAGGCTGGTCATGCGTGCGATAACCACCTCACTCACGACGACCACTCTCGCCTGATCGTGTGTGAGGCCCACGGATGTGGAGCCATGTAGTCCATCAACCCTGCATCATCAGTTCATCATGCTATGGAGCATGGTCTGAACAAATACCCTCACGGCCTAACGGCCTCACACGACTCACCAGAAGTGTTCCTCCTCCTCTTTGATGTGGTGGTTGAGGATCTGCATGCAGCGCACCACACCCAACACACATGCACACCTCGGTACACTTAACAGCACACAACAGCTTGCTGATTGGGCTGCTCAGTGCACGCAATGGTCGTTTGTGTAGCATAACTCACACACAGAATCAAGCAGTATCGTCAGGCAATGCGCCAAGCAGCCGTGGCACCATATGATGCCTTACACAGTCACAGCTGTACGTACACAATGCTGGCCCAGTAAACACTGCTATGTGCTTCTGAAGTTCTGATGCCAGCAACATCTGGCATGACATGCACAATGGCAACCCCGCTGTCAACGCCTGCGCTCAAAGGCATCGCCTGCAACTGGCGCAACTTTTCGGGGGGGGGGGGAGGGGCGGTCTGCCAAGCCGCGCCCCGTGATATGTACGGAACGGTATCCCTTGATACACGTGGCACCATGGCGGTGCTACATCATCACGGTAGAAGAAGAAGCACTGCCGTGACGCAGCACCGCCATGATACCACTTACACCAACACATGCCTCATGCTGTGCCTTATGCCATCTCATTCCAACGAGGTCCCATCGCAATGCACACACTACAGCCACACAGCATGCACGCCTCAGCCCGCTCCATTGGCTGCAGGCATATGCTGAAATCGGCCTTTCAGGCGATTGTCTGGGTACAGTGCTGCATGTGCAGAATGCGAGCTCTGATGCACAGGCACGTCGAGGGGGGATGAGCCGTGGGGTGAACGGGGTAGGGCAGTAGGTAAGGGTAGGCAGCCATGCTCGCCTGCATTTATGAATGGCCTGGTTGGCACAGTGACGTACAGTCAATTAATCAATTTTGCTCACCTGCATGGCTTTCGCCACCTGGCTGTCCATGGCCGTGTCTGGCAGGGGCGTCTTGATCTTCATGCCGCTCAGGGTGTACAGCGCCTGCAGGGGGGGGAAGGGGGGCAGGTGAAGCAAGCAGGAGCATCGGGGCAGGCGCATAACGGCATGCGGCATGAGCCACGCGCTGCTGAAGGACACTGCTGCTGCGGCTTTGCCACCAGCTGTTGCAGCGTGCTGTGCGACATGAGGTGGCAACATGCGGTCACGGCGATTGACAAATGCGCATTGCAATGTCATGTGGTACGGATGTGATCTAGCCCCACATGCAGCTCAACGTGCAGCTCCACATGCAGCTCTGATTCACCCGGATGTATGAATGCACGATTCATCCCCTCAAGTCACTGTCCAGATGAGTCCATGACCCTTCAGGTGCTCAACACGATCAAGAGGCAGTGGTCTGAGACTCTCAGTCATGGCTCATCAGCTCATGGCTAAGCATATGCCAGCCCGCAGCATGCATGCGGTGCATGCACACATGCGAGCGCCCCCCCCCCACCTCCTTGAGCGCCATGTGCTCCGCCAGCAGCTGGTCCGCCGGCGCGTCGCCCAGGCGGCGCCGCACCTCCGGGTACATCACCTCCTCCTCCGCTGAGGAGTGCATCGCGATCTCACGAATCAGCGTGTGCGCCTGAGCGGTCAGCGGCACATGGTGGAATGGCAGTCAGCGGTACATGGTGGAATGCTACCGGATGCGATCTCACGGATCAGCGTGTGGGCCTGAACGGCGGCGGCATGCAGTGATGCAGCGCATGGCAGTCAGCGGTACACAATGGTGGAATGCTACTGGTACGATCGCTCTGCTCATCCATGGATGGCCTGATCGGCCAAGTGATGTAAACACACTCAATCATGCAGCGCATGCCAGTCAGCGATGCATGGTGGGAAGGCACATGATGAGGTCATGGGTGTCATCAACCCCCATGTAATGCTCCGCAGGCATTGGTGATGGAGAGGCGAGGTGGATGATGGCGGGTTCAGTGATGCTCCAGCGGTTCCGAGTTGCTGGTTGGCGGGAGTCATGGCAATGGTGGTAGGCGCTGGTAGGTGCGGATGCATCGCTCATGTACAGGCAGAAGTACAGGCCGGGTGTGGTGTGCGCGGGCCAGGGGTTGGGGTGTTTGGGGGCAAGAAGTAAACAGGGCGCTGAGGGGGACAGAGCGCAAAACTGTATCCCGTCACTGCTGCATGCTGGGGTGTTTGACTGTTTGTTTAGGCCTTTAGTTGCACCTTACGTTGCAATGTACCAGCAGGCCATTACTGCAAAATACTTGCCAACGGGCTACCTTACACGATGCGCCACTTGTACGGCATGCGCGTGAGATGTCAACGCCATGGAACGAGTTCGTGACCATGGCATGGACATCCCCCGTGCTGCGCATGCCACATGCTCAGGCATTGCCATGCACGAGACACACAGGCACATTTTCGTCATCAAGAAGCACGCAGATGCCGCGATGCATGCAGTCAGCCAGGTGCGCTCCGTGCTGAAAAGTGCGCAAGGTGCACCTTGTTGTATGGCTGTGTGCAGGGCTTGCAACACCGCATCAGACAAACCACACCTGCCTTGGTGCGTTACCCACGTAAGCAGCTGTTGGCACAAGCATGCTGTACCTGTTCCCACTGCTTCCCGCGCTGTTATATTGGTAGGATTTCGCACGTCTCTTTTCAAACACCTGCATGCGACTTGCAGCACGTGATCTTTGCCTGTCCTTCCCCCACGCTGCATCTCGTGCGCTTGTGCTGCCACCCCGTGCTGCTTGCTTGCGCTCTCTCAACGCTCCTAATGTTCCCCCTGACACTGCACCCCACTTCATCAGCGCATGCATGTACACCAGTGCCCACATCACGCACGCTCACCAAGGTCAACATCCTTACGTTATGACGACTTCAATGAGTGTGCGTGACGTGGGCACTGGTGTACAGTGCCCACGTAACCACGGCACTGACGACGGGTGTCTATGATCAAATCATCCTTGAATGGCCTGACCAGCCAAGTGATGGCCTGACCAGCAATCAATTAATCACTGAACCTTGTGTGCAAGAGCCCATGGGTCACGCAGCAGGTCACACGCTGCAGACCAGGTTGGCGCACCCCGCCACTAGTGCGGCACTAGAGCAGCATGCAGCCAGTGGTTGAATAGGTGTCCTTACTCTCCCACTGCTCTGCTACAACAGGCACGGGACCTGGCGCCGGCAGGCACGGGACCACCACACCCCTACAACTGCGCGCTCTCACCAGGCGCTGTTTCTCCTCTGCAGTAGCGGTGGGAGACTGGTACTCCTGGTACAGCCTGCGTAAGGCATACCATAGTGACACGCAAGAGCAGGCCACAACTCAAAAAAATCATCTGAAGGCAGTTGCCCCGACGTCACCGAGGAACCGCAGCGCTATATCAACATATATACGATGCACGCCGCTGCCACAGGAAAAGGTAGAGCAACCCACAACACAGCGGCACATTGTGCGCTGCTGAGCTCACTTGTTGAAGAGGCGGTGGTCGCTGTAGACCTGCTCGGCGATGGTCGTGGGTGGGGAGTCAGAGGTGTCGGTCTTGAACCGGCACAGCACGGCGGGGCGGGCGCAGACCGGGGCCAGGACATGCTGAGGGACGCGCTGCAGCAGCAGGTTGGCACGAGCCTTGCTGGGTGCGTGTGTGCAGGCGGTGGCTGCACGGGCAGCCCTGCAAGTCAAGGAGCGAAGCATTTTAGGGCGATCGCTGTGGGCAGGCAGCGCTTCAGGTGGAGTTCTTAGCGTGAGGTGTTTGCGTGCTGCAGGGTCTAACAGGGTGTGTGCTTTAGATGAAAATGAGCGGGTGATTCGCCTGCGAGGTGAAATGATGAGGCGCTAGCAGGCTAGCAGGCTGCATTGAGCGCGAGCTGATGTGGCACCAAGCCGGCAAGGACCATTCACTGCAGAGCTCAATCAAGCAGTACAAGCCTTGTCATCCAACACCTTCGCCTTGCCCCCCCTTCACCGTCCAGCGGTTATGCCTAGACGTGTGATACCAGCTCGAACCAGCGCACCTGGCCCGTTTCCCACCCAGCTCTTGCGCAAGCATGCTCTTCGTTGCTGCCTGTCCATACAGACGGGATTTCACATGTCCCTGCTGCCCATAGGCACACCATGAGTCATGACCACTCACACGGCTGCTTTCAACTTGGCACCTTGTTCTAGTGTCACTCCCGCTCCCGCTGTTGAAGTCCTTCTGCTGTGTGTTATGTGCGCTCTCGCCTCACCACCTCTGCTGCTTCGCTGCATGCTCTTGTTGCACTCATTTCGCCTCCCCTGACGCTGCAGCTGATTTCGCTGTCGCATGCCTGTGCCTGGGCTCCACACACATACGCACAATCACTCAACAACGTAGCCGCACCTCTCAGTCACTTGTGAACGGCCTGATTGGCCAAGCGATGCGTGTGTCAATCAACCAAGCCTGGTCATCAACAATTCCGTCATGTAGCGCGTAGATTGGCAATGGCTGAAGTCTAATGCTAATGCATAATCAGGATCGGGCTGCAGTATCTGCACAATGCGCATGAGGAGCCAAACCAAAAGCCCGTCACAGTCAGCCTACAAAGGCCAGGCCAGGCCCAGATGCGCACCCAGACACCCGCGCTGGAGCGAGGAGTCATCAAGTTGCCCTTACAAATATGAAGTTGAGCGGTTCCAAAGCCACTGTCCATGCTTGGGCACAGATCACGCACAACGCCTGTGCTGCAACCACCCGTGGATGCCCCAACCCACCCATCAACGGCCCGCCAGCGCAGGTGATGCAAGTCAGGCTCACAGCATGGAATCGCCGTCAGCATGATTCGCTTTTGCATTTTCGGTATTTGGACCCGAGTCACAGGCATTTATTGGTTGAAGGTCGCTTGCATCAGGGTAACTAGGAGCAATCATACAGGATTAAGGATTCGTTAACTCTGGCGAACACAGCGCTGCCGGCAGCGGATGAATCAACAGGTCGCATGTCATAAGTCGGTGCATGCCACTAATCCCACAACAACGGGCTGTCTCAACAACTATTCAGCGCGGCAGCATGCATGCACTCAACAGGGGTGTTGGTGGTCACGGTGCGCGTGTGGCGCGGTGGCGGTCTACATACAGCACGTTGGTCAGTCACAGCCGGCTATGCTGCACCCCAATCGGTGCAGTATAATACTGCACAGGCATATCCCAACACCAGGCTGTACAGGGCATCATAGATCACTTGCCATATCGTGGGAGGGCGCTGGCCGCGCCAGTACCAGCAGCACCCCTGGCCTGCCAGCTCAGGCCTGGCCCAGCCCCCCCTGCGGCCCTTGCTGCTGGCAATCCACGCCCATCAGCAGCAGCCCCTCCGGCGCCATGCGCCCTATCCAACAGCGATGAGGACCCCACTGTGGTTCCTCCGGAAGGTGCTCCGAAACCACCCCGCAGACCAGCTCCGAGGCCAACCACCGAGTCTCCTGGCTCATGGAAGTACGACATACGCATCAGCTCCACGGATTCAAGCACCCCACCAGCGGTTGGTCCAGCCCTCTGGCCTGTCAGGTCGGTTGAATCTGCCACGCCCCCCTCCACACCAACTCCGCCGCCCGAGAAGGCAGCAGAGGCACCGGTGGCTGCAGGTGCGACCGCCCCTGAGTGCGCCAGGCCTGGCGTCATCAGGGCAAGCGTGGGCGTGGCGCCACCGTATCCGGAGCCGGCGGCTGACGTCGCGGGCGAGCCGCGCTTTGGGTTGCTGGACCGCACCGGTGAGGAGCACTTGGACAGCTGAGGGACGGCGTCGTCAGCGGCTGTCAGCGCAGCACCCGAACCACCGCCGCCGGCGGTAGCAGCTGCGCCTCCGAACACCAGGCCGCCGTTGAGGGCCAGCCCAGCGGGCGCCGCGCCAGCGCCCCCCAGGAACATGAAGGTGGGCGTGTTGATGGGGTTGTAGAGCGAGCTGAACAGCGGCACTGTGGGAGTCACGCCGGGGCCCTGCAGCAGCGGAATGCAGGGGACAGCGTAAGATTGCGACTGGGGAGGTTGAACGGCGTGGTGCGGAGGCCAACGTCATGCAGCGCGGTCCAACATCACAGCTCAGCTCCGTAGCTGGTTATCCCTCAGCACTGGCATTGCACGCAGGTTAGCAGAGGGTTAACGGCGCATGCACGCACCATCAGCATGTTCATGCAGCGTGTCTGGCCGCTGCAAAGTGCCTGACATGACAAAATCACACTACCGGTAGCTACCAGCCAGTGCCATCATCCCACTTACCGTGCCTGCTCCAGGCGTGCTGCTGTTGCTGCCGCCGGCAGTCAGCCCTTCCGTCATCAAGCCGCCGATAGGGGACGGCGCTACGCCTGAGGAGCCTGCAGGCGACGCGCCGAACACGGGCGCACCGCCAAACACCGGCCCGCCAGCGTACACGCCAGCGCCAGCCAGCTGCTGTGGCTGCAGCGACAGGCTGCTGGTGGGCGTGGCATCATCCAGCAGCCAGCTGAGGTTGTTAGCTCCAGGGGCGGCCTGTCATGATGGCAGGACCAGGACCATTGTCAGCAGTGTTGTGTGACAATCGATCGTCAGAAACGGCTGTCGCCAATGCATGACAAGCGCACTCGCTGCCTCACAGGCTTGGCGCGCCCACATTTGACATGCTTAATGTCAGGCACACCACTGAGGAGCACTCAAACACACATTTACCTGTTTGCCAAACAGCGCTGGCGTGGGTGCGGTCTGCGGCGATGCCCCATCAGTGGCCACCGGGCCAAAGATGGGGGGGCTTGCATTCTCCGCGGCGGGCGCGCCGTCAACGGGCGCAGCAGCCCGCTGTGCTCCCTCTATGGCAGGAGACACAGGCGCCGCTCCAGACGGGCCGCCAGCAGCAACACCGGCGGCGGCGGCGCTGGTGGCCACAGCCACGCCGCCGGCTGCAACGGATGCCCTACGCGCAGTGGCCCGCGCTGCGGTCGCAGACGGCATCCCGGCCTGCACGCCGGTCTTGCGCCGCGCAGCACGCGCTGCGGCCGTCAAGCCCGAGGACACCTTGTTAGCAGGTGGCTTACCATCCCCGGCGCCGAGGTTGAAGCCAGGAGAGCCTGCCGCGCTAAGCATTGGATAGCCCGCCACACCCTCACCGCTTCCTGCTGCTGCTGCTGCAGACCCCGAGCTTCTGCGCCGCACGCCTCCCGCCGCTGCTGCCGCCACACCGCCCTCTGGCCCGCCAGCACCCAGCGCCGCCGCCTGCGCCACTGCTGCTGCCGCCGCGTAGCCGCCGCTGGCGACGGGGACGTTGCTGCTGCCGGTCGCCGGCTTCTTAGAGGGGCGTGCGGAGGGCAGGGCCGCCGCGTACTCGCGCCGCCGCTGCACGCGCTCCAGCTCCAAGTCCCGCGCAGACTTGGTCGGCAGCGGCGGTATCGCTGCAGCAGCAGCCCCCACTAAGGAACCGCCACCGCTGATTGAGTCCTTGCCCACCCCGACCGCTGTGTTGGCCACACCATCGTTTGGCATCGCAGGTATCTGAGCAGTAGCTTCACTGCCTTCGGCGCCCTTGGAGGTGGCGCGTTCAGTTGCAGCTGGCGCACTGGGGGGTTCGGTGACGGGCTCAAGGGTGCCTTCCTGGTTGCCAGCTGTGGGTGTGGGGACCATGGGCTTGGCTGCGACGGGCGGCTTACAGGCGCGTGGCACCTGGTAGGATTTCCTGCGCTGCGCCCTCTCTCGAGCGGTCATCTCCACATGCGGGGGCGGCTCGACAACTGCTGCTGGTGCTGCTGGCGCTGACGCCACCGCTGATGGCTTGCTGGCCTGGCGGCTTGGCTCTGGCTGCACCTTCACTACTGGCTGTGCGTCCTGCGGGTCAGCTGGGCTGTCCTCAGCAGGGCTGGCGGTCTCTGGCGCTGCGATGGTGCATGCAAACAAGTAAGCGTGCGTAGGATGCAGGAAGGTACATAAGGCATGGCAGACCCAACAAGCTGAACAGACAGAGCCGTCTGGCACAACACATTGCAACGTGCGGAATCACATGCAGGCACAACATGATGCAAGCAGAATCTTAGGGGCTGCACCTGTGACTACATATCAAGCACAACACTTCAGCAGGCTGCACCAAAGCATCACGACCGCTAGCATGAGCACGCACAAAGGAGGCACTCAAGAGACAATCCCTGCCCACGCAAACAGCTTACCTTCAGATGGTGCCGTCAGTTCCTGCTGAACGGGTGGCATGTTCGATGCTGTGACCTCCTCCGCAATAGGCTCCACTGCCACAGAGACAGGCGCATGCGCAGCCTCGCTAGCGTGCTGCCTTGCTGCTGCTGCTGCACCACCCGCTGCTGGCGCTGCTGCAGGCGCATGAGTCCTGGGCAGGCCAGCAGCGTACGACTTGCGGCGCAGGGCACGGTCCTTCTCCGCCTGCTTCTCAAGGTCGCGTGCGGCAGAGCCCGGCTTGACCAGGGACACCAGCTCCTTCGTGGTGAGCTGCATGCGTGATGACGAGCTTGCTGCCACCGCCACCGTCGATGCCGCTGCCGTGTGCACAGAAGCTGTGGCAGCACCAGTGCTGGTGGCTGACGTGAGGGGTGCCGCCTGATGTGCCTGCAATGCCTGCTCCTGCTGCTGGGCCTGCAGGGCTGGTGAACCCACGAACGCAGCTGCAGACGCCCTGCGCTGCTTGGCGCCGGCAGCTGAGGTGGCCATGGCGGTGGCGGCAGGCGGGTCGCCCGACCCGGGCACGGCAGGGCCCTTTACAGGTCCATGGCGGGTCAAAGTCGCACCCAGCCGCTGCTCTCGGGCCGCAACTGCCTGCGGCTTGACCAAGCCCACGGCAGGGTCAACAGCGGCCTTGGCGGTGACTGTGCCACTCGCGCTTGTGACCGCAGACGCCCGCCTGAGCGTCGCAGTCGTCGCCTTGTCGGCCGCGTGGCTCTCTGGTGCGATACGTGCTGCTGCTGCTGGCGCTGGCGCGTTAGAGTGGCCCAGCGGCAGTGATGCACGCTTCTGCGCGTTGGCAGCGGGCGCGGTGGTGTGCCTGGACTTGAGAAAGTCCAAGAAGCCCTTGGCACGCGGCCCTGCAGCTGCTGATGCCGCTGCCGTGGTCGAACCACCTGCAGCTGCAGCTGAGGCAACCTTCACGCCGGTGTCGGTGGCGTCAGCAGCCACGGCAGGAGTGGGTGAAGCAGCCGGAGCTGGAGCCGTCTTGGGCGATGGGGAGGCCAGCGCAGCAGTGGCCGGGGGCGGGTTGCTCCTCATGCGCATGCCGGACGGGCCGCAGCTGGTGCGGCGCGTTGCGGGAGATGCAGCGCCTGCCGCCACCACACCCGCCTTGCCGGTTGACTTCAGAAGCTTCTCGCCTGCTGGGTGCGCCGCTGCTGCAGCTGCCGCCGCAAGCGTGTCGGAGGCGCGTGCTGCCGTTGTTGTCGCTGGCGTGGGTGCAAGCTGAGCGGGCGCACCTTTCACCACCTCAGCAGCAGGGACGCTTGTTGCGCCCTGGCTGCCGGCAGCCGTGGTGGTCGGGCGGTCATCGCGGACTGGTGCCGAGCTGGCTGGCTTGCCAGTCTCATGGCTGTGTACAGCAGCAGCAGGCGCAGCAGCAGGTGCCGCTGCAGCCGACTTCACGGCCGGCTTTGGCTTGGCCGAAGGTGCGTCAGGATGCCCCGACAGGCGCCGTCCAGCGCCCGCAGTACCCCAAGCAGCGGACGCGCTTGCAGGTTTGTGCTTCGCTGCAACGCCTCCGCTGCTTCCATGTGGCGCTGCTGCAACTGCTGCAGTAACCTTGGACGCTGCAGGTCCGGGAACAGCTGTTGAGGCTAGGGACGTGAAGCCCAAAAGCGTTGGCGAACTGGCGGTGGCTCCGAGACCTGTGATGGCTGTTCCGAGACCAGGCGAGGCTGGGCTGAGGGCATCAACGGCAGGGCGACGCGCTCGCTTGAGCAGGAAGGGCGTCGCGGCATCTGCACGGGTGACGAGCAGCTGTGGCGCCATGAGGATCGGCGAGCGCGGGACGGCGGCTTTGGCACCAGCCGCTGCCGGCGGTGAGGCTGCCACAAGCGCTGTGGGCTTGCTAGCCGACGCAGGCTTCCTTGCTGATGCGGGCTTGGTGCTGCTGGGTGTCTTGCCGGCGCTGTTCAAGCGGTCAAGCGCCAGGCGAGGTACGTTGGGCGGCCGGGCGCGAGGTGCCGACGAGGTTGCGCCAGGGCGATCGCCGCAAGCGGCGCTGCCCATGGCGCTGCCGCTGATGGTGGGGCCGCTCGGGGTCAGGCGCTGCAGCTCGTCCACTGCTGGTGTCAGCAATGCGGGGCCCTCAACCACAGCATTGCAGTCAAGGCGCTTGACGTTTTTCGAGTTGGGCGTTCCAGACTCGGTTTCATCGCCGCCTTCGTCTGTTTGGCCGTCAGCGCTGGCCTTCTCAACCGGCAAAGGCGCTGAGTGCGGCGTGCCGGCAGTGCCATTGCCGCCCGCCAAGCCGCCCACAGCACCTCCAGCATGAGGAGCATCAAAGGATTCGGGCTCGCCCTTCGCGGCCTTTGCTGGCATGAGCGCTGTTGCTGACACAGCAGGTGATGCGGACACCGTCACCACCACGCCAGCTTCGGCGATGCCTGCCGCCATCACAGCAGCTACAACAGCGTCGACAGCCTCAGCGCCGCTGCCAGCCAGCGGCATCGATGCGGCGAGCACACCAAGCGCTGGTGTGCTGGTGGCAGTCGCAGCAGGCCGGTTTGTGCTGGGGCTGCTGCTTCGCCCTGCAGCGGCCCGTGCCGGAGCGCATGCGGGTGCACCCGCAGCGGCAGTCTGCCCTCTGCCCGTACTGCTATTGCTTGCACCAGGGGCCTTACTTGCGCTGCCTGGCGTTGTGGACGCACGTGTCGGGGCTGTGGGGCCGCTGCCTGCTGTGCTGATCCTGCCAGCAGCTGCAGGCTTGGCGGAGACACGGCTAGCTCCTGCTGCCGTGCGCGTGGCCCCCACAGGGCCACCGCTGGATGCTCGCCTGGCACTTGTAGCGGCCAGCTGGGGCTGAATGCGCTGCGCCTTGGCTGTTGCAGCCAGGGCGCCGCCTGCGCCGCTCGGCCCGACTGACGCTCTGCGTGCCGGTGCCGAAGAGGCGCTGGTGGTGCACGCTGAGGACGATGCCTCCTTGGTCTCGTCAGCAGCACGCTTGCCAGCCGCTCCCACGGAAGAGCTCACTGCAGACACCAGGGCGCTCCCTGTCTTGCGCAGCTTTGCACCGCTCGCGCTGGCGACCTGCGGGTGGCCAACAGAGCTGGCGCTGGCAAGCGGACGCAACATTTCCACTCCTTTGTGCGATGAGCCTGCGGTCGTGCTTGTGATGATGGAAGCAGGGTGCTCCTGGGTAGCAAACGAGCTCCCTGGACTTGGGTGCTCGTTGCCCTGCGCATCCAGCGCGGCTGGTGCATCAGCGGTGTCCACGCCGTCGGGCTGCTGCTGAGTTTCCGTTGGTGCAAGCAGCTCGCCTGGCTCAAACGCACTGCGGCCTGCTCCATGAGCTGTACAAGGGCTGTAAACACTCGGAAGAGGCTCCGGGCCACCGCTGTCCGCAACAGCTGTCCCGAGCGCATCACCACCGTTGTTGGTCACTGTGCAGCTCAGTCCCAAGATAGGAGACACCGACCCGCTGCAAGCACTATAGCTGAGCTGGCAAACAGGGGTGTTGGAACTGTTTCCCGCGGGTACAGCACCGTTGGCCATCGTTAGCGCTTCAGCTGGGGTGTTGCGGTTGTCACCATTGCTGCTGCTCAAGGTGCGAAGGGTTGAGCCAATTGGCGTGAAGAATTGCTGGCTGTCACTGGTGCCTGGAACGTCAGTGGTGTCATATGCCTTGTTGGCGTAGGGTGTGTAATAGAGCTCGCCCTGTGAGCTGTTGTCAGCAGGGGTACCGGCTGTGCTCTGTGCAGTAGCGCGAACACCACCCCATAACTTGGAGGCCTGCATAGCGTTGACAGAAGCGTTTACTGCTATAGATGCGTTGACCGCTGCGTTATCATACAGCCGAAGTCCGCTTGCAGCGCCCAGGGGTGGCTGCAGCAGCTGCGCTTCCGGGGTTGAGAGGTTGGCTTGCGTGCCTTGCGTTGCCATGCTGCTTGAGTACACTTCTAGGTTTGCCAGATGCTAGGACTGGCAGTGAAGAAATAAAGTCACAGCTTGCAGCCCTGCAAGTTAAATTGACCAAGTCAACAGGCAAGGGGTTGTTGCACTGAACGAAAGCGCCGTGACGCCAAGCAGGTTGTGTATTGTAAGCAGTGGCGCCAAGAAAGCAACCCCAGGTGCGTTTGCTCACCTCGCGGTCCGAGCTGGACAGAAACAAATGGCTGAAAACTGCAGACCTGGGCCCCGCGAGTCTGGGGTGTCAGGTCAGTAGTGTCATGTTCGTCCGTCGTCAAAATGTGCACAACGCGCGAAGGGAAAGCGGGTATGTAGGTATGCACCTGCGTGCCTCAGGGATTTACCACCGCGTGGAAAGCAGGCAGTACATGCAGTATGCAAATTTGGCGGGAGAGCCACTCTATCAGTCCAACACATTGCCATGTCTGGCGCTGTTCCTCTTGACCCACGCCGACCTGACTTTTGCAAACACAGTCCCTTGAACTGTGACGTAGAGTGAACGGTCACCTCTCGCTAAACACACTAGACCGTTCAAACTGCCAGAATGGCTGGCTTTGACGGTGCGTTCCTGTTATGGCGCGCACGCAGGATTCAGCTTTCTGTGGAACTCCAGTACCGCGCCTGCTGCTATCAGCGCCTGCTGCTGGAGAGTTTGGGCGTCTTTCCGTGGGGCAAAGGCTGACTCCCGCTTGCTGGCCATTTGGCACTCCCAACCCTGTGCAGGAGCGCAAGTATGGACCAGCTATCAGGGCATGAACCCTGCCCGTGACGTTGAGGACCCTCTGAACGACCACCAGGAGCTTATCAACCGGTTCCAGCAGTTCCTGAACACTTATGAGCGCGGGCACAGCCGGGACGGGTTTGTCGATGAAGCGGACCGACCAAAGTACAGGTGCGGGCGCTGACCTTGAGCTGGGCATAACAACAAGCCAGCTCAGCAGCTGCATGGTGTCTGCGAGGCAGGGTGGCACTGTGGGCAAGCCGAATTGCCGGGCTGTCGCATGCGGGCGCTTTGCACAAAGCGCAAGTGCAACACTGTTGCCAGCAGTTTTGCTTTACATAACCACCAACTGCATATGCTCTTTGCAGCGATGAGCTTTACAACAACCGGACATACCTTGAGGTGGACTTGATGGACCTGCGCGCTTTCAACTCGACGCTGGCAGACGCTCTGGAGGAGCGACCCTCGGAAGTGCTGCCGCTGGTAAGACACGCCAGGCGTTTGGTCAGCACAGCATGGAACACAGCTTATGCCATGCACCCTGCACCAATCCCACGGCAGACTACGTATGTACACACCCAGCACGCATGCAATTCGTGCACTGTTGTCGCTGTACGTGCCTGCCTTGTCCACACTTGATCCTTGCTATGGTTCCTCCAGCCTGCCTCAACTGCCCGTGTGGAACCATGCACCGCAGTTTGAGGATGCCGCCGTGCGCGTGCTGCAAGCTATGCTCGCCGCTCAAGCGGACGGCCGTGCCGCTGACGTGGAGCCTGTGCAGGTGAGCTGCACAACTGAACACGCATCACAGTGATCGCTGCCCGCATACCCATGCTGACATAGTACATAGTCTCCCTGTCTGCTCTGGCCCCGGTGTGAAACAAATCCCTCCTGTGAACGTCTGGCCATGCACCGCAACACCACAAGCATTCACTAGGACGCGGCAGCGCAGCCATCCTGAGCGCGCATTCCTGACTTCCACTTGCGTGTGCATGCGTCACTGTATGCTGCTAAGCGTCCAAGCCTGCATGCATGCATGCTCCCCGCACCTGCCTGCAGATTATGCTGTCATCGACTCAGCCACTCACGCAGAGCACCAGCATGTCCATCCGTGACCTGGACGCCAACCGCGTGATGAAGCTGGTAGCAGTCACGGGTATCATCACAGCATCCTCCAAGCCCAAGGTACGAACACTGGTCTGCACTGGCGCACCCTTCCTGACAGTCAGGCGGGTGCTGGCTGCCTGAGAGTGTCGGGGGGGGGGGTTGGCTGGCCTCAGACTAATTGATAGTCCTAGACAGCGAAACGTGTGGCGCCGCTATAAACAGCACCAGTTCATGCGCTCCTCATTCACCATGCGTAACAAGCACCAACCGCGTGTACGGCTGCTGATTGGCCGTTGTATGGGTTGAATCAGAGAAGGTCATCATGATGAATCGGCTCAGGCGCGCGCGCCTTGCCAGCGCTACCCGCCCCTGCCTAAAGGTGCATGGGATCAACTTGTGCTTTGGCGGCCTTGGTTTGACCGATCCTCGCAGCACAAGGCCACCCAGCTGACGATCCAGTGCAAGGACTGCCGGGGCACCAAGACCATTGCATGCCGGCCGGGGCTGGGCGGCGCGTTCCTGCCGCCCACATGCGACATGTCCAACCCTCCCCCTGGAGCCGAGCGCTGCAGCGCCAACCCCTTTGTGGTGGTGCCTGACCTCAGCAAGTTTGTGGACCAGCAGACGCTCAAGCTGCAGGTAAATAAACAAATACATACATTAGTGATGCACCCCGTTGCCAGGGGTGCTATCGCTGCATGCGCGGGTTCCACAGGCACTGACTGACCATACCCACCAACTCAAGGGCACGGGCACACATCTCACCAGGTGCATTTGAAGCCAGGTCCTGGCTGAGCTGTGCACAAGCATTACTGGCAGGCGCCAGGGCAGGCGAGTGATGGCGCCAAACACTCAGACATGCAAGATGCGATGCCAGCAGTGCCAGGAGACAAACGCTTTGATTGTGTTCTCGTGCCACGTTCCTCAGGGAAGCTTTGCCGGCTTGCCTGTTGCACCCCGCAGGAGAAGCCGGAGGACGTGCCGACCGGCGAGCTGCCGCGCACGGTGATGCTGGTGGCGGACCGCTTCTGCTGCAACAAGGTCACGCCCGGCACGCGCGTGGTGGTGCTCGGCATCTACTCGGCGTACAGGGTGAGCGAATGAATACTAGTAGCATGACCGCGACCGATGGCGTGTGACAGGCATACCGCACTCTGCGTCATTGTTGCCGGCTTTAACATGCAGGAGCCGTGCACGGATCATAACGCAACTTTGCCAGACTGCCTGTCTATTTGCTCGTGCCAGCACCATGCCACTCCCGCACCCGCTCCTGTGTGACTTCTTTCCAATGCACCCCGTATGGGTGGCGTATGTGTTGCCGCTGGTGCAGGGCAAGGCCATGGACAAGGGTGCGGCGGCGTCCCTGCAGCAGCCATACATCCGGGTGGTGAGCATCCTGCAGGAGGCGGGCGACGCGCACAGCAGGTTCAAGTTCACGTAAGTTCACCAACGCGCCTCATGAATGCACAGTACACAGTGGAGTTGCTCACGAGCCGTGCCTTGATCCTTGTGGTTGCTGCCCCTGCCCCTGGAGCTTGATCGTATACGGTACAGAAGAATGTATGAGCATTGATCCGCTGTGCAGTCTCTCCAGCGTCCGGCACAGCAGGTGTGCTGTAACTACAAATGAGGGTTGGTGCAGGAGCTGATTGCATGCGTGCATGGCATGGTGGATGTGTGTGTGTTCGTGTGCAGCAAGGAGGAGATCCAGCAGTTTGAGCAGTTTGCCAAGCAGGACAACGTGCACAAGGAGATCTTCAGCCGCATCGCGCCCAACATCTACGGCAGCGACGACATCAAGAAGGCCATCGCGTGCCTGCTGTTTGGAGGCTCGCGCAAGGTATGGCGGCCGGGTGTAGACCTGCCTGGATATAGACTGGATGTACCCTACGGTGTTGTTGAGACTATGTGGCCTATAAGGATATGTAAAGTGCACGTAGCCAGTAGTCCACATAGTGGCAACCAGACAGACCAGTGCGATGAGCGGGGTAGCCAGGGACCCTTTGATCTGCGCAGCACTTGGGATGGAACTCGGGATGGGAAGGATGCACACCGTCCCGTGCGACAAAAGGCTGTGCAGCTGTTCACCAATCCATCGTGCACCCGCACCCTCCCCTCCCCTCACCACCATCTCGTGCCAGCACATCCCGACCCGCGACTCCCACATGCATTCCGCAACCACTGCCGCTGAATGGCTTCGTTCATTCGCTGCATGTGCGTGCAGAGCATGCCGGACGGCACCACACGCCGTGGTGACATCAACGTGCTGCTGCTCGGCGACCCCTCCACCGCCAAGTCGCAGTTCCTAAAGTTTGCCTCCAAGGTCGCGCCCATCTCGGTCTACACCTCTGGCAAGGGCAGCAGCGCGGCCGGTCTGACCGCCACGGTGGTGCAGGTGCGCACGCTCGCTTGCTCATCAGCACGCTCATGCAAGCCCCACACCTGAGTGAATGACCAGGTCGATGCTCATACAGGTGCTTATACAGGTGCACGCTGCTGGTTAGGATGCAAAAATGGTTGTAATGCACTCAAAGGAAGCTGTCACTTGTGAACGCAATCGCATGCATGGTGGGATATTGGCATATTGCAGCATGTGGTGCGTGCAATCTTCAATCGTGTAGGACCCCAACAGCCGTGAGTTCTACCTGGAGGGCGGTGCCATGGTGCTGGCAGACAACGGCGTGGTGTGCATTGATGAGTTTGACAAGATGAGGCCGGAGGACCGCGTCGCCATCCACGAGGTGAGCGGGAGAGGGGCGCAGCGCCCCAACGGGTGGGAATGAAGGGGAAAGGGACGGGCAAGCATCCTTGCTAATGGCGTGGGGAGTGAGTATTGCACTGCGTTTGGAACTACAAGCGAACATAAGGTGTGCCTGCTCATGATGAACGCTAGAATGACGTTTTAGGTGTGTTTGGTCAACGATGTCCGTTGCTGTGTGTGTCTGCATGGCTGCAACACGCATGCTGGGCATTTGCGGTAGGAACGCTGAACAAATTGGACTGCTGTGTGGCTTTATACCAGTTCTTGTGCTTGCCTCTGCTCCTTTCTGCAGGCCATGGAGCAGCAGACCATTTCCATTGCAAAGGCCGGCATCACCACCATGCTCAAGTCGCGCACTTCGGTGCTGGCAGCCGCCAACCCACCCTCCGGCCGGTGAGGAAGCGCTGCAGCTTTCACAGTCGGACGCAAGGCGCTGAGCTACCCACCCGAACCACTCATGCGGGCCGCGCACATGACTGCGCTTTTGGTCCTGCACACTACGCGACAGCATCGCGCACCGTCCCCCCCCCACACACAACTGCACAGGACACTTCACGCACTCCACCTACACACACATTCCACGGAGTCCCGCAGGCTCATTAGGGGATTGGTCACAAGTAATTTGAGTTGATGCGAGGTTGTGGGTGTGGCACGCCTGACTGACCATATGCTGACTGGCGTTCTTCAGGTACGACGACCTGAAGAGCGCTCAGGAGAACATCGACCTGCAGTCCACCATCCTGTCGCGCTTCGACCTCATCTTCATCGTCAAGGACAAGCGCGAGTATGACATGGCCATCGCGCGACACGTGCTGGACAACCACCGCCTGGGCGCACAGGCGCGCGGGGACGTGGCGGACGAGTCGTCCCAGGTGCGGCGGTGCGGTGGAAGGAGTTGGAGTGGGGCCATGAGGTAGTGCATGTGCTGATGTGCGCATAGGCAGGGACTGGCCTTGACTGACGATGGCGAGGTGACTGGTCTGATCTGATGGCTGCCACCAAAAAAGGGATGGTGGTGGGGTCTTGGATTGCAGCTTGGGTGTGGAGAGGGGGAAGAGGGCATCCTGACAGGCGCTCAGACAGACTGCGGCCATATGCCTGCTTCATCAATTGTAACAGGGAGTCCGCAGGGATGGTTACTAGGTCCTGCACGTTTTGGTGATACCGTAGCATTTGGGCATGCGGACGGGCATGCTAATCGAATATGCTTGTGACCACATGTACGTGTCTGTGTGTACGCGCAGGAGCAAGAATTCCTCAAGCGCTTCATCCACTACTGCCGCAGCCAGTGCGGGCCGCGCCTCAGCGACGAGGCCTCAAAGAAGGTCGCCAGCTTCTATGTGGAGATCAGGAATGAGGTGAGCAGGCGGCAGCAGGAGGCGGCAGCATGCCAGGAGGGGAAAGGACACAGGATGGAAAAAGGTTCAAGGGGATTGGAAGGGGAAAGGGCCAGAACCAACCTGCAGGTTCAGCTTGCACCTGACAGTGGGCCCGTCGGGAACCGTGCGCTGTCTGGCTGCTGCAAATGCCCTGGAGAGCAAACCTGGGAGCGAATCGGCAGTGCGCAACACACGGGTTCAACATACGTGGTATGCTTGTAAGCAACTGTGTGTGGCGTTGGTTGCACGCACTGCAGGCGCGCAGCCAGGCTGAGTCCACAGACAGCGACAACCCGCCGGTGCCCATCACGGTGCGCCAGCTGGAGGCCGTCATCCGCATCAGCGAGAGCCTCGCGCGCATGTCGCTCCAGGTGAGGCGGCGGAGATTGCACCCCATGGAGCAAGCCCGATTCATGGCTGCCGCATGCGTTCTCCTCAGTGACCGAGTTGGAGGGACAGAGTCGTATGCAATATGTTAGTATGTGTTGGGAGGGTTGGGCACTTGAGCACAATGTACTACACTGGCCAGGGACCTAAACCAGGAAACGAAAGTGGAACGCAAGGCAAACCCTTGCGGTGGTTGTGTTGGCTACTCAGATTGCATGCATGCTGTCCTGCCTGCCTGGCTGGCTCTCTGCGCAGACGGTGGCTACGCTGGACCACGTGGACCTGGCCATCGACCTCTTCACAAAGTCCACCATGGACGCCGTCAAGAGCGGGCTCACGCAGGTGGAGGTCGGCGGCGAGGCGCAGCTGGGCCACGTGCGGCGCCTGGAGGAGCGCATCAAGCGCCGCCTGCACATCGGGTCCTACATGACCACGCGCAGGTGGGCGGCCACGGTGGCAGACGCTTTGTGGGCGGGGGTGGGGCTGGGCATGTGGGAGTGTCGGCAGCAGCTATTGCGGAGTGGGGGTGGGGCGGGGTAGGGTGGGGCGGGCGCTCCATACCTGGCTGCCTGAGCTGCCCGCCTTGATGCGAGGCTGAAATTCCTGAAACATTTGACGATGTTTGCCATGTATGGAGTGGCGACCTGGCGGCGTCATCACTACCGTGGCATTCCTGTGTGACAGTGTTTCATGCGTTTGTGTTTCACGTTTTGGGGTGGGCGCACAAGCACGCCTGTCAGGGTGCATAACTGTAGCTCTGTGCGACTTCGGCCTGTTCGTGCAGGTTGTTGGACGAGATGGCGGCCCTCGGTGAGCCGGAGAACTTGGTACTGCGCGTGCTGCTGGCCCTCACGTCTATGGGAGACTTCTCGCTCACACGCGAGCGCACGATGGTGCACCGCGTGCGGTGATGTGCTGGAGTGCCCAACTGTGTGAGGATGTCTGCACGCTTGCACGCCGCCTGTTGACTGTTTTACCATTACCTATCACCGCTGAGTATTGCTTTGGTGCGAGGCGTACCCGATGTTGTTCAACTGTCACGCACGCCCTCGTGGCAAGTAGCTGACTGCAGACTCCCTGCCAAGCAGCAACATGGAGCAACACCCAGGTTGTGCTGCTCACGTTGACGCTGCCCTGTCTTCACAAGCTTGCCAGAGCACTGCTTGCAATACACTGCTTGCACTTCCAGCTTGCACAACAGCTGTGCGACATGTGTTTCACGCGTGTTTCGCACGCCTGGTGGAACACCCTCCGATTGTGGGGGTCGAGAGGGTTCTGTGCAAGCATACCAGCCCACTGTCCACTTCACGGTGCAGTTAGCAGTGTAGTGGTGAGGTGGCCTCGTGGTGTACTGCTCGGAGTTTCAGTGTGCACTATGATGCGCCGTTCGTTCGCTAAGGGAGCAGCGAAAGCGCGCGCGTCCTGATCTTGCGGCTTTTTATGTTCGGACGTCGACGTAGGACAGCGTTTGCTTGCGGATTGACGTCATTCCCGGATTACCCCCTTCAAGGCCTCTGGGTTGACAGTCTTGACACACATGCATGGAGGATGACATGCCTCGAAACGTCTTATGCAAGACAGCTTAGGGTGTCCCCTGCTGGTGACCTGCACAGATCCCTGCTGGTGACCTGCACACTTGTACCTGGTTGCCTCTCACAAGGTTCATTCTAAATGCCTGGACCGATGTGGGCACTAAGTGACTCGAGCACCTTTCGATCGGCAGTAACAGGAGAATGCAGTCGCAGGCCTCATGCCATACCAGCTTTGGCGCCTACTGTCTCATCTCCTCACCATAAACCACAGCATGGCGCGTCGGTGTTCACGTCCATCAACAGAGAACAGCCGCAGTGCTCCACGTCATCAGCGGCTGCTTCGATTGTGGATAACAGGCGTGGACGCAGGAGAACGGTCGTGGTGCGTTTTGATAACGTTTGACTTATCAAGAGCACTTTTCTGTGCTGGTCCTGTCATTGCCGCACTCGGCTGTGACAGGCCTGCTTCTGGCCCCTGAGCGTGTGGTGCGCAAAATCAGCAATGCACTTTTTGCCAGCGGTGCAAACAGAACTTTTGATTTTTTGGCTAATAGCTCTGAAGGACTCTCGGTGTGTCCTGCGCCCTAGCCATGCTCATGAGAGTCTCGTTCCAGGCCAGCGGTGACTGGTGTGGTCAGCCTACACGAATCAGCCAGCGCTTTCTGATGATGGTTCGCAAAGCTGGCTGCACTGACCGCCTTCTTGGCCCGATGCTTTCCACGAGTAGGCCATGGTTGGTGTATTGACTCTGTGTTTGGCAGCTGACGGGCTGGTGCGGGGCGCGTACGCTGCAGGTACCGGCTGCTGTGGCGTCGTCCTGGTCAGCTTACCAATCACCTTTCTCAGGTACTGCCAACCTCACGCTGTTACAGCTGTACATAGTGTTTCAAGGAGGACCCTTGTGTCGTGCGTGGTCTTCACCTTGCTCACGTGTTGCAGCGATACGCATGTGCTGCGGCGCATGAACGCTGCTGTCGAGCACCTGGCTGCGGGCTTTGTGCTGTGCACTCAACTTGTCATTTCCAAGGACAGTCTCACCAATCATCTTGACGTTGTTGGATTTATGCGGTGCATATGTGTGCTCACCCTTATGGTGGTTGCAGCTGCGGACCTCGCGCACTTGGAAGCAGCAGCAGCCCTGTCGACGCAGTCTGCAGGTACTTATGCTCTGCAACTTCATTAGATATTAGTATGGCATGGCGTTTGTAGCACCGCTGATTGTTGATTCCTGTGCCTGCCAGGGTGTTCGGTAGTTGCCAGTTGCTGACACCTATGAACGCCTTCCTCGCACACCATCTGAGCTTTGCCGTGGGTCTGTGGTGCAGGCTTGACACAACCGCATCCGAACGCAGCTTGTCTTCTTGTTGACCCCATATCGAACAACGTCCTGGCGTCCGCGCACCAGCGTGCACAAGGCACGGTTTCCGCCGAGGTGCAGGCGGTGCAGGCGCTTCAGACTGCCGGTGGCGCAAGCAAGGATCAGCAGCAGCAGCTGACGGCCTACTGCAACCTTGAGCCTGGGGACTGCCATGGCGAGCCCGCCGCTGTGAGGGCGCTGCTCGCTGCAGGCGTGACGCGTGTTGTGATTGGCCTCCGCTCGCCCCTGCCGCACCTGAGAGGAGTTGCCATCACCTTTCTAAGGGAAGCGGGAGTCACCGTGGGTGAGTGCTGCAGCCTCGCACGGGTGGTTCTGCCTTCAAGCAAGCAAAGCCGGTCGTCCACATTACAGTCAGCCTGCCTGCGGTGCTCGGATTTGCATGCATTGGCTCTTGTTAATGCAGCGCAGCATTGCTATGCAGAGCGCATGGCAGCGACCACGTAATGCTGCACCCACCTGCTGTATTCATCTCGCATGCAAGCTTGCATGACGTCATGAAATCCTGGTGCTTCTGCATGCTGATAGCGCTGGGGTGATTTGTTGCCTGCCGCAGATGTGCTGAGCGACCGCCTACACTTGCTGGCGGCCTTTCAGCAGCAGCAGCACGGGCAGCCGGCGGGGCCAGGGCACCGGGCAGGTGGCGGCAGCAGCGGCGTGGCCTTGACCGCGTTGACTGAGGAGGAGGAGGATGCACTGAGTGCGGAGCTGGGCGCCATGACAGCCTGCCTACGGGTATGTATGCCATGCTGTCTAGGGACGGGATGGTGGCGTGAAAAAGCATAAACGCATAAGTGCATCATCATTGAATCCAAAGCTTGCTCACATAGTTGTTGTTCTGCTTCTATGTGTGTCTGAGCATGCATGTGCACAACGTCGCAGGCCATGGGAGGGATGGTGACAGCTGCGCCGAATGGACCATTCACCCGCTCGATGCTGTTTTGCATTACGGGCTGCTGGCAAGACGTGGCTTTTGGTTCAGGTGCATTGCGCTAAGCACAATAGTGTTGCGGACCACCTCGTAAAGTGCACCTGGCAAATTGGTGTCTGCAGGCTAACGAGGCCGTGCTCCATCGAGCTGTGCTGCGGCGACCGCTGTCTGTGCTCAAATACGCCATGACGCTCGACGGCAAGATCGCGACCGGCATGGGCCACTCTGCGTGGGTCAGCAGCTCAGCCAGCAGGGCGCTGGTGTTTGAGGCGCGTGCCAGGTGTGTGGGCTCGTATGTGCACGACATGCTGCATGCATGGATGAGCGAGGCGACGGCAGTGTCCTGGCTCCAGGCACGTGTGCGCTTGTGTTTGCCCAGGCAAAGGCGTTGTTGTAGCACCCATGACGCCAGCAGGCGTTCACACGACCGGAATAAAAGCGCCCTGTGTGAAGTTATACCAGACTAGAGATTAGGCTCTCAGAATAGTGTCATCATAGAGCAGAGAGTGTCCGAGCGCCCAATCAGGGCTGTCTGGGGAGCAGCGCTCCAGATATGCAGGTCTCGTAGGGCCTGGCTGAGATGTAATGCACTCCAGGGTGTGCATGCATGGAGTGAGATGCGTCTAAGGGGAAAAGGGATGTATGTCTGTAACAGAAGTGCTGTGAATGCTTTGTCATTTGTGTTGGGGTGTTGTGTGGGCTGCTGAATGTGCGTTCAGGTCCGATGCGGTGATCGTTGGCGGCAACACGGTGCGCCGGGACAACCCGCGCCTCACGACGCGGCTTGACCACGGCCACATGCCGTGCCGCATTGTCATGTCGCGCTCCCTGGACCTACCGGAGGTGAGCTGCTGAGCTGGCACGCATGCAGACCACGCATGCAGACCCACATCCGCATGCATGCCTCGCCGCGTGCCCCTGTGCACCCTGAGGGTGATGTTGGGGGTTTGGACAGCTGCACAATGGCCTTATGGGTGCTGATGTCTCCTTGTGGTTTAGTGACGTACCTGAATGGTTAAGGATCTGTCTTGAACAGCGGACACTGTTTTGAATGCATGTTTCCTGCATGTTTCTGGACACGGCAACCAAGGCAAGCCTCAACGTGCGCCTGCAATGCCACCCACACCACAGCCTTGCTGGTGCTCCAGGCTGCGTTTTCTGGGTTTGCGTTTCGACGTTGTATGTTGGCTGTTGGCTCATGCTGAGAGCTGTCTGTGCTTGTGTGTTCTTACTTTGCGCGTGCGGCGCACAGGATGCCAGCCTGTGGGACGTGTCCACCGCGCCTACGATCGTGATGACGCAGAAGGGCGCTCGCAGGCCGTTCCAAACAGCATTGCGGGTGAGGGCCTGGCGAGGATGCAAATGACAATGCCTGTCTGTGTACGATCATTTCGCATGCGTGCGCACATGCAAGGCGTGTGAGGCGCGGCGCAGGGCTTTTGCGGTTACCTCCGTGCAAAGCTGCTGCACCAAATGTGCCAGGAACGGATCTCATCCCGTCATCCTGTGTTCAGCGTACCAACCATCACAACCACATACGGTATCGACACACCGATAAACAATGGCAGCCTCACAGGCTCTGCGTTGGTTTGCACTTGTTGAGGCATGTGTTGGGTAACCGCTCATGCAGGCGCGCGGCGTGGAGGTGGTTGAGTTTGACTTCTTGACGCCGGAGAACGTCGCCCACTACTGCTACGAGCGCGGCTTCCTGCAGGTGGGAGCAGTGAGGCTTATTGCCTGCATTGCATCGCTCCTTTGATTGCATCCGTTCCAGGCGACAACACATAACAGCGTGCTCAGCGGCTCAATCGTCTCGTAGGTGGTCCGTGCATGTGCTCACGTGTTCTGCCATACACGATGTAACGGTTATCCTGCATTTTACCGTGGTGTGCTTTGTCGTTGCTGTCGGTGTTCGGTGTCATCTCTGATGGTGCTTGTTGCCGTTGCTTCCTCTGCTGCAACAGTGTTTCTGGGAGTGTGGGGGCACGCTGGCGGCGCCGACCATCAGCAGCAGCGTCATCCATAAAGTCATGGCGTTTGTTGCGCCCAAGATCATTGGTGAGTGTGAGCTTAGCGCTGCACCAGGAAGTGTAGCTGTGTACTGGCTCCATCACTGTACCGCACACCATGTGATGGGAGGCACACAACATCCGGCATTCGAAGCGTGCAATGGGTTGGCCTACTGTGCAGCGCCAATTATGCGAGCGACTGGCCACCCGCCGATTGTGCCGGGATGGCACCACCATGTCACCAGCCAGCCGTGCTGGATAGGCGGATCCAGGAGGGGCATTAAAGTCGTCGAGTGCATGCATGCAGCAATCTCCGCATGTGTCCTCCCATGAGGATCGGCAGCCTCGCGGCTGTGTGACCGTTGCGCGTGAAGAGAGACCCGTTGAGGTCGAGCACGTGCCTGCTTGCTTGTGCGTCCTTCATCCGTGCGCGCGTGTGTGCTGCTCTCGTGTATCATCCGCAGGCGGCCTTCGAGCGCCCACGCCAGTGGGTGAGCTCGGCTTTGTGGAGATGACTCAGGCGCTGGACGTGATCGAGCCCAACTGGAAGCAGGTGGGGCCCGACGTCCTCTGCTCAGGTTACCTGCCGGCGTCAGGCGGACTCCTAGCCCTTGCTTCCTCCCTGGACGGCCCGGGCTTCACCTTCAAGCTGCAGATGCAGCAGGAGCTCGCTGCAGCCTCGGCGGCGGCAAAGGCGGCGGCGGCAGCAGCTACCAGCAGTGTCGAGGACGGCACCGCTCCGAGCTCCAGGAAATCCTCTGGCAGCGCTGCTGCAACGTCCAAGGGCAGCTCTTCAGGGACGGTTTCGGCGGGGGGAGCGGGAACAGGCAAGGGTCTGGGTGGCAGCAGCGCGGGTAGGGCGGCTGGCGGCAGCGGGGGGTCGATGGCGGGCAACGGTTCCCCATCTGGCAGCCGCGGCGGCGGCATGGGCACGATCCAGCAGCAGCCGCGCGAGGGCGCGGCCGCGAGCGCGGCCCCGCCGAGCTCCATCATGGCGGCCCGCACGGGCAGCGAGGTGGCAGGGGAGGTGTGCTTCTACAAGGCGTGGGACCGCTGGGGCGCGCTGTCCAACTTCTCGCCGCACGCCGTACGCCTGCCCGTCGACCCCGCGCTGACCATGCGCTACGCCTCGAGCCCCGACCCCTACACCAACCCCCTCAACCTCGTCCCCCCCACCTCCCAATCAGCATCCTCGTCATCCCCCGCACTTCCGCAGCAGGCGCAGCAACAAGCCGACGCGGCGCCCCCCGCGATGCGGGAATGGGCGAGCGTGGAGCATTTCTACCAAGCGCACAAGTTCTCGCACGCTGCGAGCGGCGGCACGGGCTACATGCCGAGCGGGGCGGCCAGCGGGACGTCGTCGTCGTTGGCATCTGCGTCTCATGACCATGCGGAGGTGGAGGCGCTCGCGCGTGACGCGCTGGCGCTGATGGATGAGATTGCGGCGGCGCCCTCGCCTGAGGAGGCGGCACGCATCGGTGAGGGAGCGGTGGTTGGGCACGCGTACTGTCCGTTGGTGCAGTTGGCTGGGTGATGTAGAGGGGACGCACTGAAGGCTTCCGCTGATCGTCCTTGGCTTTGTTGTGCGTGCAGTCGGTGCCAACCTCACAGCCCACATCACTTCTGTCATTCCTGCATTCCGTTTTTCAACCTTGTGTGCTGCTACCGCAAAAAGACTTGTAACCTGCTCGCATGCCGAAGGCCTGAGGGGTGATGTGGTGGTTAATTGCACCTACAACAGCCGGGTGCGTGCCGACGCATATGCGAACTGTGCCTCGGTTGTGGGCTGATGTGTTACACAGGCCGGCGTGCGGAGCGCAAGCGCCCAGAGCTGGTGCGGCCGGACTGGGCGGCTACCAAGCAGGTCTTCATGCTTGCAGCGCTGAGGTCGAAATTCGTCAACCATGAAGGTGTGTGAGGCAACGCCACCATACACATGTTGCCGTGCATGCAACCATGGCTCATCCTTGATGCATGCTTGCATACCTCACGGTGTGCGAAACCGGGCCGCACTCATGCCCGTATGCTGCAGTTGCACTCGTTTGAAGACTCTCACGTCACACGTGTGCGCAGTGCGCGTCTTTGTCTTGAGCAGTGCGACGCGAGCGCGGTGGAGACAGCGGACCACACAAAGCAGGGATCAAAGCAGGGGGTGTCTGGTGTGTTGACCCTCATGTGTCCTCGTATGTGCCCTGCAGGCCCCCGTGCCATGCTGCTGTCCACGTACAACGTGGGCGCCACTGCCGTCAGCGCGAGCCCCGCAGACAAATCACTCGCCGCCGCCACCGCCACGGCCCTCGCCACCACCTCCTCATCTCCTTCAGCCACGCCGCAGCAGCCAGGATCAGCCACGGCGCTGCGCACGCGGCCCGCCGACGCTGCTGCTGCTCCCGCGCTGGACCGGGTCGGCGCGGTGCTGCTAGAGAGCTCGCCGCACGACACGTACTGGGGCACCGGCTACGATAGGCGTGGTTCTAACCACCTAGGGCGGCTGCTGATGAAGGTGAGCAAGCGATATGTCAACATAATGTGCTCAACACGTGGTCCGGTGGTCGCATCAGTGATGAGCTTGACGGTGACTGCGCTGTTGTGTGGCGTGTCTGCATCGACCTGCAAACCCGGCCGCCTGGAATTTCCTCATGAAATTGGGACTGAACTGTTTTGCCTGTGCCTTTCCCCTCCTCTGCCCTTGCAGCTGCGAAGCGAGCTGCTGCAGTACAGACCACAGGAGTGATCCACCCAACGCAGACCAGTACCAAAGCTTGAACAGTGAAACCGCTTAGCTTAGCAAGGGCGCGCCCAAGGGACCGTCATCCCAGCGTAGCGAATGCGCAGTCAGTCACCTGCCCCCTTGGATTTAGCCTTCTTCGTGAGCGCACCACTGCCCTCCACCGGCCCTGACCGCGAATCGTCTGTGCGCGCTTGACACCGCTGAGCGCTAACCAGCAGTAATGGCGGTGGCGCGTATGTGCGTCACCCGCGCGCCTACCGGGCATATGCGCAGCGCTGCTGGCAAGGCGTTGCACGTGAAACAGCCACCATGTTCACGCAATCGCGTTTGCAGAGGCGCGTTACGACACACTTGGCATGCGCGCGGTGTTTGGACGGGCCTCACTGGCTATGGTTTTGCTTTGTCATGCCGCCAGGGCGCAAACCCGTACCTGCACAGGTGGCTGCCGCCTGCCGCGTCGCCCACATGAGTGCCCATGACTTCTATGCTGAACCAGCATCATAGCATGACTGGCGAACATTGATTCCTGTCAGTGGTGTTACATGTCTGTCCTGGCTTTTGTCGTTCATCCGTTCATATGTGCGTCACGCGCAAACATGGTTTTGTTGCAGCTGCAAAGGCGGCTGGGCATGGTACACAATGCCTTGTGCGCTGTCATAGACTGATAGGGCTTAAGACGAGTGTGGTTGCAGGGAGGTACACAAGCAAGCCTTCCATTCATGCAGATCCCGGCCGCGCCTTGGTAGCATTAGTAAGATATGCTGGTAATAGGAAGCTGGTTCGACAGGATTGGAAAATGCATTGCAACATTCGAACGGAACCTACAGACCATGGAATTGAACCGATTGCCTCGCGCATTTTAGTATGTATGCAGTATCAAGCATGTATGTAGGAGTGAAAGTGAATGCACACCCACACACGACTCACACCACACACGCATACATGCTCGCGCGCACACACACACACACACACACACACGTACCGGTACATCTCGTACATTCCTCTTGCTGGAGGGCTGGGCCGCTGCCATGGCTGGGCGTGTGGGCGTGGCGTTGCTGGGCTGTGGGCTCTTCGCCAAGGACGTGTATGTAAAGCTATTAAGGTGTGTGATGGACCCTATGGTGCCCATCCCTGAGCCTGACTCGTTGTGCATCAGCAAGCCCGACACAGCTTCGACAGAACTGACGGCCGAATGGTGTGCGCGGCAGGTCCACGTTTGAGGAGGACATCAAGCTTGTTACGGTGTGGAGCAAAACCCACACAACCGCAGAAAGCTTTGTACAGGAGTGAGTGGTGAACTTCTGTTTCGCAAACGAAAATCTGCCTAAGCATTTTTCTGTACACTGGCGAGCTGTCTTGACGACGTGAACATGTTTGTGCAGGCACTTGCAAGGGTCTGGGGCTAAAGCTGAGAGTGGTGAGGATGGAATGGAGCGCATCTTTCGAAGTCCTGCAGTGCAGCTCGTCATTGTCGTCCTGCCTGTGCAAGTGGCGCTTGGGGTAAGGTCCACGCCAGGTTGCCGTTGCCGCACTCCTCACCCAAGAGAGCCCGACGTGCGCAATTCGTCAGTGGAAGCTGGCACACCTTGCGTACCAGCAGTGCGCCTGACACGTACTACGATTGTGCTGCTGTGCCTGCACAGGCACAGAAACGTGCTCAGGCCAAGCAGCACCTTGTGCCATTCGTAAACCTAAAAATGGAAGACTGGAAGTAAAACATCCAGGAGCTTGCTGAACATAACTGCACGCACGCTGTCTCTGTGTTCTTTGCAGGTGGTGCAGCGAGCGCTGCGGGCAGGCAAGAGCGTCGTCCAGGAGAAGCCCGTTGCCGGCACAGCAGCGCTCGCATGCGATCTCATCAAGCTGTACCGCAGCGGCGCGCTGGCAGCAGCGGCCGCAGCTGCATCACCGCCGCCGCTGTGGCTGGTTGCGGAGAATTACCGCTACGAGGGTGTCTTCTTAGAGGCATGCAAGGTGCGCGTCACCAAAGAGATGTCAACTTGTACATTGTTACACCCCCGAGCAACCACAGCTTCCCCCCCCACCCCACCCACACGCACGCCTCCCCTCCCCTTTCCCCACCAATATTCTTTGCATTCCACGTCTGTGATCACACTCCTGCTGTGCCACACCACCGCCACACGTGCACATCACCATCTAACTATTTACCTGAGCGTGGCAGCGTTGCTGATGGCGCCGAACCACATGGATGCGTGTTGTCGCGCCTGCAGGTCGCTCCGCTCGTAGGCAAGGTGGTGAAGCTGGACCTTGTCGCAGACCTGCCTATGGATTCACGCAACAAGTAAGGATACGCGCAGCACACTTCGGCTGACACGTGCGCGTCCGGCCAACCCCCATATTACGTGCCGGTGCGCCTGCATGCGTCCGACCCGCTGTGTCACTGTAAACATACATCGGTACATCCGCTGTGAATGCTGCCTCCAAGTTGACTACAAAAACATTTGCTGGTGAGGCTGTGCACCATGGCATGCGCTTGTATCGATTGCATAGAGTACTGCCGTGGTGGCGAGTCGCCCAGGTACCAAATCTCGTCCCCCATGCCGCACGTGCTGCAGGTACCACGCCAGCGCATGGCGCCGTGACACCTCGCTGTGCCCCGGAGGCTTCCTGATGGACTCCGCCGTGCACTTTGTGGCGGCGCTGAGGCTGCTGGCGGCCGCTGCTGGCATGGGCGAAGCACGCCAGGCATCCGCGCATGCACGGCAGGCAAGGGAGGCGTTTGCGTGCATGGCGGCATTCCGCGTTACAGGGGCAACAGTGACAAGCTCCGTCAGCAGTACTAGACTTGGAAGCGAGAGGGGGTGGGGGGGAGGAGGCAGGAACCACAGCCGGTGTCATGTCTGCAAGTCACCTGCATGCGGCATTTCCTTGGTTGACTTAACATCACTTGGCCAATCAGGCCATTCATGGATGGCGTTAGTGAACATGAAGTGGTGTGGGGCGCGTGGTGGTGCGTGTGTGAGCGGGCGTGTACGTGATTTGCGGCATTGCCTTGAACAGCTATTTGCGTGAGCCAGCTCGTTTTGTGATGTTGCAGGCATGTTGGCGCTGCCGTGACCGTGTTGCTATCCCGATTTGCTGGCTGGCGTTGCCGATCACAGGTCAAGCCTGACCTCTCTGATCCGGACTCTCTTGCCGGGGTGGTGCTGTTTGCCAGCGGCGCCCCGGCCTCTGTCAGCATCACACTCGCATCACACACGGTGAGATGTGCACTACACTACACCCCTTGTGGTAGATGACGCAAACCACCAAGCCACAATGGGCAAAGGAGTGCCACACCGTGCGCTGAACACTGGACACTTCCGAGCATTTCATATTTTCATGGGGTAGGCAGTGTGGGTAGGCAAGGAGCGATGAGTTGATGAATCGATCTTGCACGCATGTGATGTCAATCAATCAATCAGTCAACAATGATGCCATGCTGCATGCCATGCCATGCCATGCCATGCAACGCTGCAGGTCAAGTGGTCGTTGACGCTGGTGGGCACGGAGGGCTCCCTGGAGGTGTCCAGGGGGGGCTGGGGGGGCAGCCGTGGCGAGTACACGCTAACGTGGCAGCGTGCGGCCGAGGCAGCGCCCACCGTGCAGCGTCATGGCTTCTCGGGGGTGCAGACTGAGTTCCAGGAGTTCCTCACGCTGGTGAGCATGGGTGGTATTGCACGGATGGTATTGCACTGATGATATTGCACTAATGGTATGGCACTGGTGGTACTGCACCAATGGTACTGCCGTTTTCAACCGCAACTTGCCCTGTGTGGTGGTGTTTTGCCTCAGCAGTGAGCAGGGCTGCACGGATGATCGGTATGGCGAGACCTGTTGTGGATGTAGCATACCGCATATTGTACTGAACATCCTGGAACGAGCGGGAGGGTTGTTGATCTCAGTCACCATGCGTGCTGTCTGTGCTGCATGTGCAAGTACTGCGAGCATGTGTGCATGGTTGCTAGCTGTGTGTGCATCATCTGGGCGGATCAGCGGCAGGAAGTGCAGTAGTGGAACAGATGCATAGAGACTGCTCTTGTGGCAGCAGCCCTTGTAGGCAGCTGTCACAATCGACCCCGCCACCCCCCCCCCTTTTCATATAACTCAAACTGCACACAGCATGTGTGTTTGTGGCCTGCGCGCGCACACAGGTTAGGCAGCGCCTGGCAGGCTCCAACTCCGAGGAGTCTAGTGCAGCACCAGCGGCGGTTGCAGGCAACCCCTACGGGGGCGTGGACGCGTCTGTGCAGCTGCCCAGTGCTGCAGCGCGCGGTTCGCCCGAGGAGGGAGCGCGTGATGTGGCCCTGCTGGAAGCGCTCTTTGCATCCAGCGCCGCGGGCGGAGCGTCCACACCAGTGGTAGAAGTTTAGGTCTAGGCCTAGTTGATTGAAGCCGGTGCGGATTGTGCTAGGCTGCCAGCGAGTGATTGCCAATTGCGCTTTGCATGTGGTCTGGTGACGCATGCTTCCCATCTCACATCCGCCCTGGATTATGGTGGATTCCAGCAACTCTTACAGCTGCGTCTCATCATAGACAACACGCACTTGTGCAGAGCACAGTTCATGCTGCGTCCGAAGGTTCGAAACATCGACCGCAACCTCAGCATCAAAGTAGTAAGAACTCAATAACAGTGTGTACCAGCTGCAACAAACAGCAGTACCAGTAAGCAAATGTAGCTAATTCGCTGGTGCACTGCTTGCAGCGGCCCTAGCGGAATCACACACCAGTGTTGCAACAGGTTAGCAGCAAGGCGGTTCTGAACATGTGCGCATTTGCCAACGTTCAGGCAACAGGCCTTGGTTGAGGCAAAAAACGTTTCATACGAAAGCATGTATCACTGCAGTGTCGAGGCGTGTGGAACGCGTACCATACCGGGCATATTGTTGCATGCTCTGCCCTGCCCTGTAGTGGTTTGCATCGCTTGCATGCATGCACACCAACGCATTTGCGACATTTAGGGCACCACATCGGTTTGTACGCATGCATTGCGCGTAGAGAGAGAGTTGCAGGCAGCAATGCCAGGCGTGATGACAGAGCGAGCCGGAACATCAACGATCGAGGCTGTGGTCCGAACGAACAGGAGGAACGGCGAAGGAAAGTGTAGTGCAGGTATTGGAACTGTGCCCAGACACGGAGCGCATGGAGGCCGATTGCGTTGCCACCGCCATACTGCAACTGCAATACTGTTGTCATACGGAAGCCAGCTGGATCACGGCACTGCTTGCAGATCAACATTCCATGCTGCAACACGTCCGAATCGGAGAGGCGGTTCTGTATTCCTGCCTTGTTATTCACACCAACGTCGTGCTAGGGAACGCTAAGGGAACATGGTCACAGATTATGTGGGGCCTGTTGATGATGATGTCTGCCGTCCGATAGCCACTGACTGGCTTACTTGCTGCACTTCTCACGGGGGTTCATGGCCTTGGGCTTGGGCGCTGCGTTCAGCAGGTTCAGCTTCCACACCAGGCCGTGGTACTTGGCGGCCTGCATACGGCACGGGGTAGGTCGGGTATAAGCACATCTCAGCTCTGTGTGCCCGCATGTGTCAGCCTTGGTATTGCCACAATGCCACCTTCCCACCTTGCTCAGGGCACATCAAAATGCTTACATCATGTCCAGTACGGCTGAATGCCTGCGCTCTCTGCACTAGCGCTGTGGCAATTGTCAGCTGGAATCGGCACTGTCCACTGCCCATGACTCACCACCTTGCCGTAGTACGCCACAGAGATGTTCGCGAAGTCAGTAAACAGCCCTGAAAAGGTATCCACGCACAGTGAACAAGCAAAGCACACTCACAAGGAAGTTGTATGAGAGACGCACCTTGAGTGCGTTACCTGGATTGCACGTATGCTTGCAGCATTGCGGGTCAGGTGCATTACTTGCATGCTCATGCTTAAAGATTAAAGATTTTCAAGATTTAACGCTCATGCTTATGCTTGTGCGCAGCGCCAGTACATCATCGCTACCACCCAGCTCAAGCACCTGACGCATGATGCCACACCTGCCCACTGTGCTGTGCGTGTGCTTTGCTTAATGCAGTGCTCCGCGAGTATTTGCTGACAAGCGAGCACTTTGTTGCAGTATGCTTGCCCTGCTTCAACATCCAGCCCTGAACACTTCCCCACGTGAACGTACCGTCGATGCCTTCCTGGGACAGGTACCTGTGACGACAAGGAACAAGCAATGTACACACCATGAAATCAAATGCCAAGGTGCATTGGCTGGCGCACCAATGTCATGGTAAGGTTTCTGAGGCGGAGTCTGACCAGGAGACGCACGCCGCCGCACAAGGCACACGCAAGCACAATCGTTGAGGAAAGCCTAGATTGCAGCAGGCAGTACTGCAGAGCATGAGGTTGCATGCATGCTTCCAGCATTGCAGGCAAGGTGCAATGCCTGCATGCTTGTGCCTTCCATATGTGTCAGTGCACTGGACATAGTCCTAATCACTAGTTCCCTTGCATGGTGCATGAATCAACATGATCGCTTCCCTGTTGAAGAACAGTGTCAGCATCGCGCTCACCTGTCGAACTCAGCGGTCAGGCTGGAGAACTTGCCGTACGTCAGGTACTGCGACTCGTTGCGCCAGGTGTAGGGGTGCAGCTGCATGCCGTTGGCGTGGGCCGCAGCCACGACGCCAGAGGACACCAGGTCGCTGCCGTCAACCGCCACATTGTCGGCCTTGCTCCAGTCGCCGCTGGGGGGCAGCAGCAGGGTGAGCTTGTAGGGGCCCATGCCGGCCGCGTAGGTGGAGATCTCCTTGATGCCAGCGGGCGTCAGCACATCCCTGTACGTCTTGTTGGTCTCACCAGGAATGGCCCTGTGGAGCATTATCGCAAGCACCGCATGCAGCGCACTTTACTCATGAGCATCATTGCGATGACATGTGCAAATGTGTGTTATTAAGCACACGTGCACCTCCAGGAAGACCGCGCTAGCATGGTGGCTGGGCCATACGCTCCTGGTGCAAGGTCCAGGACTCACTCGTCCGTGGACTCTGAGCGTATCCCAGGTGGTTTGCGTGCATGCAGGGCAGGCGTGAGTGAGCAGCCTTCAAGGGAGGAGTCGTGCATATGCATGGCTTATGGGGGGGTGATGCAGAATGCATGTATGCCGCAATGCTTGCATTCTTCCAACATGCCGCTGTGCGTCCCTGCTGCACAACCTTGCATGCCCATTTCCCCTAGTGTTCAGCAGGCGAGAGCTTGATTCAATCCAGTGCACCACTTACGCAGCAAAGTCGTCAGTCAGCTGGATGAGGGGGATGCACGTCTTCTTTGACAGGTACTTCAGGTTGCCGATCTCAAAGCTCTGCAGCAGAAGGAAAACAGCAGCGCTTTGGGATGCATGCGGTGTGCGCAGCCGTATGGGCACAGACAACACCATGCTAAATGACAGTGCTTTAAAGTGCCTGCTGGTATGCACGGTGTTGCTGCATGGCATGCGGTTGAAGGTATCACATGGTGCGCAAAAACTGCTCAGATTGCTACCACTTGCCTGGATGAAGACAGGCTTCTTGACCCACGACTTGCTGTTGAGCGGGCCGGCGTAGCCATACTTGGTGAGCGTCTGCACCGCACGGAAAGCAAACCAGATTCAGCTTACGGCTTGCAATAGTTGCATGCTGCATGTGGCTGGTGCCTGCCTGATGCTTGTCAAACATCTGACATGCAAGCAGCTAAGCCTGCTGTGCTCCTGCCCCGTGCGGCATCAGCAATGCATTGGCATTGGCACAAGGCAAGGCAAGATACGCTGCCCCCGGTTTAATGCATCACACACAAGCGATTAACCCCCGCCGTGGCTTGCAAAGGCCATCCGAATGCGCCTGTGCGGTCGTGCAGCTGCATTCGTCGCAACAACAGTACACCACTCGGTGGAGCCAACATAACCCGCACATGCACGCTTTGAACTGATCCACATGGTGGTGAGGGCAGTTTCGAGCGTATTGCCTCATGCCTCCACCCCTCCCTGATC
Source organism: Chlamydomonas asymmetrica (assembly GCA_001662385.1). NCBI lineage: Eukaryota > Viridiplantae > Chlorophyta > Chlorophyceae > Chlamydomonadales > Chlamydomonadaceae > Chlamydomonas > Chlamydomonas asymmetrica. The sequence continues at coordinate 148,862 of BDDA01000077.1, forward strand.
CGAGGGGGACTCACGTTGAGGAGGATATCGCTGATGGTGGTGTTGGCAGCCTTCAGGATGGGCAGGGAGTCGTGCCACGTGGGGTGCTTGGTCTCGGGGTAGATGCCCAGCACGCGGTTGTATGACTGCAACAACCAGGCAGGAGCATCAACAGGCAGCACGCATGCAGTTAGCACACCATGCTAGCCAGCCATGCATCAAGAATGCAGTACACTATGGTACCGCTGAGGCCAGCCAGCCGCACTTGGTGCATGTAAAGCGCTGCTTAGACATTCTGGAGCCAGAACTATCGAACACCAGCATGATAAGGCCCAACTATGTTTGCACAGTTCCCAAGTCCTATGGCACTGCTTTAGACATGCCCAGGGGCACCCGCAGCCTCATCTCTCCGTGTCTGTGCATTTCGGCATGCCCACACCACAGAATCCCACATTCCCACCACGCTCTGTGCTCATGGCCCATGCATCATGAACTGTAGGAACACAGCCATGCAGATGGAATAGTGAATAAGACCCGTCTCACACCTTGATGATAAGGTTTTCAAGTTAGTGGCAGTACACCACCACACAAGGCTCACCCGCACGGTTAGTGACAGTACATCACCACAAGGCTTACCCGCACGGTTAGTGACAGTACATCACCACAAGGCTTACCCGCACGAACTTGATCTGCTCCTCCAGGGTGGGCACCTCAAACATGCCATCGAACGAGTGGTCACGGAACGGCAGGCGCTCCTTGGCACGCAGCGTCTTGACCTGAGCCAGGGTCAGGTCGGTGGAGAACACGCCTGCGTGCGGTACACACAGGATGAGGGTGTTGCAACAGCAGTACAGTTAAGGGCAGTACGCTTGGTAGGAGCATGAGCACAGCTGACATGGCTGCATGCAACATGTCAGGTTGGTCTCTGCATGGCTGAGGCATTGCCCAAATGTCAGGCGGTTCAGGGGATGCATGTGGCGCAGAAGAAGGCGTGCCATTTTCAGGTCAGTCTTACAGCTTAAACAGCAGTGCATGTGCGGAGCGTGCACAACAAACTGAGCGAGTCTTGCAGTGCAACAGCGTGTGCAAGCGAGCCCATGATTCTGCGAGGGGGTGAGAAGGCGAAGTAACATACAAGTTTACAACCCTACTGTCGTGATAACTTGCGCCGACAGACGGAATGCGCGCAGTACTTGGACTACTCATGTATGCACGCATGCACTTTGCCTGTGTGCAGGCGGCATTCATGCGCATGCCTGCTGCATTACAGCCACCGCACGCTCTCTGATTCAATCCATGCACACTCACCAGTGAAGTTGTTACCGTCAATGATTATGGACCTGATCAGCTGGGGGAACTTCTGGTCTGAATCCGTGGTGCCTGTGGTACATGTGCAGCAGCACGCAGGCAAATTCAGCCACATGCACAACGCAGCCGATGCACACACGCCCTTGGTGGTGGGACACACGCCTCAACAGCTTGTCAGCATGCGCAGGACATTGAGACATGCAAGAAGTTCAGGGTTGCTGCGCATCTGCCATCCGGGCAAGCACCACCTCAGCACAGCCTCGTGTGTCACTTGGCAGCGGACTGCATGCATGCAGTTCGCCAGCCAAGCGTCACCCAACGCCTACTAGGACTACGGCAAGTCAGAGCCTGAGACCAAGGGAGATCCCAATGTCTCCCAGTATGCAAGCTGCCAACACTTTTGGTGCTTTCACTCTGCCAATACTTGCCGGAGAGGAGCGGCTCGTGACGGCAGATTGGGACCAAGTCCTTCGTCAGCACCACGTCACACTCAACAAAGTCAGCGCCTGTGATACAGCGTAGCAATTTTATCTGGCAAGATTAGTTGGGCAACGTGACCCTGCCTGCAAGCGTGTGTGGTGGTACCACCAATATGCTTTTAGGCAAACCCGTGCGCTTGCGTCACCGATTGCGTCACCGTTGTTGCCCCAGCAGTGGTTGGTTCAGCTACAGCGCTCTTGCACGCAGAATGTCAGCCTTGAAGCCCTAAATTTATATGTGGCACTGCACGTGGGAGCACGCATGCATACGGTCACCAGCCGGGGCCGGGCCCGCCTGCTTACCCATGCTGGCCGCAAGTTCGTACGAAGCCATCGTGTGCTCCGGGCGGTACCCGCATGCTCCACGGTGGCCAATAGTGTAAGGGTGCACCCTCGGGAAGAACTGGAAGGCTGCCCCCGCCGTCTGTTTTGTCCAAAAGCAAGTGTGTGACACAGGATATACTGCTTAGTGCCCCCCTCACTGCACTTGGCGTTGAGGTGGGAGGCAGGCAGCTTGCTTGACTTACAGGAACACGACTTACCGACGCGACTGCGAGGAGGGCGGCGAACACCACCGTAGCCGTTAGCGACGCCATTGGGATTTCCGATCACCTGCTGTCGGACAAACGGACCGGCGGGCACAACGTTTGGCACGGCCAGATGCACTGCGGAGATGCCCTCCAAAAGCCTCACAAGAACCAAACCTTCTTTTGATATGAGCTCAGGAATTGTATTTGTAGCTATGCTCCACTTTCGACTGTTGCACGCACACTTGGCAAGCGGCTGCACAACAGGGGGTGCATGATGTATGACATACGTATGTTGCTCACCTTAGGACACCAGGTGTCTAGCAACTGGAGCAGCAGGCGACTGGTTTCAAAATGACTACCTTGTCTCACACACAGCAATAATGGTGTCGCTTGGTGAGGAATTTTCTTCGCAGGGATATTCTGCTGAGACCGTGCATTGCGTCAACAACTTGCACTTTTTGGCAGCTTTTTGAAGCTGACCTCAAGTCTCCCAACAGGAGACTCCCATTCACTAGCATTGTCTTGAACAATACGCCGTGGTTGACTCGCTTTGGCGCATGCACACTTCAAGTGCGAGCACGATCGAGCTCAACCACTGCGCAACCATGTACGTTTTCTCCACTCTGCTGTTTTTGCAAATTCATACTGCTCCACAGCAAGAGGCTCCACATCTGCCAACCAGGACAACACACCTTGCATTCCGAATCTTCTGATACCAATCACACGGTACGCGCACCAAAAGTGCACGCTTGCAGTTCAAGTGTGAGCCCCACACCAACACTGGTAGACACAAGCGCCTTGTTGGGAGCTTGGAAGACATGTGAGGATTTCAAGTCAAGGAGGTGCACAGGCCGTTGCTGGATATCCTCGTTAGAGGTGGTTGCTGCAGTTGGTAGCGTGGTACCACTGCACTTTGCCTGAGTTGGGCCTTGAACTGGGCCTGCTGCACAAACTGGAGGCAGGAACATGCAGCGTCCAGGAAATCAGTTTACAATAAACGTTTTAGGAGACCTCACTTCCAGTCGGCCTTGAGGGGCACTGTGGTTCCGGAGCAGGGTTACCGTGTGGGCCGGCTTGTGTTGGTTCCGCACAAGCGCAATCAGCGGAGCAAGCTTCCCCATAGCGCAAACCTCCCAGCATGCTCTTGAAACCTCCTGTGCACTGGCTGCGCCTTAGTGGCACGCATCACACATGGCCTTTTAACATGGCCGTTGCCAGGCATAGCTCATTTGCTGCACTTCTCAGCCGGGTTGTCCGCCTTGCGCCGAGGTGCTGCGTTGAGGTTGGCCGTCTTCCACTCGCGGCCTTGCTCCGAGACGCTCTGCACGAGTTGGGTGCAAAGGCACCATAAAACGGCCGCGCGGGCGCGGCAACTCGGACGTTGGCAGACACTTTGGCGCTGTGACGCGATGCCAACATGTGTGTGCTCATCATGCAGCATGTGCTGCTGTGCTGGCTGCTGTGTGCGTATGGTATGCCTCCCCGGAGTGTTTGCATGCTGTTGCATGTCAGTGAGAGTCCCTCGCACCACGCCACAACCTGGTCAAGCTGGGTTATTGTGCAACCCACACACAAACCGCGCACGCTCAGGTGTCAGCAGATCAGGTCAGCACGACCAACAGTGTATAGAGCCAGCAGGCGCGCGATGGTGGCGCCGCTGCGCGACGCGGGGCTGTGCAGGGACGAGTCACCCAACTGCAAGGAACCACCATGCTGCATCAGCCTATGGTCACTGCATATCGAGGCATGCATCATGCATGCCCTAGTGTGCCAGCAATGGCCATATCGCTCACCACGTCGTTCAGGTAATCCAGGCTGAGGTCAGGGAAGTCGGTGAACAGCCCATCAATCCCCTCCTGAACCAAGAACCTGCGCGCCGAACACACACATGCACAGGGTATGTTCAGGGTGTGTCCAAGAGAAGTGCATGTGGGCCCCGTGACGTGCAAACAAACACCGATTGCGTGCGGATGTGTGTAGTCCTTGTGTGTGCAAGGTGAGGGAGACGCGCGTTGGGTGCTTTGAAAGCAACTGCGTGTTGGGGTTCGGGATGCGCATGCAGGTCAAGGTGTGTTGCATGTGTGCCTCGTTGATGGGCTTGTTATGAGCATAATGAGAACCGCCATCCATGCGTTTGTGTGTACTTACTGTGCTGCGGGCTGCCTTATGCCAGCACCTTGGTCGCTGCCCACATGCATCGTGCCACGACTAATGCATGCACAACCCGCATGCAGGCCCCTCAACCTGCTGCCATGGCCTGCACACGACACGTACGCACTGCACATACTTGCAGCTGTAGCAAGCACGTTCCTTCCCACCATTCTGCCCGTCTCACGCAACCTCCTGCCAGCTGCCCCGCCCGCAAGCTCTCACCGGTCGTGCTCTGCCGGGAAGCTGGTGAAGGCACCGTACGCATAGTAGACCGACTCGTTGCGCCAGGTGTAGGGATGCACCTGCATGCCCGCCGCGTGCGCCGCCGCTACGAAGCCGGTGGACTTGAGGCTGGCGCCGTCCGGCAGCTGCGCGCCCTGCTCGCCCGCGGGGCGCACGAGGATGGCGTTCTTGGCGGGGCCCACGCCTGAGGCGTACTTGGAGACGACGTTCATGAGCGCCTCTGGCGTCATGTAGTCGGCGTACGTCTTGTTGGCGGGCTCTCCGGGGATGCGCCTGCATGGATGCAGCCATGCACGAATGGATGCAAGCAGCGCAGCTTGTTGGCGAGCGTGTTTATGTGCAGCTGATCGGAGTGGGTTGGAGCAGGATGGGAGTGATGTGGTGGTGCACCCAGCGCCACGCAGCACTGTGAGGGCATTCGTACATGGTGAAGGGGCTGCGCTGATGCCAGGATGCATACGGTATCTGATAGCTGAGATAACGTGCAGAGGGCCATCCCTTACCTTTACCACTGCTGCCATTTGGCAAAACGGAGGTCCCGTGCTTGTGCAATTCATGAATGCATTGTGTGCATGCACCTGCCCACGTGTTATGGCTCACAGGCCTGCGTTGCACTCATACGGCTCCTCTGCATGTGAGCCCTCCACGCCTCACCGCGTCGCATGCGAACGATGTCACAGATGAGCAATGCCACACGAGAAGCACCAACAATGAAGCCTGAGGGATGTATGGCATGACTCACGAGGTGGGTGCGCTGTAGAGCTGCACCAGGGGGATGCACGTCTTCTTGGAGAGGTACTGCAGGTTGCCCACCTCAAACGACTGGATGAACACGGGCCTGCGCGTCCACGCCCGGCTGTTAACCGGCCCAGTGTAGCCATACTTGGTCAGCACCTGGCCGGCCGATTGTCCATGCAAATGTGGCACAGTGCAGCACTCGTCGTGAAGGACATTGTAAGCATGTCGCGAGTCAAAATCAGGCCGATCCAGGCATCCGCGCAAGGAATGCCGATGATCATGCTGACAAAAGCTAGCAACCGTGGGGGAGACGGTGTGTTGTGGTTTGCCTGGGGTTTGCGGGCGGGCAAGCATGTGGCAGCATGGTAAGCCCAGTAACGCTCGGCGCCTCTCACCTTGAGAACAATGTCGCTCATTGTGGTGGCTGCCTGCTTCACGATAGGCAGGCTGCAACAAGGGAAACAATGATACCACCACACAGAACACGGCTTCATTGCAGGGCGCTACCATGATGTCAGCAAGCGTGATCGTGGCTCGCTCTGTTGGCAACTGCAGGCAATACTGGTAATCACAAGCTGGATGCTGTCAGGATACGGCTGGGTGGGGCATGGCTAGCGTGGTAAGGCGGTTGCCTCATTACCACCTTGCACGCAATCCTCTGATTGGCTGCACAAGCTCCCAACAGGATGCACGGCAGGGCCATGCAAGAGCGCTGCAGGACACATGCAATGTGGACGGATGTCGCTTTGTGCTCCCTTCTTGTGGCAATCAGGCCATCATCGTGCTCGCTGACTTGCCTGTCGTGCCACGTGGGGTGCTTGGTCTCAGGGTAGATGCCCAGCACACGAGGGTAGGACTGTGCGTGAGTGTGAAGAAGACATGGCAGAGCAGCAAAAGACACACGGAGCGCGAGGCGTGTCAGGGCCCGCATGTGCCAGAGACCACCATGCTCGTCATCAAGACACGCTGAAGGTAATGGGATTGATTCGGTGCTCCCCATGCAAGTGCCTGCAACCGCACAACACACCGAAGCACCCACATCAGCAACATGCTACTTGAATGCCAGACGCCCCCAAGCGCACCTCCCTTAGTACACACTTCAGTGCTGCGTTGCGTAGCTTGCAGTCGTTGCACATGCCGCATGGCCATATGGCCTATACGACACACACACTGATGCACAGCGCATGCGGCGTGTACGGCGGCGTCCTATGCCTCACCAGCACGAACTTGATCTGATCCTCCAGGGTGGGCACGCCGAAGAGGCCGTTGTACGACTGGTTGCGTGCGGCGAGGCGCTCCTTGGCACGCAGCGTGCGGATCTCAGCCAGCGTGAGGTCAGTGGAGAACACGCCTGTGACATGCATGCGGTACAATCAGTGCAGTAAACTCAGTCAATTCATTCATCGGTGCGAGGAACAAGCAAAATCGGATGCAGGGCCTACAGAAACAGCATGCAGAAACGATGGGGTACAGAAAGCTCCGTGCATCGCATGCTGTGAATGTAGGGTGCAATGCGGGCATTCTCTTAGCAATGGCTGACCACAGACAGCTTCCTGCACTCGCCTGTGAAGTTGATGCCATCCACAATTACCGACTTGATAAGTTGGGGAAACTTGTCGTTGGCATCCGTAGAATCTGCAGTACAGCAGCAGGGGCAAGGATATGCAGCATGCAGTGGCGCACATGCATGGATCAGATGAGAGGTATGTCAGCAGCACCACCCCTGTAGTGTGTATTGTGGCTGAGAGCTGCTGCGCTGCCAGTCTGCCACGCATCATGCAGTCAACAGCACCGTAATTTGCAAGGGTGCATGGGTGACAAGCATGTGAGTATGGTTCCGGTGACCGGAAACACACATCAGCCGGGCATAAGAGAGCTGATGAAGTAGTTCATGCTTGCGTGTAGCGCTGTAAAACGTGGCAATCGATCATTACCTGACAGCACCGGCTCGTGCCTGCAAATTGGGATCAGGTCCTTTGACAAGACCACCTGCAGGCACAACATAGAAGACACTAGTTCCCGTTAAATTTGACCCAGAACGAACCTTCGTGGGTGCAAGTGAGCAGCGCCTACTCCACTTCGACAACAGCAGGCAGCAAGCAGTAGATGGGGCAGCAGCGCTTACATCGCACTCCACAAAGTCGGCGCCCATATCCGCTGCAAGCTTGTAAGACTCCAGGGTGTGCTCAGGCACATATCCGCACGCTGCAGGCGCAAAACCATGGGGCAGAGTTGCTGCTTGCCGCTTTTTCCAGTGGCAGGCACGCCTTCCCAACAGTAGTGTGAACCTGGGCAGGTTGAACGATGGTCACGTTACGGGCTCGCGCCTTACCTCCACGGTGACCGATAACATATGGCTGGGTCCTTGGAAAGAAAGCGGCCTGCGCATACGGGTTTGTCGGGTGCGAGGTTCAGGCTTTGGCGAGTACATTTAGCATTACCCGCATATACTGAACGAGATGAACTTTTAACACTTACTGCGGATGCGGTCGCCAGGAGGGTCGCTGCAAGGAGCACGACCACTGGGAGGCTGTGAAGGCTCGCCATGGTCCCTGTGTCGGGCAGCGCAAACAAACAGCTTCCGGTTGTCGTCCAGGAATACGGCTGATGCTTGCAGCTGCAGGCACTTTTGGCTAGGGCCAAGTCGCTCAAGCGTTGCAGTTCAGCAACGCGTGGGTCATATGGTTTCAATTAAGCAAGGAGCAAGGCACAGGAACAGTGAACATCTGCCATAGGCGTCCCCGCATACGTGTTGTCGATGGAGCACAATTGAGCGAGTCGCACGCACCTATGCTGCCACACTGGAGTACTCGACTGAGCGGAAGACAGAGGGCACATACACTGGCACACGCAGCCTAGTGTGCCGAAGTGTGTGTTATGTACAGGCGGCGGCGTTTACAGCATGTGTAGATGCCTGGGCATCTGTTGTAGTACTGCCAGAAGCACAATTAAAGCGCCTCGCCTAAACCAACCGTGTCAACGACATGCGATACCTCATGCATAACCAAATCAGAACAAGCAACGCCTATCGCGAAGCGAGCACAGAGAGGAAGCCAACGCTGCACAGCAGCGCGCCAAACAGTGCAGGCAAGGGCGGGTGCTCCAACTGCCGGGGCGGGGGCAGCTGCAAGGCGTCGGCGAGTGCCTGGTGCTGCTTCCTTGGGTTGGGCACGTCGGGGTTGCTGCCTGCGTCTCCACCCCCTGTACTAGCTGGTGAGGCAGGAAGCTCCACGCTCTCTTCCGCATGCAAGCTTGCACCACCATCAGCAGCTACAGGAGCGGCTGGCACCACGGCAGAAGCTGCATCTTCCAAGGCAAAGCTTGGATTAGTCGCAGCTGGCAGCGGTTCAGCACTGCTCTCCACGTTGCCTTCGTTGTCTGCTCCTTCTGTTGCCTGTGCGGCATGCTTAGGAAACTTCTTTGAGGCAAAAAACGTCCTCAGCACACGGGACACGAAGAAGGTCCAGAGTGCATAAGCTCCAAGAACGCGCAAGACGCGCAGGATTGTTTGAAGGCCACGCGACGGATTGCCGCCACCGCCAAACGCGCCTCCAAATGTGAACAAGTTCCAAGCTCCTCCTCCTCTCCGACCACCTGCACACGAACCAGTAAAGCAAGCCTATAAGTGTGCACCTGCGTTCTTCCCGGGTTGCGATGGCAAACTATGTTGCGTGGGCCGTTTCACATCGGAATGAAACGGCAACGTTTCAAACGCATTCCATTTGTTCTCACCACGTCCACCGAAGCCTGAACCACCTCCGTCTCCCCCTGACGATGCTGATGAGGAGCTCCACCTGGTTGTCCCATACTGAGATCCTTTGCGGGGAGGCGGTAGCACCAAGTCCGGCTCCACCACGTCGCCTGGAAAGCTGCCATCGCTGCGGCCGTTCTTTGGCTTGTCGTTCTTCCCAAACCACGACCCTCCGGCGGCTAAGCAGATGAGAGGCCGCCTAGAACGGCTGGTATTGGCTGAGGGTGTGGCAGCGCTGGTACTGGCAACACCACTGCTGCGTGACGTGGCGACGCTCATGGGCTCAGCGTGGGTGTGCAACTATGTGTGTTGCGTCAGTGAACCTCACAGAGACAGTAGACAAGCTCAGCAACTGCACATCAACTGAACAAGGGCAAAGCTGACCTGGCACAAAGAACAACAGTGCGCCCAACAAGCCTGCCCCCGGCCAATGTGGCCCCCTGCATTACCACAGGGGGGCGATGCGGCGTATGATGGCAGTACCATGCTGCTGCATGGGGTTAAGTATTAGTTTGTGACGGTCAACAATGCATACTCCCTCATGTCCTCTACTCCAGCCGGCATCGTCATAAACATCCGTGAGCGTGAGCGCAGCAAGACGCATAGACTGCCAGCTCTGCCAGGCAGGCATCACGTCAGCAGCAAAGCGCGTGTGCGTTCTCTGTACCGGCGCACACAGCGGCAATGCTTTGTGCAGGGTGCGCTTCAGTTCAAAAGCACTGCCTGTAATTATATGTACTACCATTCACTGCGTCGATGACTGTACGTTGTACACGGGGTGGACTATGGGTGTGCGCCAACAAATGCCAACAAAAACCGGCATGCAGGCCGCTGAGCATCAATCCGGTGTGCAGTCGCACCCAAGCGCAATTGAACGCGTATACCTCCGCCTTTGGTCAACAGTGTGGCAAGTGCCGCCAATCACATTGCTGTTCGTTCCTTGCAATCCGTCTTGGGCAGTTGGATGTGCCCCAGCATGACCCAGCGTGTGAAGTGGGAGGCCGCCGGTGGCAGCACCATTGCGCAGCGTAAGCATGCGTGCGCTGCTTGCTTTTCTAGAAGTGTGAACACAGTCCACCAGTAACGTGCACCAGTAACGCGCACCAGGTCTTTGCTTCAGGCCTTTGCTTCAGGTCTCGCACTCCTGGTCTGACGGCTACATCCGCATGCCTCGTGCGCAGCTCTGCTGCACGCGCCCTTCCAGACGCTTCACCCACCCACTCAAGCACGCACCATTCGACAGCATATCACAAATCTCACAACTGACCCCGCAACCAACCCATCATAACTAACCCCAACTCCGAACGGCATGCGAAGCCATCGGTTGTTAAGCGCACTGGTCATGCGGACAGCAGTGCCATGCAGCATTCGCTGGCTTACGTCACTGTGTGCCTGAGACGATCTTCCTGCTGCAACGCATCACGCTCACTGTCATCATCAACACCCATTGCCGCTGCTTCTCCTGCTGCGCTGGCTCTTGCCGCCTCTGCAGGTGCCTGTGCACGAGCTCCTGTGCCAGCATCAGGTGCATCCGGGTGCCGCTGCTGTTGCAGCTGGTCATCACCATAACGCTGGTAGGAAGCAGCGTCTCGACGTGCCTGCATGAGGCCGTCATCCAGCCCATCATCCTCATATAGCGCTGCCGCACGCCCCCCGGCTGTCAGGCTATCAGAAGGCGGCATTGCGGCTGTGCTGGTGCCATGCTGCTGAAGTCCAGGGGGCCGTTGCGTACGGGTTGCAAGCGATGGAGGATTTCGTGTTACGATTTTTAAGAAACCAGATGTGGCCGGTTGTGCAAGCAGCGCCCCAAGCGCCTGCGCATAGCTGCCCCCCTCCGCCACTGTCGCAGCCAGCTCGCTGCTGAGTGGCTGCAGCGTCGCTGCCGCCGCTTGCAATGCCTCCCGGGCTGCCTCCAGCTCATCCACATGGACCTCCCATGTGACCTCCTGCAGGCTCGCCGACAGCAGCGCCCCTCGCTTGCCCACCGCAGTGGCCGCCCGGACAGCAGCAGCGCGGGACCATGGCGGCACTGGTAAAGCCACAGGCGCGCCGGGTGAGGTTGAGGCCGCGTCCAGGACGAAGCGTTTCAGCAGGCGCCCAAACCTGCTGTTGCCGCTGCTGCCGGCCGCCGCACCGCGCTGCTGGAAACTACGTTCCCATCTGCTCAGGGTGGCAGTTATGTCTCCCACGTGTGCCTGCAGCTGATCATGCGCCGTGGTGAGGTCGGCTTGCAGGGGCGTCAGCGTCTGCTGCAGCGCTTCCGCCTGCATGGTGCCACGCTGCACCTGCCGTACCATCAGACGCAGCAGATTGTGTACCTCCGATTCTTTGTCAAACGCACCGGCATTCGGTTGCCCAAAATCTGCCGCTGCAGCATCGGTATCCTGGCGGGTCCTGGCGGGTCCATCCGGGAAGCTGCCCAGCAGCTGCGCCTGCAGCAGGAGGACGCCGCTGTCAATTGCTACAGCTCCTGTGGCAGCGTGTACCGCGTCGTCAGCGGCGGTCTGAGCACGTGCTGCAGCGTGCAGTGCTGCGCCGTAACGTGCCTCCACCTGCTGCTGCAAGCCGCACGGCCCTGCATGTCGGGTGATGCCTCCTTTGCCACCACTCGCTGCTGGCGGCGGCGGCGGCGGCAGCGGTGGTTGCTGTGGCGCCATCAGCTTGGCCATCAAAACATCATCCCGCTGCAAGCGCTTTTCAACGGCCGCCGCACGCTGCATGTACAGGGCCCCGCTGGTGCTGTTGAGGGCGCCGTGCGCGTGAGACGCAGCCGCCTGCGCTGCCCGGAGCGCTGCCATCAGCCGGGCGGCTGGGGCAGCAGCGGGCGGAGCACGCGGAGCAGCGGAATCACCTTGGGATGCTGCAGGGGGGGGTGCCTCTGCATGCACAGCATTATGCATGGTGAACACGCTGAATTCCTCCAGGAACGGGTCATGGTGCTCCCCCACAACTGGTCCCTCCATCCTCAGCACAGCGCTGGCCGCCTCCTGCCGGGCTCGGTCCAACACGCTGTGTGACGCTGCCGTCCTGACTCCCCCGCTCATGCCCCCACTGCCCCCCCAAAGACCAAGCCCCGCTGCTGGTGGCTGCTGCTTCCCCGGACCGGTAACGCCAGCACTGATGCTGGGATGTTCAGACAGCTCAATTTCAGGGGGGGTCATGTTCATGCATGACTCACCGCAGTACCATTCCAGCCTGCTGCATGCGCCACGCCGCAAGAGGTGCAGCACTGCAGGCGACGGGGCGAATGTGGCAGCGTCTGCGACGGCGGACGCGTTGGCCTGCTGATAGCCTTCCCCCGCACCCACCAGCGCACCCTCAGAGGGGCCAGGGGCGACGCGCCCCGTCAGCAGCAGCAGGCCAGGCGCTGGCGAGAGCAGTAGCAGCAGCAGCAGCAGAGTCTGCAGGATTACGCCCACCGCACGTAATGCACGGCCCGCTCGCCGCCCGCGGGCAGGAGGCCCCTCACGGCTGCCTGCCGCAGCAGCGGGACCGGCAGCAGCGCACACCGATGCGGCCGCCACCACTGACGCTGCCGGTACAGACTCGCTGGTGGGCCCCTCCTTCCCAGCCCCACGCTCATCCTCGTCAAACGGCACCCCGATCACACCGATGTCACCAGATGGCTCGGGTGCTGCGGCAACATGTCGATGCTTCAGACTGCGTGGCGGATGAGGCTGCCCTCCTTCCAAGGCGTCACCAGACCCCCCACCCAGATGGTGAACACCCGGAAAATGCTGCCTGGAGGTGCCCACGTTGCCTCGGCCCTCCTGTAAACCTTCAACACCGGCAGCAGGCGATGGCTCAAGCTTGCTGGCGGCTGGCGGGGACGGTGCGGAGGGGTGGGATGTGCGGAAGGGTGACGTGAGGGCCGCGCCAGCGCCCCGCAACACGCGCCGCAACCGCGCCCCGGCAGCAACCAGCCCCTGAGCCACCTCCTGTGAGACCGCCTCCAGACCCTCCTCACTCATGCGCGCCTCACACGCATGCGCCAGCACTGGGGCCGCTGCCCTGCACACGCTCGCCGCTGCGCTGATGGCACCCCTGCCGCTGGACATAAACGCTCTGCGCAGGCCGGGAGCCGGCTCTGCTGCAGCACCCCTGTGCGGCTCGTCTGCCCGGTCTTCAGTGCTCGATGCATCATGATAGCGCTGGCCGTCCTCGCTGCTGCTATCGCTGCTGCCTGCGGGGCTGCCCGTGCTGCAGCCGACAGCGGGAGGGGTGCCCCTGTGGTGGGGCTCTGCCGCGTGGCGGTGGCGCAGTCGAGATGGCTCCATTGCTGCTCCACCAGTGCCAGTGACAGTGGAGTGCACGCCTGCTTCAGCAGCTTCACAAGGCTTGCGGGCGTCCGCTGGTCCTGCAGGCGCTCGCTGCCAGGCGCTGCTGCTGTCCTGCTGACCGCCACCGCCACCACTGGTGCCGCCGCCATCGTCCCCGGCACTGCTGCCATCGCTGCCACCAGCTGAGGCTGTATGAGCTTGCTCCTCTGCCGAGCTCCGGCCGCTGCTGCTGGACGATGCTGGTTGTATCTCGGGGCAGGCTGATGCCTGTGCCCGCTGCTCAGGCCACAAGCTGGTGTACCTGGTGGGCGATGTGCCAGCGGCAGCAGCAGCAGCAGCTGGGGCCTGTGCACTGCCTGAAGCTGTGCCTTGCTGCTGCAGTTGCGGCCGCTGCTGCGGCTCCGGCAGCAAGGCACATAGTGCAGGGGAGGATTGGAATTCAGGGGTGGAGGAGACTGCCGCTGGTGCTGGCGCTGTTGTGGAGACAGGTGAGAGGGTGAGGTTGGACGGGGCAACCTCAACGTCTGCAGCAGCAGGCGCAGCACCTGATGCATGCTGGGGCAACGTCACGAAGCTTCCGATGGTCGCCCCGCTGCCGGTGCCGCTGTCGCTGCTGCCCCTGCTGCTGACATTGCTGACAAACACACTGCTAGTCCCAGCACTGTCCTCTACAGCAGCAACACCCTCTCCCTCAACACTGCGAGCACGCGTGTCAATAGAATCACTGACATGGATAAGGGGATGAGCATGAGCGTCCGGCCGGGCAGTGTCCTCTACGCCTGTGCCTGGCCAGCTGTGGCGCGTCGCCACATGACTGCTGGCAGCCGCTGTGCCGCTGGGCACATCAGCACCTGCAGCCGCCTCCGGTGCAGCAGCCCTGGAGCTGCTCCCCGCCTGTCCAACGGCCACCTCCGGATTGCGGCTGATACCCGACGCTGCTGCTGTTATGGCTGTTGGTCCTGCTGGTGGTGCTGCTGAGGAGCTGTCGAGGCTGAGGCCAGTACGCTGGGGCGAGGGCTCAGAATTGAAGCACGGCAGGGACAGCACACCGGCGGGCGGTGCCGCACTGATGGAGCTGTGGCGGGAGGATGTGCGGATCTGCGGGAGGCGCAGCCCCACCTCCTGGCTGACCCGCCCCGCCTCACGCTTAGCCCCGTCAGCGGGATCCTCTTCAGGCCGCAGCGACGTGCCAGTGGCACGCTCATTGCTGCTGTGGCGGTGCCTCCTGTGCCGGTGGCGGTGCTGCTGCGGCGGCTGCGGCGGCTGCTGCGGCGGCGGCTGTGGCAGGATGACGGCACCTTGCAGGGTCGACGGGAGCAGCGTTTGCGGCAGCGGTCGCGGCGGCATCCGGTCCATAGATTGCCGTTGCGGCGAGGGCAACGGTGGTGGTGGCGGCACAGTTGGGTTGCTTGCGCGCCCACGCAAAGGGCTGCGGCTCCTACTGCGGCTGCGGCTGCGCCTGCCAGGGTGCGCTGGCAGCGGGTCCTCAACATGCAGCCCAGCAGCTTGCGCAGCAGGCCCTTCAGATGAACGGGACGCGCCCGTTGCGGCGGCTAGCCCAGCAGGAAGTACTGCCTGTGACACAGGTAGCTGCGACTGCGGTGGTGGTGGCGCCGCCATTCCCACTTGGCGCACCTCCAGCAAGTGTCCACATTCGCTGTGCGTCAGGTCAGGCCGACGGCCGCGGCTCGGCACTGGCGTGACGGGCAGTACAGCTGCGTGATGGACAAGCCCCTGCGGTACTGCTGACGCTGCTCCAATACCGCTCGCATGCACACCTGCATCCGCATCTCCAGCATCGTCCAGCGGTACACCTGCTGGCAGTGCCTCCATGCGTAGCTGCATGGAAGCTGAAGGCACCAATGAGGTTGCTGGCAGCATCTGCGGTACAACGGCCATGAACCCACTGCCTGCAGTACCGCTCGAGGACGCCGTGCTGAAGGCAGTATCTGCAGTACGGCTGGAGGTGTAGCCTGAAGATGACGCTCGGGTGCGCAGGATCTCCTGCACCGAACCCACACCGCTGCCAGCAGTACGTGCAGTGCAAGCGCTTGCTGACTGTGCATCACCATCTGGCGAGAGCATGGGCTGGTGCGCAGGCGTGGCTACCTCAGTTGCAATGCTGGCGGCGCCAGCGCCAGCTGGAGGAGCGGCCTGTACAGGAGGTACATGCAGAGTGCTGACAGGGACGCCTGACACTGCTTGAGACACACTTGCAGGCGGTGCAGGCAGCGCCGCTGCACTAGCGCTCATACCGCCTTCAGCCCCTCCATCACCACCCCCAGCAGCAGCCGCTTGGGCGCCCGTGCCGCCTATGTCAGCATACACCTGGAACGGCGACAGGCTGAGCCCCTCAGGTCCCTCAGGCCGGTGTGTCGCAGGGCTGACCCGGCCGCTATTGCCCAGCGGCTGAAGGTTGTGCGGCGGGTGGTGGGCATCGACTGTCATGCCAAGCGGGATCGAGCCCACCTCCGCTGAACTCTGCCGCTGCTGCTGCTGCTGCTGCTGCCAGGGCGCAGCTGCAGGACCAGGCTGGGCCTCCATGTCCGCTGTACCGTTGGCGCTGTCAATGTCTGGCAGGCGCACGGACGACGACCCGGCACGCACCATGCCAGACGCACCAGCCGGTCGCAGCCCTGACAGCGAACCGGAGGAGGAGGAGGAAGAGGAGGAGGCCGTAGGCCCAGCTCGCCCGCCGCTTGCCGATAGTGTTTGAGAAGACGCTGAGGAGCTGTTCCCAGCAGAAAGCGGGACTCCGCCGCTGGAGACCTCCACAATGGTCTGCAGCATTGGTGCTGCTGGCTGCACAGCCCCAACCGCGCCAGGCGGGTAGTGCGCGGCTGCAAGTGGCAATAGCGGGGATAGCGCCGGCATGGTAGAGTGTGGGATGGGGGAGGAAGGCGTGCTGCCCGTGGGCGTGTCCATCGCGGCGCTGCCTGCGCCGTGCAGCAGCGAGCCGAAGGGCAGCGCGCGGCTGCTCTGGCATGAGCCGGGCGTGCTGCCGGCCAGGGAGGTGGCGGTGGAGGGGGATAGGCTCGTCTGGGTGGCCATGGACAGACCCGCCTCGGTCAGCTGTGCGCCTGCATGATAGCAACGACCACCACAAACGGATAAGATCGCAGTCCGCTTCATGCGCAAAAGAATTGATAGGTTCAGAGGTTTTGCAACTGATTTCACAACACAGAGAAGATAACCGCTCACACCATGTGTACTGGTGCACACACCACGGACAGTCTTTGCAATTTGCACACTCCACACTGCGTGAGCGCAGTGAACCTGAACACGCCGACTTCCAGCATCGCACTCAGCCTATTGCTCTAGGACATGACGGCTACAAACGGCCAAGCGTGTTGGAACAATGCGCATCACCCAGAATCAGATTGACTGCAAACTTGTCCACCCGAAGTGGTCCTAAAGTCCTGCACTGGCAACATGTAGCTGTGGCCCTAGTGTGCACGTGCAACACGCAGGACCGCTGTGCACTGCTTGCACCTGACACGCCATGCGTGCACATCTCTGGCAGAGAGCCGTAAGGCGTGGACTGGAGGTCTGTAAAGAAGGGCGGGGGAGGGTTGCGCAGGACCTCCACAAACCTGCGCACCGCCAGACACCACCAAACACACGATTGAGCATGGTGTGCAACCGACCAAACCAACCAAACAGCACATTTGGCAAAGCCACAAAATGGTGGCCAACACCATCAAAACAACAAAACGGCGGCACAAGGACAAGGAGGCGATTCCACAGACAAAGGGTGTTGGTGCTGTCAGTGCCGCCAGTCAACTTGCTAAACTGACAGCACCAACACCCTTTGTCCGTGCAATCTGGCTCCTGACAAGTGACAACAGGTCCAGTGGATTGCAATCCATTAACAAATGTTGAAATGTGCCGGGCATGCAGTTTGCGATCAAATGGTGACTGTGCCAGCCTTGCAGAATGCAACCCCGGGAGGGGCATGCCGGTGAACACGGCGGCGCACCTTGGGGTGCTTGGATGATCCCCGTCGCTGTCATCTAGCTCAGTGAGTGGGGAGGGCTCGTCCTTTGCAGTAGCAGCAGCTGCACCCGCATCACCACCACCGCTCACAGCTACAGGACACGTCTCGCGGGGAACACGATCATCGCTACCGCCGCCGCTTGCGCCGCTGCCACTGCTGCGGCTGCTGTCAAGTCCTGTAGCGCCTACCCCTTCACCTTCCCCCACATCATCGCTTGCCGTGTCGGCTGCCGCTGCTACCCAAGCAGCATCAGGATGGCCTGCCCAGTCGCCCGTTGCTATGTCAGCAGCAGGTATGGCTGTCCCCCGCACGGATGAGCCAACATGGGCAGCGGCGCTGTCAATCGCGCAAGACGGGCCTTCCCTGGCAGTGGCGGTTCGAGCTGCTGACAAGGACGCAGTAGGTCGAGCAGCTTCCCTTATGCCACCAGACATCGTGGTGCTGCCTGCATAGCTGTCAATGAACGCGTGGGCAGCAGCTGTGGCTGTGTCTGGGCATGTGTCCGGAGCAGCAGCCTCACTTCCGGGGTGCATGAGCATGCGGGAGTCGACAGGCGGCGACGGAGCCTCAACAGTCGTCAGCAAGGCTTCCTCGACTGAGCTGGGTGTGGGGGGCCCCGGCAGCGGCCGCATGAAGAGCGGAGGCGTGGACTCGCCAGCGGATTCGCCCTCCACTTCCTCTGGCAGAGGCGCATGTACAGGCCGCTGCTGCTGCGGCAACAGAGGCGGCTCCGTTAGGCCTGCAGAGGGTGCGCTGATCGCCTCAGTGGTGGTTTGCGTGCGGGGCGTTAGCGCCCGCGCCTGCGCCTGCACATGCTGCTGGTGGCGAAGTACTGACAAGCCCTTCATAAGCAGATCCACGGACCCTAATGAGTCAGCGCCGCTGTTCGCGGAGGCATGGCTCTCGGGTGAGGACGATGCCAGGCTGGGATCTGTTCCAGAAGATGCAGCCTGAGATCCAATCCGTGATCCAATCTGGGAGTGCAGAGATCCCGCATTCACGCCAGAGGAGGAAGCCTGCTCGTCAGGCGCAGATGCGGTTGACGGCAGTCGATGTGGTGGGGGACGCAAGGGCGGCGCGGCGCCTGCTGCTGTCAGAGATGCTGCAGAGGGCTGTGCTTGCCACGCGTGTGATGGGGATGAGGATGAGGGTGGGGGATGTGGCCGTCCCGGAGTTAATCGTGTCTGTGTCACATCTCGGGGGTAGGTTCCCTCCAGCTGGAAGCTCAGCTGGCTCTGCAGCAGCGCCTGCTGCTGTTGCTGCTGCTCCTGCTGCTGCTCCGCCTCCTGCTCACGGTGCAGCTGCCGCAGCTGCTCCTGATCCTCCGCCCGCACTCCTGCAGCTGCCTCGTCATCGGACACCAGAGAAGCCATACCCGCAGAGGCCAACACTGCAGCCGCCGGCAGGACAGCCGCTGCAGGGGGGGTGGCTGCAGGGATGGCACTCCCTACAATGTGTACCCCCGCTGGCAGTACATCTGACACCCAAGCTGCTGCAGGTTGCACCGCGGAGGGCGCAGCTGCTGGATCAGCAAGCAGCAGTGGTGCAGCTGGTACAGGCAGTGTGGATGGTAGCGGCGGTGGTGCGGGTGGGGAGGCGGCTTCAGCCACTGGCGGGGACTCGGGAGGCCCCACAATGGATGCGGGGAACACGTGCAATGCCGTCAGGTCGCTGGTAGTCTCTTGCGTGGGTTCTTGAGGTGCTGAGGGTAGCAGCAACTGAGTTGGCATGCCAGCTGCAGCGCCAGCTGCAATGGGTGCGTTGGGTGGGGGAGCATGGCCTGCGCAGCGCAAACGAGCAACAGTCAAGCGTGCACAACGTGCGATCAGCTGATAATTGCACAGCGTTTTGGTCTTAAAAGAGCAGGACGTGTGGCAAGAGCACCTCAGGTAATACCGGTACACAACCTGGCATGCATTACGCCAGAAAGCCTCAGCCTTCATCCCATACCCATGCGCCTGGCATTCAGAGCTGCTTCACACGCAGGCAGGGATTTAAGGCAGGCCGTATTGTGACAGTCACCCAGCGCTCACCGCCCGCGACCATGCCGCCAGCGCCTCCTCCTCCCTCCCCGCCGCCAACCACCCTGCCAGCGTCGACGCCACCATCATCGGCACCGCCAAGCGCACCTCGTGCACCTCCTGTATGTATGCCACCGATGCCGCCGCTGACGGCCTCCGGCTTAATCACCCTCTGTGGCCCTAAAATGGGATGCACAGGTACCCCCCGTGCCCCTCCCGCTGCCGCCGCCGCCACAGGTGCGGCACGCTGCACTCGGTCTCGGAGGCTGCGCATCTGGCCCGCGGTGCCCGCGATCATGCTGTCGATGCTCGAATCGCTCGCGAAGCGATCAAGGGGGCGCAGGCCGGTGCCTCTGCCATGGGCGGCGGCGTGCGCGACCGCTTCCTCACTTGCCACCACGGAGGATTGCAGGTAAGACTGCAGGCGGGCGCTGCCGCTGCTGCTGGTGCGGACCATGCCTGAGGGCGACGCGCCAGGCAGAGCTGGGGTAGCAGGTGGGCTGTCGCCGGCCTCTTCATGACCCACATGGCCCACATGACCCACATGGTGTGGAGCGGCGGAGGCATCCTGCGCATGGCGATGGTAGTGAGGGTAGGGGTGATGGCTGTGGTGGTGGTGGTGGTGGTGGTGGTGGTCGTGATGCGGCTGCGCCAGCTGCTGCTGGTTACGGAGGGGGGAGAGGGAGTGCGGTACATGATGCGGCGGCAGCGGCGGCAGCGCCAACGCTCCACCCCCCGCAGCAGAACCCGGCGCGTAATAGCTCTGGGGGCCATGCGCCGTGTACTGCTGCTGCTGCTGCTGATGCTGCTGCTGATGCTGCTGGGCATACCCATAAGCCTCTGCTGGTGGCGTCACCAGGTGCGGCTGCAGCGGCTGCGGGCTCGTGCGAGCGAGGTGCTCCGCCAGCACCCCGCCGAACGCCCTCACCGCCCCTCCGAACCCGGCCACGCCCGGTGGCCGTGCTGGAGTCACAGGTGCAGGAACCTCGTGTGGCAACAGTGGCGGGGAGGACGGCCTGCTGCCTTGCCGGAACTGGCCGAGGTCGATATCACGGCTGGCGGCATCGTCGTCGTCGTCACTGTGGTCGGGCGTGGTGCCGAGCGGAGAGCGCATCGTGGGTGGCATGTAGTCCTCGTCGTCATAGAACGAGAAGGACACGTTCTTGCGGTTGGGGTGCTGGTGGTGGGGCGCGGACAGGCTGGCGTTGCTGCCGGTCAGGGAGGTGCGGAGGATGCCGCCGACGCGGCGGCCGCCGCCGCTGCCATTGTGTACCGGGATGCCAGTGGGTGCGGACGCCAGGGGTGGTACAACTGACAGCAAGGCGGGCGCCATCTGCATGCCCTCTGGCGCCAACGCCTGATGAGGCAATACAGGCACCGGCACGAGTGTTGCTGGGAACTCAGGTGTCCGTAGTGGTGCAGCGGCGGTGCCCGTCAGTGCAGGAGGCGCGCCGGGTGGGGGCGCATGGTGAATTGGCGGCACTGGCAGTGGCGTGTACTGAAGCTGGTTGAGCTGCTGCTGCACAGGAGCGGCCCTTGGCAGCCTTGGCACAGCAGTGGGGCTGGGCGGGGAGCCCACAGGCCCGCCCACGCTGCTGTTGGCGCCGATGCTGGCGCTGCTGCTGCTGGCGCTGCTGGCGGTGCTAATGCCAGGGCTGGGGCTGACCTGCAGCCGCATGACCGGCTCTTCAGGCACAATCTGGTACGCCGGATGCCGGGGCTGGTGTAAGGCAGCAGCAGCAGCACCAGGGTGACCCGCAGCAGCAGCAGCGGCAGCAGCAGGGCCAGGCCACATCACACCACCAGCAGCACCCCAGCCAGCACCCATGCCAGTGCCGGGAGGCGGCATGTACATGCCACCCATGCTCATACCGGCACGGCCACCAGCGCCGGCGCGTGTGCTGGCGACGCCATGCACAGGCACAGGCGCAGGCATGAAGCTGATGTTGTGTACGGCCGTGTCAGCACTGTCTGGAAGCACCTCATCAACAAACGTGTGGCCGGCGCTGCCGCCATGGCCGCTGGGGGTGCCAACCGCCATGCCCACGTCCAGGCTGATCCGCCGATCAGCATGGGCGCTGCTTGCAACGCTGCCGCCGCTGTTGCTGCTGCTGCTGCCCCCAATAAGCCTCGTGGCAGACGCCGGTGGCGCCATGCTTGGGCTTCCGTTACTCGTATGCCATGCCGGCCCTGAATGCAACAACAGCAGCGTACCCAATCATAGCATTTACAGGTGTGCTAGTGTGGTGTGCCTGCCTGTGTGGTTGGGCACACACGATGCATGATGCAGATTACGCAGCCCTCTAATCCACCTCATCTACTAACACCCGTTGACCCCCGTACAGCTTCACCATGGCAAAAATTTACTGATCAGTCCATCATGCAGGTCATGTGCTTCTCTCCATGATACCCACTTGTACACTGATCGCGTGCAATGCGCACAATTGCATGGCAAACGTGGGTGGTTGGCGGATTGATGGCTGGTGTATTCACAGATAGCCCATCACTCACCGCTGTACGGATTGGGGGAGGGATCCTGTGGGCTTGACATCACTGCAAGCGCTGGAGGCGGCAGCCTTGGCGGTGTTGCAGGAGAGTGCATTTGTTGCTGGGCAGCCTGTTGCATAGTGTCATCTAACGGAGAGGATTGGCGCGGCAGCAGGGGTTGCTGAGGCTGCTGCTGCTGTGCAGCACCTGCAGTGGGCGGGTCTGAGCGTTTGGTTGCGCTGTCGTCGGTCACAGGAGGGAGGGGCGTGTCGAGCCCCTGCCGCGTCGTTGCTGCTAGCATGAGGGCGCTCCTTTCCAATCCGTTCCTTGCAGCACCACCACCTGTGCTGCTCCCAAGCGCGTGTTCAGCAAAGCAATTCTGCACCTCTACACTTACTGGCTGCTGACAGGTGTCCCTGGGCTGCGAAGCAGGAAGACATGACCCATGGGTCCTCGGGGGTTTACTGAGGCTGCACTCTACTGGCGGCACGGCCTGCTGAAAGTCAGTCAGGAATGATCCTGAGGAGCTCTCTCCCTCCTGTGGGTCGTCTGCTGCGTGATCGTGTTGCAGCAGATGCGTGCTTGTGCCTGCAAACGCGCTGCTGTGTGCGCGCTGTCCTGCGTGCGGGGAGCTGCTGAAGCGTGGGCTGGACACCGGTGTCGCCTGCAGGCTGCTTAGCTTCTGCTGTAAGGCCCCGAGGCGGCCTTGGTTGCTGTCTTGCACGGTGATGAGCTCGTCAAGGACGCTCCTCACCTCCTGTGCAGATGGAACGCTGGTCAACAGGAGCGCTCGCGGTGACGATGAGGTGCACACTGTGACGGTTGTGTCCGAGAGTCTGTTGTAGGTGGGTGTTGGTAAGCAAGGCAGAGAAGCAAGAACAGGTCTTACACTTTGGGGGCTGAGTTGGAGGGGTGATGGTTCGAGGGAGCACTGCATGAGTGGAGGCGGTTCAAGTCAGTCCAACGCTCAGGTCAGCGGTCGTTGAGCCCTTGGAACGCATGTAGCAACTTACCTACGCAGATGCAGTCCACGCGCTGATGGCGCTATGGCGCTTGGAATTCGGTGAAAGGTGTGGCGTAAGATGCGCGGCAGGGACAGCTTTGTGCTCGACACAACGCCACACGAGCCCGTACCGCAACACCGATGCACCGGTACCGCTCTTGCCAATCTCTGTCTCCATCCTCACTCTCCACTCACCCCGCTCAGCCCGGACTAGGTGAAACACCAATTCTATCGGGAACCAATTCGAACAGGGAAAGCAAGAGCGTGGAAGCAAGAGGTGCATGCTGAGGCAAAGCGCATGGATGCTTGGGGGCTTGCAGCTCATACATGTAGCTGGGCCTGCACTTGTACACTAAGCCTGTTTCATGCTGCCACCGCTTCCTCTTGCTGTGCATTCGGAGCTTGCGCTGGCCCACGATATGCAGCACGGGGGCAGTCAACGTATCAGCCGTCACAAGTTGGGGTGGCTTTGCCTGTCAGACAGCATGGAGGCGTCAGCCTGGATGTGCATGTCTTCAGTATGCGCAGTAGCGCCAATAACCTGCTACGGCCCTCACGCTGGTGAGCTTCATGGCGAACGCCCAATGGACACCCACTGCTCCCCACGATCCTGTGCTGACGGAGTATGAGGTTGCGCTTGCAGGAGCTTTCTGAGGTGACTTGACTTCTGGACGCGAGTGGATTCTACCACATACAACCCACCTCGTGCATTGGGTTCAATGTTGAGTTCAGTGCTGAACCGGGTCGAGGTGCCCGGTTCCGGAACCGATCCATGGTGCCCTTCCAAATTCCAGACCAGCATTCGCGATGGCTTCATGCTGCGCATTTGCGAACATATGCAGCACAGTAAAGGCCTGCTTACCCCACTTGACGATAACAGTTTGTGCTACACTGCTTATTCAAAAGGCAAGGGTATTGAAATTGTGCAACCAAACGATGACGGTCACTCACATAACCTCAGAGGAGGACTGGCAGAAGAAGCTTGCGGAGACAAAGGCTTTTGGGGGCAAGTCCATGATCGTGGACTTCACAGCCTCATGGTGTGGGCCATGCAAAATGATTGCGCCCTTCTATGAGGAGCTCAGCGCCAAGTACCCCGATGTGATTTTCGTGAAAGTGGATGTGGACGAGGTTCAGGTGAGGCAGACGAGCTGCAAGCCTGTGAGCTACTTGTGTGTCAGCAAAGTGGTTGTTCCTGTTGTTTCCACAGCCTTGCCTTCGTTGGTGGCTGCGCCTTGCACACTTCAAGGGTTGCACTGCTGGGCTGCGCTGGCTGTTGCCTTCAGGAAGTTGCATCTTCCTGCGGTGTGAAGGCCATGCCGACATTCCAAGGTCAGTTGTACTGCTGTTCGAATGGGCCTGCCCTGGGGTGCGGCAACGTGACTTTCCCCCACAGGGATCCAACGATCTATGCTGCGGTGTGCGTAACGGTGTTGAGGGTTCGTTCGCTATGTACGTGGGCGTACTTTGTGTTCTGAAGCACTGGCCGGTATCCCACATTGTGGTAAACGCGCTTTCGTTGCTGCTCACAGGATACTTCAACGGTGAGAAAACTGACGAGCTGGTCGGTGCTGATAAGACAAAGCTGGAGAACCTTGTAAAGAGGTGAGTTGTTGTTGCTGTTCTTGTATATCAGTCTGTTTGGGTTGCACTCGGATGACGTGTGTTATCATATGTGCGTGAAACCTGCCAGGTGGGGATCCGTGTTTTAGTGCCCCCACGCTCATGACGTGCGCGCTGAACTGCTACTGTTGCTGCCCCTGCTGACCTTTCCTGTGTGCACGCAGCTTGAAAGACAAGGCCGTGTCGCTGGGTGCTGGGCATAAGCTTGGCGGCGAGGCTGCATCCAGCAGCGCACCTGCGGAGGACACGCCCGAGGCTCGGAGGGCGCGCATGGTAGCTGCGGCAGAGGCACGGTTCGGCAAAGCATGAGCCCAGCTCTGCTGCCCAAACTGCATGCGAAGGCGGCCTTTTAGCGATGCGATCAACAGCCGTTCGCGAGCAATGCGCGCCTGCTGGCTCCTGCACATGTCAAGGGGGGGACCGGCGCTACTGTCAAAGGTGTTGGTGTCACTGTTGGGCCTGCCAAATTCTCTGCTTTTCTGCACACAGGGTGCACATGCACGGCACGGCACTTGCGCTTGTGGCGATTTCACACTTCCGATTCGCCGCCGGTACCAGCCTGACCGCCACTCGCCAGGTCTGCACTGCTTGCCACAATGCATTTTCTGTGTGGCGTGTGGGACATGCAGGCAGCAACACACTAGCTTGATGTGTACCGGTATCGTATGCGAGGTGTCTGCCTGGCCCTGCATGGGTAAGCGACTGGCCTGGCGTCCACCTGACGTGGCACCCTCACCACCAGCCCTTCACGGTGCACACATGCGCGCACACACACACACCCCGAAGCCCCTCTGGAATCCTAACTTTTTACACCCTATGCGTGGCCCACTGGTCCACGCCGCAGTAATAAGCATAGGGCACGGCAGCAACCTCACTCGATGCACATATGCACGCACGCTCACCATCATGCTGACACAGGTATGTGGTGTGTGGCTTTCGAGCCTCTGATTACCCCTGTGACCTGCGATACGACAGGCAGCACGTAGCAACTGCAGTGCCATGACATACACCCCCGCAGTGCCTGACTGCCACGCTCACCTCCTGGGCCCCATGCCTGAATGCCTCACCTCAACATTAGAAATGGTGCTGCCCGCGCCGGTATGAGAATTTAATGGCTTAATCTCATCCGCTGCCTTCCGTCACATGCATGGTGATATGCGGCTGCTGGGGAGCTGCAGCGAGAATGGTGCAGCAACACCTTATGCAACCTATCAGTATTGCAACAAGGTTAGCAGCTGCTCTCGATTCCCACCTTGATCAATGCCCGTGTGACCAGCGAGACAGCGCACTAAGCATGTGTACTGCAGTGCTTCACCTTGAAGGCACACCCAATGGCCTGTGCCTCAGCAGTCAGGTGTTCGGCCCTGCCCCCTGTAGACCCGCACCATGATGCCCTTGCCAGCATGCAGCAAGCATGTATGCGGTATGCTCACTGCACGGACAGTCCCGCAACCATGCGTGTCCTTGCTTGTGCAGAGCGAGGCTGATTGTGCACGGCCAAGCAGCCAGCAGACTGCAGTGAGGTTGTCCTGTAGAATGTGTGAGGATTGGTTTACAGCGGTTCAGGGCTGCAAGATTGAAGAACAAACTTCCGCTCAAAGAATTCCAGGGGAACTGGCAAGCGTTTATGGGCGGCTTGCGCAGTGCGAACGGGCGGGTGTGCAGCCATTCTACCCTGTCGATGTCGCTCACAACAACACAAGAGCAGAGACACATTACGGGCCTGCCCAAACATGCAAACTTACACACCGCCCTTGTTTGCTTAGTGTACAAGCCAGTCCGAAACCAACACCACATCATCCAAGTTGGCCTGGCAGCGACGCATAATCTACAGGCTTAACCAGGCTGCGAACACATGAGCACAGCAGCTTCCAGAAGGAGCTGCTGCAAAGTGGACAAAGCAACGAGTGCAAGCACCAGGGGTGCAGAGTGGCAGGCCTTATGCAGGCAAGCACTGCAACACACCCCTACGCACCGAACAGAGCGGCAACCAAACAGGCAACAGCATGTTGGGACTGACCGCTCCGTGCCTCTTTAATCTCGAGAGCCAGGAGAAGGATCACGCGAGGCAGTGCCGCAGTGCAGCCGTTGATGGTGGAGCAATCACGAAAGCGCTACGGTGCGAGTGATACACGAGGCACCCTCAGAATCGCATGTAATCGATCACAAGCATGCGGCACCAAACATCTTTCGACATGCAGCACGCAGAATCCGTTCAGTTTCCCTATACCAAACGCGACGACCCTGCCGGTGAACAAAAGTACTAGGACCGCAACGCCTCAAACCTGCCACGCCCAGTCTAGGAGGGCGAGGCGAGCAAAACTGGCGAAAAACGCGGCATAGCTCCATTGGTGCCGGCCAAACACAGCGTGACCATCCAGTGAAAAGCTGCCACCGAGGCGTGTGGATTCAGCGGCCCACGTGTGCCACGGCGGCAGCCCTTCCGAGGGGCCTCCGTTCAGCAATTTAGACGGGGACGACCTCCTTCTGGACGATGCGCTCGTAGACCTCACGCACCTTGAGGCCGACAATGGTCTGGAAGAGGCCAGTGCCGTTGTTGCTGCCGGGGAAGGTGCTGTTCTTGAGCATCTGCTGTGTCACCTCGCCGTAGAACTTGGCGGCGGTGTTGCTGAGGTGGCTCTCCACGTAGATGAGCTCCTCCAGCTTGTCAAACTGGCCGTCCAGCTCCAGGACGGACACGTCCTCACCGTACCAGGTGTCGGGGCCGTAGTACATCTTCAGGCCGGGGAACGAGCACGTCAGCTTGCGGCCGCAGGGGATCCAGCTAATGGTGGAGCCCTCGTCGAAGAGGTAGACGGGGTCGAACAGCTTGTTGCCCTCCTTCTGGATCAGGCGCACGCGCAGATACTTGCCCTTGTCGTCGGGCACCAGCTGCGTGGGCAGCACCTGTGGGATCGCACATACACCACACGTGGAGGAGACGTCAAGCGAGGCTTTGCATCTTTGTTTGCAAGCAACTGTGATGCTCTTTCAAGCTGAAAGCTGGTGACCTACAGCATTCACCGCTCAGGTGCTGCTACGCGGTCGCCAGCAGCATGCACGCATGCACGTGTAGTTGTGCGCACAAAAAATGCAACACATTCACTCTGGTAGCATTTCCGACGTCACCCACCTGGATGACCATGTCGGCGTACTTCTTCTGGGTCTCGATGTAGGCATCGAAGTCGGGCTTGCGCGCCTCGATCGACTTCTTGATGCTCTCCAGGGAGTGGCCGCGCTCAGCCATGTCACGCTGGATCTTCCAGGCGAACTTGATGTCGTCGGAGATATCCAGGTAGATCTTGAAGTCGCACAGCTGGCGCACGCGCTCGTCATAGAAGGGGTGCAGGCCCTCAATGACCAGGATCTGCATGCAGCAGCCACGCGTCCACCCGTGAGTGCATGCATGCAGTGGGCAGCCAGCCAGCCCCCGGACCCTTGAACCTTGCGCTGCGCGTCGCGGGAGGTGCGGATGCTGCCAGTCGCGCTGTGGCAGCACACCTGGAGTCCATGCTGGTCCGTGTGCAGCCCTTGCTGTGCAAGTGCAACAGCTGATGCCTATCCCGGCCTGTTGCATGCTAGATGCTGGTGCATGCATTTGTAATGCAGCATTTGGAGCCGCAGCAATGCATCCTGTGAGCTGAGGGGTACACACATGCATCAACAACTGAGCCATGCACACCGCTCCTTGCATTCAGTGCGTGTTTGAACATACAACAGTGTCCCCACACATATTTGCTGCACTTCAGGCCTTGGCTGGTGTTGGTTTATGCCAGACTGGCACCCTGCTTGCAAGTGTTTCACACCTTGGGCGAGTCAATCTTCTCGGGGGCGTCAATCAGGCCAGACACGTGGTTGTAGATGGGCTTGTCAACCGCCTTGCCGTCCTTCAGGGCCTTGACCTGGTTGTACATCAGGTCAAAGTTCTGGGCAGCGGGTGCCAGGGCGGTCACCTTCTTCTCTGAGCGGCCCTTGCGGTCCAGGCAGTGGTAATCGTCCAGGCAGATGACGGTGGTCATGTCGCTGATCAGCGTGTTGCTGTCAGGGTTGCCGCCTGCATGGTGTTCAAAAGCGCGGTGAGTGCGTAACGACTTTTCAGTGCGAGCGCCTTATCAAGCATATACAGCTTGGTCAGATTCACAAGCAAGCATGCATTGTCACAGGCCTCAAGCAAATGAGTGCGCTGCTTGCTGCTGTACAGCGCTTGCACATCAGCACGGAGTGCTGGACCGAGCAGGCAGGCTGCCTTCATCAGCAGCGTTGTACGTGCTGTGCTTCGCCAAGATCCAGCAACTTCAGCTCTGCTGCTGCTTCGCTCCAGTTCCAAGCAGGTGCTGGTGTCCTGCCTCCAGGGGCTTTGCGCAGCAGCTCTGCGCTGACTCGTGCGATCACGGGCAAGCGCAGGCGCTGCACGCAGTCCTGACGGTGTGTCCGGTCGGCTGACAGGCAGCTTTGTTCGCTGCTGCTCCAGGTGGTATGTGCTTAGAAGCCCTTGCTGCACTGTGCCGCTGACCACTGCTTCACTTGCACTCACCAGCTGGGGGCTGAGGAGCACCACCGAAGATGCTGGTCACACGACGCATGAACGTCGACTTGCCGCAGCCTGCACGTCAACAAGCATCGTCAAGACGCAGTTCAGTGACAGGCTAAGCCAGTTTGGCCTGGATTGTTGCGCCGTTGCGGTGCATCGAGCGTCATCATCAAGGGGTCTTGCAACCAAGATAAGACACGGCACCCCCACGCCCGAGGCTGGCCTCTCACCAGAGTCGGCAGCCAGACCGATGACCACGGTCTTGTCAGCGCGCACCACCAGAGAGCTGCGGCCAGCGGCACGGGCCTGGAAGACATGACAGCACGCACACTCAATCAGAACACCATCAAAAGAGTCTCAAGCAAACCCCAAGTCTCCCCAGAACTGTTGGAGACCCTGCGCTCCAAGCACACACGGGTATCGCCACTGCCACGCAGCCGTGGTTTGCAATCGCTGGCCTGGCAAAGCTACTGCAGGAAGTTCCGCTGACTTGCCCAAACGCCTGTGCTGCAAGACCCGTGTGTCTGCCTCCTTGCGCACTCACCGAGGCACGCTTCTGGGCGCCAGCCCTGCAAGCATCACCCGCAACAGGCAGCAAAGCATACTGGTGTCAGCGGGCTGCACACACAAGCTAACAGTGGCGAATCTTATCTCCTCCCAGATGGCAAGCCTGGGTTGGGAACGCCTGCCGCGAAAGGCTGCAGAGTACCGTGCTTGCCTGGAAGGAGCGGAGCAGCGCATTTTCCTGGGGTGTTGCTGAAGTTACTGCCGGTGGACGGGTAAAGTGAGGGTGAAGGTGACTTGCGCGGACCTATTTTGTTGCCTTGGGTGGGAACATTGCCTTATCCTGCAGTACTGGTTTTGGAGCACTCCAAATGAGCTTATGGGAGCACTGACACCCGCCTATGGCAAGGTCATCAGTCCTGAAAGAACACAGTTTCCCCTAACCTACAGGCTTGAGCACATTCTGTAGTGTTGACGGGTGGCCAAAGGCTTTTAATCCATTCTTCAACGAATCAGTTAAGACAAGAGTGGACGACATGCATGTCTTGCTGTGCTTTCAAGGGAGTACCAGCGAGTCCATCAGTGGTCCCTGCCCAAGCGCAACCTGTGTAGGGGCGTGCAGCGCCTTTTCGCTGGCGTGCCTTGCAGGCACGTATTGGCCTGCAATCCTGCACGCTCAGTGCCTTCTGCTCCAGCAAACACAAAGAGCACAGGGGAACGCCCATCGGCTGTGTCTTGTTCTCCTTGCTTGAACTCCTTGTACAACCGCACAGGTGGCGATGATGCACATACTCAGGTTGCGCAACGCAAGCTTGCTCAGGTCTCGCTCAAGCATGTTCACCGTTGATCTTCTGACTTTTATCACACCACGTCGCTATTTGCGACCCTTAGCATAGCAGGGGCTTCAGGTGGGGCTTGGTTGTGTTTGGCTCTGCCTTGCGCTCTGTAAGCGTGAGGAAAATACCAAGGCTACAGCAACAATCACTGGGGATTTTACCAGTTTCCTGTGTAGCAGCACTAGCTTCATGGTGGCGTCGATAAGCTGTGGTGCTGTTTGCAGCACCGTTCACTGGGCGTCAGTGGGGCGGGGCCACGGTGGTGCACAATGAGTGGCCAGGTGCAACGCAGCGGTTTGCCTGGTGACATACATTACAAACCTGACACATGCTGCCTGTATGCCACTTTGGTGTGGACGGAGTGAGCTTCATCAAGGAACACCAGTATGCATGCGCGCATGCGAGCAAGTGATGAACTGAATATGCGCACGGATTTCGCCGTCGACGACGCTTGGGTGGCGATCGTGAACAGTACAGCTGATGCGATGGTACACGCTCACGGCGAACAGCCAGGCACATGGTCATGCGCCCCCCCAGCCCTGGTCACACACCCAACAGCCCACAAGCAAAAGGCGCAGGTTGCGCTGGCAGGACATAGGAACACGCACACTGATGCGTTGACGTTCTGCGCCATGTACACGCGATCAAGGATGAGCCTTGCGCGTGCATGGTTCCAGATTCTGACGACCAACTCCTGCCCTCCCCGTAGTGGGTGCAGCGCGGCCCAGCATAACACTGGGATGTTTCAACATGGGACGTAGTCCACCTGCTGTGCTAGATAAAGTATTCGCACTTGGTCAGCTAGCACAAGCTGGGTGCCTTAAAGTTGTGGTGCCCTTGCGCACACGCATCTGTGCGTGTGCGTGCCCCCGCGTTTTGTGCGTTCCACATCATAACAAGCTCGAGAATGCGTTCAGCGTATTGATACCATAAGCCGGCCACAATGGCTGTCACTACATGTGTGGCATGGCAAAGGCAGCATGGAGCCATGGAGCCATACCTACGATTGCACGACGTTCATGTGTGAGAGCACGAAATTGGCATCGGAGCCATCAGAATGTCACGTAGAGTCAGGGTCGGGTCGCTGTAAGCCACACGATCCAGTAGTACGCTTATGCCTTTTTCTTTGTGCGACTCCTATTTTCTGTAGCTGCGTGTGTCATTTATCCTTCCAAAACGCTGCCTACGACGGGCACGGCAGTACCATGGTGAGCAACGATGTTAGCCTCGAGCCCAGGAAAAGCCCAGCACTTCACGTCGTGACGTGGCCACTGCGTGCCACAGAGTTGGGCGCTGACTGTTATCTGCTCCATGCTTTGCGTGCACGCAGTCTATGTACGTGCGGGTTAAGCGACAGAAGACAACATACTTCTTGCACGTGGAGCCCTCGGACACAGTACTTGAAGTAAAGCAAAAACTACAAGAGCTTATTGATTTGGTGAGCCTGCGGCTTTTCTGTGCCATGGTTGTGCACTTGTGTTGACAGAAGGCGTAAATCAAACAACCACGGGGCTACATCGACCTGGTGCCAACACTGGTTAACTTGTTCTGGCCACTTTCACATGCTTCTGCACCCGTGTGGCTGTTGTAGCCTCCTGAGCAGCAGCAGTTGTATAAGCTGCCCAGCACCCTCTTGGAGGACGCCAAGAAGCTGAACGATCTGAAGGTGGAGAACGACGACGTGCTGGCGTTATGCTACCAGCAAGAAGGTTGGTTTGGTCGAGCAGTTGCTGTTGCATAGTGCGACTCTGCTGTTGCTGCTGCTTATACTGCACGTGAAGTACTCCACCTGTGCACGCCATATTGATTCTTTCACCCTATATGCTGTCGTTGCTGAGCAGATGGGACTTTTGAAGGCATAGAAATAACAGCGTTTGAGGCAGCCATGGGGTAGCGCAAGGTGCGCGTCGCTGCTTGGCAGTTGGATGCCAGAGTCACACCGTGGACGAACCGTTGTCCAGCAGGACTGGAGGACCATGGCCTTCGCCGGCGCAGTGTATGCCAAGCCATGCAGCGGTCAGAATGCACCCAGCATTTTATGGCTGTGGATCGCTGACATCGTGTCCGCATAAGTGCGTATTGTCCACCGTCCAACTCCTCGCACTCTCGAAGCGGTATTGCTGCGGCAATTACCCTTGCGGCATTTGCCCTTGTATTTATGTTCTACAGTATTCTGCTGTCCTATTTCATACCAACGCATTTAAGTGTAGAACTTTGCCCGCACCCACAGAACCAGCACCACCACCAGAACCAACACTGCAAGTGGAACATATTTCCGAATGAGCGCCTGCAACAGAGCAAGGCAGTGCACACATGTCGCAGCAATACATGACTGTAACAACCATACTTGCTCCGTTCGGCAGGTGCACGGCATGTTCAAGTTGCACAGCACTGGCAGCATGGCACAGCGCAGCATAAGATGGGTACGAGCGTGGGCACAGCGGCCCACCTGACCCTTACCTGTCTATGCAAATCCTTTGCTTTCCTGGCGTATTGCCGCGAGTCTGAAACCAGCGAGCTTGACATCCGTGACATGGCTGCAAGCAGCGTAGCAGCAACATCAAGTTGACCTTGATGGTGAGCGGCAGCAACGCTCAATGAGTTATGTTGAAGAACCAGGGTCGCAAACCCATGTCAACACTCACTGTCAAGCTTCTCCCCCTGGCCCAGCACCTCCGCGATGTTTCGTGTCATCACTTGGTGCACTTCTGCCAGCTCGTCGTTCAACTTGGCAAGGTTTCGTTGTGTCCGTGTGTCAAGGTAGAGTTTCTTCGTCTTTTGGATAAATGTGTCTGCACGGGAGGTCAGGGGCAAACGCACAACAAGCACAACCAATACAACCAAGCTCCTCGATCACACACGCTCACATCAAGGCGCGAACGCAACGCCATCAACTGCCCAGCTTGCCACACAAATGACTGATAACACTGCGCTCACCGAACTTGATGAAGGCATACGGCCTTGTTACCGAGTCCACCTGCTGTCCGTACAGCCGGCTGAATTCGCTGGCGAGCTCCTCCAAATACTGGAATGCGAGCTTCTTGGGGTACCCTTTTTCTGTGAGAGTAAGGAAAACGACGCCGGCATCTATGAGGTACTGGAAGGAGTAGTTCCCTGCCTCCACTGACATCCGATTGCTGGCCTGACTGCCAGACTGCGACGGGAGCTTCTTGAATAGCACCTGCAAGATGAAAAGCCCATCAACTGAGCTTTGGTAGCCACTGAAACACGCAATTACCAGGGGAAAAGCCCCAGTGATCTGTGTCTCACACCCGCAGCTGCGTCGTGCGCACCTTGGCCTGCTGCTTGTACTGGTCAATTTCTGGGTCTTTCTCACTGTCCAGGCCTTCTGCCAAAGGCAATCCATCCGATTTCCGTGCTATAAGCGTCAGCCTGACCATGGCTGCTCAGGGCCTAGCTGTTCTGACCCAATAATCAGGTCCACGGGCTGGGCTGACGTCCTCAGGAGGGGTGTTGCAGAGGCAGGCCTCGCTGATGCGAGGCACTGCAGTCCAACGCCGAGTCCGCGAGCTGCACTCACTAGGTAAACGCAGGTGATTCTACCTGGCGAAAGGACGACTTACACGTCGGACAGGCTGATCGAGTTTTGATTGTAACTGTGTGTGTCTTTAGCAAGAATTCTGGAACACAAAGCTTGGGTATCGCGTAGCAAGGGCAGGGGTGACGGGTGTGTTCACTTGTATGTATCGGGGTCTCTTCTGTCAGGAGATATGCACCACTGCTCAGCAGCTCAAGGCCCAAACCGTTCTCAAGCACGCATGCTGTGCATTTTTGCGCCAAGCCCATCACTGCATTGTTCGCTGGCATACATTGCATGGTGGGTACATCCGTGAGTCACGTCGTCTGATACTGTTGCAGCACGGCTGGTGAATGCCTACAAGAAGCGTCCAGGGTTGATCATAATGTCGCCGAACGGGGTGTGCTGGGAGGCGACGATGTGCTGGGTGGAGTGCGTGACCAGCACCTGTGAGTATAAGGAGTGAGCATAAGGAGCGCACAAGCAACACGAGATAAGTGAATGCCGGGTGAATGCGAGTTGCGTCAGCACCCACAGCAGCTGCCCTGCCTCAGCCGAGACGATTCGCGCGGCCTAATCGTTGCGAATCAATCCTGTGGGGTTCTGCATACATGCACCCACAGAATATGCAATGCATGCATGCATCACACATCCAACCATGCATATGTTGCATGCATATAGCATCCGCCCCCCTGACCCAACTGCAGAATCTGTCTTGGGATGCAGCCACCAGGACCCCATGCGGCTGGTGGCTCTCCACCTCACACGCTGCTCTTCCCTCGCCCCCCACCCCCACACACCACATGCACCCCCAGATGCCCCAACTGTGCCTTGTTCACTCAAACACGCACCTCAAAGCGCACGCATGCACTCTACAGCATACTGTACCTGGTAGAAGAGCTTGACGGCCTCTCCGCGCTGCAGGCGTGACGCCAGGGAGAGGAAGCTCAGGCTGCCGTCCTGCTGGCCTGCGCCGCCGTCCTGGTCGTCATCGCGGCCGGCGGCGGGCGCGTCGAGGCCGAGCCTCCGGCGGAAGATGCTGCGGTCAGATGTGCAGGCCGAGCATTTGCAGTCGCATACTTGTATGGCACCAACGTCAATGCTGCGCCGCACCAGGTGCGGCAAGGGCCGTCGTCGTTTTTTTCGAAAGAAAACTCACTAGGCAAGCATGTATGGCACGAGCCTGCTGACCAGTTGGAAGTTCCCCATGTATACATACAAGGCAAGGTACGGGTTCGTCTACCGCCTGCTGCAAGCACCGTCACTCGCTGACGACACTGCGCATTCCGTCAAGTGCATCCAGGCATTACGTAAGTTGGCATTCCAAACCTAGAAGGTAAGGCAGGGCCAGTGTGCCACCAGTTCCTTCCTCGTGCGTTGTTACCGCCCCGCCCCTGGCCTTTCTGGGGACCTTACCACCCCTGTCCACCCTACCTGAGGACGGTGTGCGTAGTCTTGCTCATGAGCGCGCTCAGGCCTGCCTGGGTGGCGTTCAGGCCGTCCGTCTCACGCAAGACAAAGCTGCCGCCCTCCGCTGCATCAACATCGCCAGCCAGCAGGCTCGCCAGGTTGCCGCTCCCCGTGAAGCATGGGCCCTTGGTGCCCGCCCTGCCTGAGCCGGCAGTCCTGCCTGTGCCGGCGCTGGCGGCGCTCGCGGTGTGAGCACCGTGCGGCGCGTCAGACTTGTTGCTCTCAGCGCCGGGCACCTGCATCGTGCAGGACAGGTCAGTACATACTTGCATGGAAGATGCTACAAAGCCGGCAATGTGCCTCAGAGTGTGGCGGCGGCCATGCATGGAGAACAGCAGCACGAGTGATGCCTGGCCGAACTAGCTGTATTGTGCTGCTGCTGCACCCCCTAGCGTAAACTCCCAAGCCCCAACAGGTGAGCTGTCGTGGTGCTGCAAGTGTAAGCGGCGAGGAGGCGGAGTGCAACCCAAGCGAGTCGAGCGTACCAGGCCTGCGCACATGCAACCCACTGGTGCACATGCAGTGATGCTGATTTCCTCTCCACTACCACTTTTACGTCTACCACCAAGGGGTTGCTTCCTCTGAGGTGTTCAGGACCGGTTCTCACATTGATTCTGAGTGGTTTCGGAACCGGTTCTGAACCTCGGCGGACAAGACCCTAACTCACGCCCTCCTTACACGACAACACCCCGCAGCCGCCATATCCCCTCCCGGTCTCTCACCGCCTCTCCCTCAAAGTCAAACACCATCATCTCCCCAGCGTGCTCCTCAATCGCAGGCAGCAGGTCCTCCAGCAGGCCGCCGCCACCGTTGGCGCCGAAGCGCAGCGGGCTGAGGCCGCTGCCGCCGCCGCTCGTGCGGCCGGTCGCCGCCGAGCTGCCCGGGGCGCTGCGCAGCTGCTGCTGCTGCTGGCCGCTGCACTCATATAATCAGGCGCACACGGCACACACCCTTCACGCATGGCGACGCACAACACTGAGGGCCATGCTGGACAGCAGCAAACCACAAAGCCAGGAGCAAGCGCCCGCAACCTCTTACAACAACCAGCGCACCACCGCAGGCCACTGCAGACCCGTGTGTCATACAGAGCCAGTAGCCAGAAGGACAGTGCTGAACGGGTCTAACGTGGTGCCAGTCGATGCACGTCACAGGCGCCCGTCAGCGTGCAGCCAGCCACGCCTCACCTGTGCAGCATGCCCTCTGACACCGCGCCCAAGCTGCTGTTGGTGGCGGTGGTGGCGCGTGAGCGGATGCTCTGCACACGGCATGAAGGGCAGCACGGCGGTGTCAGCATTAGCAATCAGAACGCCATGGTGCAGCGCATCAATGGAATTGCGCCAGGGATGGATGAGTGGAACGGCAAGCGTGTACGCCATATGGGAAATAATCGGATGCGGCAAGATGCATCAGAGCACCGAGCATGGCCATGTGGCGTGTAAAGCGCCAGGCACGCACCTGCAGCAACAGCGGTTTGCTTGCCGCCAGGTCAGCCGCCAGCGCCGCCCTCTGCGCCTCCGTCACCGGCGTGTGCTGCGCGGCACGCAGCCTGCGGGGCCACCGCACAGCTTGTTAGTGACATGTGTACTGCGCGTGGTGCTTGTGCAACAGCGGTGTCTCATCGAGCCCTCTAGATTTGGTCCTTGACCGCATTCGGCTATCCG
The DNA here is from genome assembly GCA_001662385.1 of Chlamydomonas asymmetrica. Classification (NCBI taxonomy): domain Eukaryota; kingdom Viridiplantae; phylum Chlorophyta; class Chlorophyceae; order Chlamydomonadales; family Chlamydomonadaceae; genus Chlamydomonas; species Chlamydomonas asymmetrica. The sequence continues at coordinate 185,992 of BDDA01000077.1, forward strand.
TGCCTGACATTGCGGGGTTTTGGCGCACTTAAACGTTCCTGGTGGTTCTCTTCCAGTACTCCCAGCCAGCTTCAAGGTCAGGTGTAGCAAATCATGCACCCCGAAGGTGCCCCGAGGTGCACTTGCAAGGCACTTGGGTGACTTAGGGCATCCCTCCTGGCTTGCCAGCACCCACCCACCTTTCCACCTCCACCTCCATCTCAGGACCCCCGTAAGCAAGCATGTCCTCGATCGCAAGCTGATCCTCCTCATCCTCCTCCGCCAACTGCTCCTCATAGTCATCCTCATCGCTCGCCACCCTCATGCCAACGCCCTCACTGCCGCTTGCGCTCCTAACCAGGCGGCTGCCGCTGACGACGCCATCCGAGGCTGCGCCGGTGCCGGTGGATGCGGCCTTGAACTGCAGCGGCAGCGCACCCCAGGTGGGGGCTGTGAGGCGCGCACCCCCGGCCGTGGCGCCCGCAGCATCCTCGTCCGTGATTGGGTCGTGGGGGTTGTTGGCCTTGGTACGGGCACGCTTGTTGGCTCGGCCTGCACACAAGGAGCGCATGCAGGATCAGGAGCACTACCGTCAGGAGCGGTAGGCATAGAAAGCCAGTAGTCAGCAATCACACCTTCACCAAGGTAGCATGCATATGGATACATGGTAGCATGCTGGGTTTGTTCCATGCAAGAGTGTCAGGTTGAATGTTTCACAGGCGTTGCGCGCATGCCTATGGCAGGCAAAGCGACTGCATGACTCGTGCCGTTGGGTTGTACCTGAGCCCGCGTGTGCACCGGCGCCATGCAGCTCAGCGCCTGCCATCGCCCGGTCCATCACTGCGTGCAGCGCCCTGCCCCATGGCACGCTGGCCGCCATGGAGGCCGGGCGCCGCATCACCGCCGCAACCGCACGGTCCGCGGCACTGACATTACCGCCGCCGCCTGCCGCCGCTGGTCCACCAGCACCGCCCGCGCCCTTGCCGGAGCCATCAAGCACCACGGCAGCTGCCGCTGCAGGCGCGGCAGCTGCGGACATCAGCACTGCAGCAGCGTCCGCCCTTGCCGCAGTGATGGGCGCCAGGTGTGCTGGCAGCTGGCCGCAGGACGCCACGTTGTACAAACCGTCCGTGTCGAGGCCTGACAGCTGGCCCAGCAGGAACCCGACGCCGGCAGGCGCTGCTGCCATGGTGACACCGGCCGCGGCGGCTGCGCCGGGCGCCGACAGGGCGAGTGGGCGCAACGCGGAGATCTCCCTAGCCAGTATGGCCAGCACGCCGCCGTGCGCTGCGCCACGCAGGAGGTCGGAGTGGTCCACCGTCCACTCGCGGTAGGTGCGGCCACGCACCTGCGTCCAGCGGGCAGGAATGCAATGCAGCAGACCAGGTCATCATTTGAACACGCCGAGATCTGCACCAAGATCGCATTTCATCAGTGCATGCGAGGCCCCCGACTACAGTAAAGCCAGCGAGAGAAGTCAACCGTCAACAGGCACTACGAGCACTATGGCCAGCGGTACTGTGCAGCCAGCCACACAACTGTGAGAAGTGAGGGGTTTGAGGTTGTATGTCAGTTGCGGTATCGTTTCTGTCCGTTGCAGACATGCGGCGCTTTGATGCGGGTCCATGACAACTCCTCAGGCAAGATTATGCTGCTGCCACCACCACCACGACCACAACTTTGGCACTATCAGATTTGCGTACAGGCGGGCGACGTCACTTGCACTACACCGGTATTGGTATAGCCCTCACATGGATGTTGTCGGGGTCATCAAGGACCACTGGGGGCCCGCGCTTCCTCTTGCTAGGCCGCTCGCCCTTGCCGGCAGCGTTCTGAAGCACAGTTAGCACACCAACGGGGGCACAGATACTCTCGGTCAGCGTCTGATCTCACAGGGCAGGCTGGTGTCCCAACGGTGTCGGCAACACTCCAGAAAGTTGAGGGCACCTCGAATGCATAGCGCCCATACCAACAACCTAACACAGTTTTGCACGCACGCACCGAGCACAGCACCACACACATAACATGTCGTACCGCTACGCTTAGCATATTCTGATGAAGTAGGATTTGCGCAACGGGCGCAAGTCCTACTTCATCAAAACATGCCAAACGCAGCGGTACGACTCAAGCAGGATGTTGTCTGGCGGGGGTACCGCAGGCCTGCGCACCTGGCGCGCCTTGGCAGTCTTGGGCCGGTCGCCTCCGCCCTGCTGCTTGTCAGCAGCACCACCATCCTGGGCCTCCTCTGCCGGAATCTCCTCGTTGGTGTGGGTGTCACCAGGCACGCCTGCCGCCAGACGGACCTTGGCCGACCTACCCACACTGCCGTCCACATCAGCGGCGTTGTCATCATCGTCATCCTCATTGGTTGCGTTGGGGCTGCGTTTGCTTGTTGCGGCGCGGCGGCGGTGAGGTACAGCGCCGGTCCCTTCGCTGTCAGTCAGCATCTGGGGGGCTGCATGCATCAGGGAAGGGGGTGCATTGAAGAGGGGGCGGGGGCTAAGGGGCTCGCACAAGATTACACATTGGGCTTGCCGGTACGTAAAGCGGGACATCAATTGCGTACTTGCTTTGCTGCAAGGCCTTGCAATGGCACATGTTCATGGGCGCACAAGCAATGCTGACAGATGTCAACGATACATGTTGTGCTCATGCGCGAAGCAGGGCGATGCGCATACTGGCAGTACAGAAGTGCTCAGTACCCTTGAGCATCAATGCATCATGCACGGACGGATGGCAACCTGGATGGCAACCTGTACACGATTGTGAAGCTCATTGTCCATGCCTGCTGAAGCGCTGATGCCTACCATGCAGCATCATGTCCTCCTCCTCCTGCTCCAGGGGGGCCATGAGCGCCTGTGAGTCTGAGTCATCGCGTGGGTAGGGCCGCTCCGGCTGCTGCTCAGGTGCCTCACGTGCACCAGCGCGGCCCAGCAGGTTGATGCCGCCACCTGCGACCATGGCAATGAGCGACACACATCAAGCAACGCGTGATTGGTTCAGTGTCCACATACTGTCCAATCCCTGCCATGTGATGGTAGCCGCCAGGCCAGTCGCAGGCATCGTGCGATTTTGTACGGTTCACAGCCGGAAAAAAAAATCCATGCGGGACTGCTGGACCATGACTCATGCAAGGCACTAGGCACGGGGCGGTACACCAAATGGCTGGTGTCGGCTTGCATCGTGCCTCCATGCATGCTCACTGCAGCACCTCGCATGATTGACTTGACGTCACTTGGCCGATCAGGCCATTCATGGACGAGGGTGAGCACCTCGCATGCTCGCTTCATTACTCACCAGCGAGGGCCATGATGAAGGGGTCGTCCTCGTCAGCGCCCTGGAGCAGCAGTGCCAGATCCGGTGCCTCGAACATCTCCTCCTCATGAAGGGGCGCATGAAAGCCCTCCTCGTCCTCATTGTGATGACGATGCGCCGCGTCGGCGGTATGGGCGCCGCCACTGGTGGTGGCGGTGGTGCCGTTGCCACTGATGTGGAGGCTGGTGCCGTTGCTGGTGTGGCGCTGCAGCAGGGAGCGGTGCGAGTTGGTGCTGCGGTCCTCTGCGCCACTGTCTGATTCGCGGCGGGAGACGTTGGTGCGGGCGGGCGGCCTGCGAGTGTGAGAGCAGATGAAGGACAGCACGCTAGGAGTGTGAGGAGCCTAACTCAACCGACATGACTCACAGCAAAAACCTTGAGCTTTGGTGTTAGTTGCATGGGCATGGACTTGGCTGTTGTTGATGCAGTTACCAGTGAAAAGTGCCCGGGGCAGAATGTGACCTTGTTCAACATCAGCGGTGTCACTGCGGAGGCATGCCATGAGAGGTCCCCATTCCCTAATGGCCTGCGGCACACCCGAAGTAAAGCAAATCCAATCAATCATTGCATGGGAGGTATTGCATGGGACTTACCCATCCGCAGGTACATCTTCATCCAGGGAGGGGGGCGCGATGACACCGCCGCGCTTGCGCTGGCGCTGACGTGCGGCGGCAGCACCTGTTGTCAGCGGCCGCATTGTTGACGCACGCATGTCAACATGTATGGGGTTCACTGGTTTGTTTTGTAAAGTCTCCAAGCAGCAACTACGCTAGTCGGTGACCAGTCTCTACCTCTTGTACGAGCAGCTGACCCAAAATGATCATGCGACGTGCATGACCCACATCGCGAAGGCATGACCCACATCAATCAGCAGAGACATGCAGCACAATACCCCAGCCCAAGCCAATGTTAGCAAGGCCTCAGCACATACCAAGCACCTACGCATCCATCACACACCTGCAGCCTGCGCGTTCTTGGGCTGCTGCTGCTGTTGTTGCGTCTGTGTTGCGATCTGGGTCGGCACCACCAACATGGTGTCCTGCGTGGCCCCCACTGGCAGGCCCATGGCGAGCAGATCCAGATCCTCATCCTCGTCCAGGTCATGCAAATCGTCACCCATCAGATCCAGTGGGCCATCGGCATCAGCAGCAGGGCGCTTCTGCTGCTGCTGGCGACCAGGATGCAGCAGAGCTTGGAGGTCGAGCGCTGCTGCGGGCCCGCTGTGCACGCCGAAATCGAGGGCCATGAAGTCGTCGTATGGCTGCTGGTTGTGGTTGTGGTGGTAAGGCGCGGGGGGCTCAGGTAGCAACAGGTCCATTTCGGTGATCATGGGAGCAAGCAGCATCTCATCGCCATCCATAATCGTGATAGCTTCAGGCCTGTGCGACACGCGAGGCAGTAGCAGACGTTGGGCAACCATCAGCATGTGGAGGCACACAGGGCACACACCGGCTTCATATCATTACATGATGATCGAGGCTATCCAGATAGCTGCTGTGTGCATGCTGCCATGCGCTCGCTCATCCTCCCACTTCCTTTGTCATAAACTCAAATGTTCACAGTAGTGCAGGCAGGTCGGGGTGACGCGGGACATCTGCTGTACCGTACACTGAACTGTCCTCAAAGCAGTGAGCATGCTTTGCTTAGCAACGAGCTTCACAAATGCTGGCGTCGCTGTAGACTTGTGTGCAGGAGTGGAGAGAGGATCAAAATGGCATCACCTGGCTTTGTCGCGGCCCTTGCCCAGCATGGTCGCAGCAGCGGCAGCAGCCTCGGATGCGGAAGCGGCCTTGACCTTGCGCATCATGTCCTGCATGTCCTCTGTTGGAGGCGACAGGCAGCCGCAGGGAGGGTCAGCAGCAGCCAGATGTTGGGTGTGCCCCGCATTTAGCAGCGCGTCACCATCACGCAGGCCAGCAAAGCATTCTAAGACATAGCAGCAGCAATCGCTTCGATTTGTTTCACACTGTGCAGCAATGATAAGTGACAGCTGCTGTTGGCATGTGCGACGTCGCCTTTGCGTGTTGGCTGACCTAGTCAGCGGCACAGTGAAAGCATGCTGGGCGGTGGCAGGCGGGGCTCTGTGTCTCACCAAGGAGGTACAGTTGCTGCTTGTTGAACAGGATAACGATGCCTCCGATGAGGATGCCTTGCAGCCTCAGCGAGTGTGGCACGTCGGGCTGAAGCACGTGCTTGCTGCAAGTGCCGTTCAAATCACCACACGCAGGAGCACTCTGGGTCAAGGCAGGCAGCGATTGAGCTGCCACGACAGGTGAGGCGTGCTGACCTTGCTTTCCCTGAAAGAGGCTCTCTGCGGCTTGGTGCTGCGGTGGCAGGTGCACCGTTTTGGCTGCCAGTAGCACGGCACCGTCAAACACACTAGGCAGGCAACCTGAGCTTACCAGACGGTAGAAACATCAATTTCGAGTATCTTGCACTTGCTGAGCTTCTTCCCATGGGCCATGGTCCTGCGGGCAGGCGCGTTGCACAGGTGTGACCCAGGTTTTGGCGGGTCAGCTGCGCGGTCAGCAGCAGCAGCTGCTCCATATCGCAGCAAGCAGCCAGCCAGCAAGGCTGCAGGTCCAGCTGCAACCGAGCACTATGGAGAGCTTCCTGAAGCTGAGGAACGTGGGAAGCAGGATGCCACCTAAAGTCTGGTCGCCTGTAACGGAACCGCCTTCCCGCTCAAACCGCTCAAACGCACCCACCATATGGCGCCCAGCGGGCTCTTGCGCCCAAGCAAGTCATGTGAATAGAACATAGCTCCGAGTTCTGGCACACTGTTGCCTGGCACTGTGCGGGTGTTTACAGTCAAAGGTTCGTTGGCGAGTGGATGTGCAGAGGATGCGCAGGATTGGTGCTGCTGATGGCCAGCAGCAAGAGCGACTTGGATGAGGAGGAGCGCGGAGGCGTGCACAGGGTTAAAATCAATCTTGAGACAGGTTACTGCACGCTTTGGTATGGTCGCGACAGAAGGGCGGTGCAGGCACGCAAATTTGAATTGAAAAGGACATGCGGTACATGCAAACCGACAGCTGCGAATGGAAGGTTCCCATGGTCAGACCCAGGGACACGAAAAGCCAGCAGCTTCAAATACATGCTTCAAGTTGAAACCTCAGGACCTCAAGGTTTCCTCGCTTCTACGGCAATCGTTATGCTGGAGAGCTGCCCCGCCGCGTATGCACATGACGCAACGTGCTTGCGCGCGTCGCCCGCAGCCTGCACGCCGAATTGGACGTGCAGGCTATCCGGAGTGGGCGATGAGCTGTGCACCCAGGCGCCCAGCGGGAGCTTCACCAAGCTGTCCTGATCACTGCTGGAATCTGGCAGCCTGTGTGCACGCACAGTCAACAGAACAGCGTGTGTGAGCAACACTTTGCTGGTGCCCTCCACTCTGTGGATGCACCAATGCAAGTGAGGTGCTGAGGACACGTGGAACACACCCATACCAAGCCCTGACTTAACACTGTGGCGTAGACCTAGCACGAAGCCACACTGCAACCAAGACCGCACCACCCCACATAAAAATGTGTGACGCAAGTATCCTCACAATCACCCGTGTCTGCCCATGATATATCATTCACTGCCTAACAGAGCAGAGCGGAGCATGTAGATGCGTGGAGCGAGAGCATAGCAAGGAAGGGGAAAGCAGCATGCATATTGTTGCCAGTGAGCTCACCTGCTGGCTGCAGCACTACCCTCCTGCACAGTGACCGCCCCAGCGCCACCGCTGCCGCTGCCGCCCCATGTGTACTGCACCGACGTCTCCACCTGCCACCCCCCAAGCGCAAGCTGCTGCTCCGTGACCAGCGGCCCCTCTGCGAACGGTGAGTTGGCGCCTGCACAGCCCCCTAGCTCACAGCCGCCATTGTATGGGGCATCATACCTGTGCATCGCCCCAGCATGCGGCACAACATTTCGTGCATTGGATGCAATAAATGATGCAGCTTTGTCTGGAAGCACCACAGCAGACAGGCTGTGCTGGCAATGCAGCAGGAGGTAGGCATCAGGGGACCAAGCGGGATCGGGGCCCCGACTTAGCATACAGCAGCAGCAGGAGGCGCATGCTGGCACACCGCCACAGAAATGCCAGCATGCGTGAGCATTCCACGACACGCACAAGATCCACCACTCAGCCATAACGTATGAAACTCCCAGCGTACTTCATGCGTGCCACACTGACAGGGCGGTCAGACTCCTGAATCTTCAGCCTGACCAACATAGAGTGCGGGAACTGTCTGCAGCAGGGGCTCTTGCGCGTGCATCGTGTGGTCAGCTTTTGCTGCATCCTGGCTGCATCCATTCCACTCACGTTTCCCGGAACAGGTCGACGAACATGGGCTGCAGCCGGCCCGACTGCCAGTCGCGCATCAGCGTGGCGACCGCACGGATCCTCAACGGCCGCGGCGGCTGCCGGTCCACCGTCTCTGTCGTCTCCTCACCGCAGGCCAGACATGCCTCGATGCGCAGCTTGACGCCTTGCTCCTCAGCGCCGGGCAGCGTGCTGGGGGCGGACATGTAGCTGCCGTCACGAGCTACCGGCCTCACCTCGCTGCCCCCCCTGGAGCAACACCATGCACACAGCATGAGCGAGAGACGAGTAAAGCATAGGGATTCCATGCAGTCATGGGTCTGAGCGAGCGCGATCGATCAACCACCACAGATGTCCACCATGTGGAGTCATCCATATCATTGCGCAATTCAACTGCACATTGAGCTGAAGTGCTTCCGACCATTCAGCAGCTGCGGTCAAGGCCAAAGCGAGGCATGATGCCATGCTGTCATGCATGTGCACTCCTGTGGGAGGGCCTGGCACGCGCTTGCATGCACTCCCAACAGGGTTCTGGACCATTCCCAGTGGGCTCCACTAGTCCAGCTGCGTGTGCTGCGTCCACATGCGTGCATGCAATCATGCCTGCACATCTGTGCATGCAGGCATGCAGGAGGTGCAGTGCTGGCGTCAGGCCTTACATGGCGTTGTGCTCCCAGACGTCAGATACCTCCTCCACGGATGCCACCGCATCGGCCTCGCAGCCGACCCGGGGCATCAGCCGGCGCACCTAGCAGGAAGACCAGTCACCGAGCAGCGTGAGCATCACAGTTGCATGCAAGCGTGGCCAGGCTGGGCGCAGCATGTTGGGCACATCGGCATGTTTCGTGCGTTGAGTGCAGGATTGCACCCGTAGTGGGTCACGTGGCAGGAAGTGCTGGCATGCGGCTGGTGCCGTGCTTGCCCTGCTGGACGCTGGCTGCGCACAGTTACACATGCCGCCTCCCAGTGTGATTTGGGATTATGGAGGAGCCACTGCATGAGATATGAGAGCCGTACACATCATGGCACATGCATGAAGTGTGTGCGTGTGCATGCGCGTGTGCGTGCGCCAACAACCAGTGCGCATGCATGCAGTTCTGTTGTGCAGACCAGCACAGCAGTGTCAAGGCTGCGAGACTGGGCACCTGTGCTGAGCCTCTACTGCAGGCCCACTGCCAGAGCCATTAGGCCGTTCACGTCACGCGCTTCAGTTCACCTTGTGATGCAGCTTTTTCGCTGCTGTGTTGGGTCCAGCTTCTGGGGTGACCACTGTGGCTGTTTGGGACTGCCAATCATAGACCTGCAACGGCGATGGCACCGTAAGTACCAAGGTGAGCAGTGCGAACCCAGCTTGACGCGCAGCTGCTGGCAAGGTTTGGGTTGTGTGGGACAATCAACTCACCGTGACACCCCACTCGCGAAACGCATCAGGCACGTAGCGCTCTGGCAGTGGCTGTGGCTTACCGTCGGAGCCAAACGTTGCGGTGACTCCATCCCATTCACCTGGTGATGTCGGAAGGCAGCAGAGAAGGGCAGTAGGTGTACGGCCACGCAAGCGTTGTGCACAGCCGCCTGCTTTGCACTCTACACTTAGTAGGCACTGTTAAACCATTCGTGGACAACTTGCCTTGGACCCTTTGCTTGAAGTCCTCAAAGACCTCGCTAAAAGCTGTTGTCGTGGCCGGAGCTGCCCGTGCACAAACTCCCCGTCTGCCAATGCGGCGCAATCCAGGGCAATACAAGCTGCTGAGAGGTGCATAGCTGTGCCCTTGTTGGGTTGGTGCCCGCCGAGAGGCGCGGTTCCCCACCACGGTGCGTGTTGCAAGTTGGTTGACAAGCATGTTGACAGTCCAGGTGGAGGGAGCTGAAGTTGAGAGACCTCGCTAGCCTGTGCTTAGGATATGGAATGCAGCACAGATTGGGTCTACTGAGCCAGAGCTGTGGCACTGATTTCACTGCTCCTAATTGGCCCGCACTGGATCAGTTAGGTGCTGAGCCGTGGTGCCGCACCCGCCTGCATCAATGCTGACACCGCCTGTCTCAACCAATCCACACCTCACCCTCACACACACCTGTGATCATACTGGCACTCAACCAGCACACTTTGTCCCACACACTTGTGTCCACACCCACACGCCCCGTTGATTGCCCCGAACCTGCCGCGGTATCACGTCAGCACACACTGCAGTCAAAACGGGCAACGCCCAAGTGCACCCATGCCCACATTTGAGCCTAGCACATGTGCTTATATTGCAGACGCTCGAGCTATGACTCATTCATGTACGCCTGCTGTACCGCAGGAGGTTGACACAGGCAGACAACAAGCAGGCGAGTGCATGCAGCACACCTGCGCTGAGTGCTGTGCATCTCCGCTGCCATAGAAACACTTGCATATGTCATATAACGACGCGTGCAGGCCGCTGGCTGGTGTTTTAGCGCCACCTGTCAGGTGCATGGCAACACCAGCAGCGCTCAGGTTGGACTGCACAGACCGCAGGCCTGATTGGAGACTGCCCCTGCACGCATCTCCCTGGTGCACATTGCCAAGTGACCAGTGCCTGCATTGGTGCACAAAGGTTGGCATGCAGCTGGACCTGCTGCATCATGCATGATCACAATTCACAAGGCATTCTGCTGGTGGTGCCTTGATTGCTAGTGGGGCTTGCCTGCCGCTCATCTCACCCCCATACTCAGCAGAACCACTGTGTACCCATGAACTTGTGCCGCTTACAACTTTGCTTATACTGCCCACACGCCTGAGCGACGCGCCATCGCCTGGAGTTCTGGCTTGGAGGGCACCGGAAATGAGGACAGTAGGTGGTCCTGGGCCCTGACACACTCACAGGCTTGGACTTTCACCATGGTGAAGGATATTGAGCTGGAAGTGGTGCTGGAGAAGGTCACCGCCAAAGTACGTGGCAGAGCACTCACAACACAACGGGCACAGGCCACGGATTGAACGGTGTTCCCATCGCAACAGAGCGGTCGAATCAGCAACCGAACGGTTCAACGGTGGCTATTGAACTGCACTGTGTGGGTGTGGAACTCCATAGCACTGTCCAACTCGAAACATGCAGGTTGTGAAGCTCATCATCTCCCACTGCTGCACTGCACATACGCAGAAAGTTTATGATATTCTGTACAAGACTGATCGATCGGCAAAGGCTTTCCACGCCAAAGTCAATAAAGACCCCAATTCGCAGTTCTCCCCATGGGTGGAGGGCAAGCGCACCGGCCGCTTCAGTATGCCGGTCAACGTTCCCGCCATGCTCAAGAAAATGATAGGTGCGTGCTGCTTGCCGCCTCATGTTCCTGCTGATAAAGCTTTTCATCTTTTCTATTGGTGGCCTGATAAGCCGTGTGACTAAATCGCATCGCCCTTCTCGTGCTTTCAGGCCTCGATGTCATGACTGTTGTCGAGACGCAGACGCTCCAATGGAAGGACGCACACACGTTCACGGTGTACTCAGAGCCGCAGCTGAACGTGAGGCAACAGCCATTCCCATCCTGTTGCTTCTAATGGCGCACAGGGGGAGCGTGCACAGTCACTCAATCATGCACCGTCACTCAATTAACTCAATCATGCTTGCAATCATCGGCGGATCAAATTATCAATGCTGATGGTCGGCATATGCAAGCCATTGCCTGCCCATTTTGAGCTGTCCTATTGTCATCCAGCTATGCAACACACCCCAGCCTCAAATTGGCGTGCCCAACTGTGCCGTGCATCACCCTGCGCGCGTATGTGAGCTTGGCGCCGGCTGGCGTGCCCCCGCACTTGCAGTTCCCAGGGTCTGAGAAGTTCACTACCACGGGATCTGTGACAATAACGGACCTCGACGCTCCAGGGGGAGGATGCAAGGTGCGGCGATGGCAAGGCAGCGGTCTCCCAGTGCCCCAACCTTGGCCAGCGTGTGTCATGTCACTCATGCTGGGGTGACAGTGTCTCATGAGTCGCATCAGCTAGGTGGCTGCTGTCGCTCGCTGGTAGCAGAGAAATGCGCAGTGCACCCGTGCCATGCATAGCGTGTTCTGCACGAACCGCGAACCGGTCTCTCGAGTAGCCCAGCGCTGCCTTGCATGCCGTGCATGCTACGTACGCAGTTTTGGGCGAAACAGTCATTGTCATCCACCATCGGGCATATAGCGCATGTCGTATCCTCAGACCAAGACGACATGCCCAGCAGCAAGCGGTTGCTCACGCGTGTGCCATTCTTGGTAGAGCGCTGGCCTGCTCGTCACACAGGCTCCTTTGCCCTACGAAGGCCCGGCGCTGGGTCCGCCTGCATCACATGCGCGCATGTGCTTTAACATTGTCCCTGTGTATTTCTGCTAGGTACTTGTATACTGTATTACTGTACTACCAGATCGTGCTGTGCCTGTGTGTGGAAGTGTGGAAGTGTGGGAGTGTGGAAGTGTAGGCGGCCCTCTGCAGGCGCCTGCGAAGCAAGTAAACCGGCTGTGCCCATGCTACCATGTTTGTGTGTGTGTGATGTAATCGCATCCTGCCATCACATGCTGCGCTGCTCCGTGTGTTGATTGGGCATGTGATGTGCTGGTGCACTGCTGCCACCACGTGCAGGTCACGTGTGCCGGCAGGTGCAGTGCCGCGCTGGCGTGGCCGCTGCAGTCCACGGTAGAGGGAGTGATGGCCTCCGAGGCAACCTCCTCACTCAGCACCTTCCTCAGGTTCGCAAAGGACTACGTGGCACAAGCGCTGGCGGCCGAAACCGCCGCCGAGGCGGTTCCGGAGCGGCCCGCAGCCGCTCGGGCCGCCTCCGGCGACGGTTTCGACGATGTGTTTTTCGACGCGGAAGATAACGGGCAGCCGATCCCCACTGGGGCGAGCGTCAGCAGCAGCACAGAGGTTGTGCCGTTTGAGCCTCAGACGCTTGAGCAGGTGATTACATCATGCCTCAGCCAAATACAGCGCTCCACGGCCGAATCCGCAGCAACGCTGCAGGCGCTGCAGGCGCTGCTGACCCAAATGAGCGACGACATACGGGCGGTTCGGGCGGTGGTGGCTCCGAAGCGGGGAGGCAAGGGGGGGCTGGGGGCCGTCGGCGGCGTGATCGGGATGGGGCCGTCGCTGGCTGTGTATGCGCTGGGCGCTTGCGCGTTTGCGTCCGTAGGTGCGGTGGTGTACTTGCGGTACAGGTCCCGGACTGCCAGGTGAGAGGCAGCGGACTGGCAGCTGCAGCAGCGACACTGCTGCTGTGTTGGCATGGTCTGGCTGTTGTACGTGTGTGTACCTTGACTTGGTTTCGGGATCTTTGAATTGAGTCGCTCTCTATGGCCTGGGCTTGGTTACTGGTTCTTGTCTCTCTGAACTGACACCATGGCAACTGTTCATATACAGAGCGGCAGTGCACGCAGCGCTGCGAGGGGTGTGTGTGACCGTGTGAAGGGAACGAGCGGCATGTCAGCCTGCACCCCCAAGGTTGCAGGAGTGATGTCGTGACACACTTGGGCATGGTGCGCATGACTGAAAACTTGAGTACGTACTTGGCATGCAATGGCCTAGCATGCCACTACTGGATGAGCTGGCTCATTCCGGTGCGCCTGTCAGTCGTCCTTCGCACGCTCCTGGAGCAACGGCGGACGGCCTTCACCCCGATGCATCGAGCTGCAAACCATCCATGCAACAGGAGGGCCGCAGTCGGTGCCGGTTTTGCTTCGCTTCCATCGGATTGTGCTGTGACCTTGGCATGAGCTGCTTGAGCTTGCATACGCTGGTCACGGCTGGAGTCTGGGCAGAACAATGCAGGAACCCAGCGTTGCCGCATGCTAGTTGGAAGGTGAGGGCAAGTCATAGTTGCAAGACTCACCTAGCCCGTACCCCATGAATGCTGCAGAAACTGAGAAGCCATACACGTATCGGACTGTATTTCCTTGCGCCCACAGATTCATCCTAAACCATACATATCCCAATGGCCAACCTTGCTTCCTGATGAGGAGGCCATGTGCTTGTGCGTTCGTACCGAAGTCTTGCCAGCGTTGTATGTTTTGGGGGTCTGCTCCCTGCTGTGCCTTGCACATTGAGATGCACAGCCAGGTCTTGCTGCTGTCTGTGTGTAACGCGAGTGAAAGCATCATTAGCATGGAAACCGTGGCGGAGGTGGAACCCTCACCCATCTCAGTGACCTCACACCACCTCAGGTGCAACCCTCATACCACATGCTCGTGGAGGAGAGCAGCTGCGTGAATGCAAGCAGATCCGACGAGAGCATAGCCAATGCATATGCAGCCCGCACGGCGACACGCTTCATCCCCAAACACCGTCGGCGGCCTGGCAAGACTCACATTTGCACGCGCATGAAATCAGAGAATGCATCGCAGCAAGGTTTGGGGCCCAAGTCATCAGCTGGTAAGCGTTATTTACACAGAACGATCCAGACCAAATGCGTACTGTGCACGACCGGTAGAGGCAAGTCATAAGTGCTGCACACTTATGCGGTTAAAGCTTTTGTCTGTCCTGCACGTTTGTGCATGAAAGGCACACTGGAAAATACACGCGTTCGGCATAAGCATGCTATGCGGAGGCGCGCACTGCTTTGCATCCGGTTTGGACCGGCACATTTAAGCCAAGATGGACAAGCCAGGCTAAGATGCGGGCATGAATTATGCGACGCTACAAGAAGTCAACAAAGCGGGCCGCACGTTTGGGTTTATGATGGTGCATGATGCAAAGAAACGCCATAGTGAGGTGCACGGCACTGAGGGAGATGCTGGGGTGGGCTATGTCAATCACTGAGCCCTCAAGAGTCAAGGTTAGCGATGGTGCGCGGTGTAGTGCACGCGGAAACTCAGAGTGTTTGCGTTTGGGTAGGGTTGCCAAGAACGCAAACAGCGAACTACCCGAGCCATGGGCTATGGCTGGTGGATAGGTGGTGTCGCGCCCAGGTGAATGCCTGCCGCAAGACATGAAGGGAAGTCAGGTGTCTGGCTGCCGCTTGTGCTGGCGGTGAAACATGTTGCAGGTTGGTCCCCGCGAGGTCCTGCATCGGGCATTGCCGAATGGCGCAGACTGAGAGGTTCGCTCATGTCGCCACTGGCATAGCCCGGACCACATCGCGTGATAGAGCCGTTTCCCTGTACCGCCACACGTGACACAACAATGCTGTCGATCAAATAGCGAGTCCTAGCTGTTGGTCGGTCGTCAATGGTTCCATCAAGTAAATGTGTCTGCTGCTGCTGCTGCTGGCTGGGTTTAGTGTCCCTCCAGCTTGTAATCCTGCCACCCAACAGACTCCAGCTTGGCAGCCTTGCCCTCCACCATTGTGCGCATGCCGTCCTGCGTGTTGGCACACACACGCGATGCACACACACGCGCAGGCGAGTGGGGTCAGCAGGGCGCATCAGACGGCACGACAAGGGCTGGCACTTTCGCCGTTCACAAGCACAACCTGTACAGCGATGCGGCTGACTGTGTATTGCCTCGAGCCAGGTCATGCACAGGCCCTGCCCATCACATGTTCGCTAGGCACGTAGGTATATACGTTCACGCTGCCTCCCAACCAGACCCTTATCCTGATCCTGTGGCTCTCACCCGCCTGGAAAAGCGCTTGCCCACCAGGTGCTGCCTCCCGGTCAACACACTTCGCCCCCTTCCCCCCCCGCAGTGCGCGCATACTGCATTTCTCCCCCCCCTCCACCTGCCAACCACCCGAACCCTCACAGCACCAGCGTGTTCGTTCCTACGGCATTCACGACAACCACACCACACCGCATGGCCCCGCAGGAACAAAATAACTCTAAACACACGCCGCACGGCCCCATGCAAGCACACAGCATAGCCCCACGGAAACAAACATTCCTAAACACACATGCGTGTGCGTCCGTGCTCACCTGGTATGTGATCATCTTGTCGAGCAGCGCAGGGTTGTGCGCCGCGATGATGCGCACCGCCAGCAGGCCCGCGTTGGCGGAGTTACCGATGGCCACCGTGGCCACCGGCACGCCCTTGGGCATCTGCACGATGCTCAGCAGCGCGTCCATGCCGTCCAGGTAGGCGCCGGCGGGCTTGACGGGCACGCCCACCACCGGGAGCGGCGTCATGGCCGCGACCATGCCGGGCAGGTGCGCGGCGCCGCCGGCCCCTGCGTGAGCGCACGGTGAGGCGCAGAAGCGAGGGTGAGTACTGGTACGTGAATGGATTGACAAGATAGGCGAATTTGGTAAAATGATGCAACCGGTTGCCAGGGTGCATACACACATGCGGAGAGCAGGCGAGCAGTACATGGGTGCTGATGGCTGATCCAGGACAATCCCAGGTGTGGAAGTTGCCGCACGCTGACTCAGCCGCTCAGCACTTTGGAAAAGGCACGATGCGAAATGTATCACAACACTGTGTGACAGCATGAAGGAGGCTTTCCATAAAGCGCACACACACACGGAGCATGCAAAGGCATGTAGATATTGCAGTGGCTGTAGTCGCGCCTCAGCGCAAGCAACGCACCTGCGATGATGACCTTGATACCGCGCTTGTGCGCCGTGCGTGCGTACTCCACCATGCGCTCCGGCGTGCGGTGCGCGCTCACCACAGACACCTCCGCAGCGATGCCAAACTCGGCCAGCACCTGGGCTGCGCCCTTCATGGTAGGCAGGTCCGAGTCGCTGCCCATGATGATGCCCACCTGCGCACCCGCAATCAGCGTTTGGTACTTGTTACTACTGGACGATTACCGTAGTATGCATGACCCGTGTTGAGGGCCGAGCGATGTGAGATGTCGTGTGATTGCGCAGTAGTACAGCATGCAGCGGATGTCGGCCAGCCTGCGAGCTTAGCATGGCCATGGGCGGCGAGCGCAACAGGATTGCCGCAAGTTTGGCGGTGTGCACCTGCCAGCTGATGAGTGATGGCCCTGCTGAGGCGCTGCGTGTGGTTGCATGGGCTTTATTTATCACTTTCATTCACTCAGTGAGCTATGTGGTACATGCAGCTGCAGCTGTGGAGGGCAGTGGAATGCAGGATGGCACGCGTGTCGTGTTTTGTTGGTGGCCCGCATCTGGGGGGAGCATGGACCGTTTGGCCGACACGCTCCCGATGTAACGTACATAACAGAACATGCCAGTGCGGCTTGCATCTTGCCTGTGCAGTGGGGCGGAAGCCGGGGATGGTGGCGGCGGCGGCGCTGGTGGCCGCCAGGCGGGCGGCGCCCTGCGCGTCCAGCTGCGCCAGCTTAGCACGTGCCTCCTCACGCGAGGCGGCGGAGATGTTGATGTGGCCGACCTGTGCAGGGCGGGCAAGGGGCGTGGGCGTGTGTGTGTATGTGGGTGGGTGGGGGGGCAGAGACACTGACGACATATGGCAGGCGGCAGGATGATATGTAGCGCGGTGCTGCGGGTGCATGGGGGACGGCTCCGGGGGTAC
>BDDA01000077.1:212197-232808 GCA_001662385.1 Chlamydomonas asymmetrica
CAAGCACCTGTCGCGCCGCTCACGCCGGTCGTAGTCACGGTCTCGGTCTCGGTCCCTGTCCCGGCCACGGTCCCTATCCCGCTCCCGGTCGTGCTTCCGCTCCCGATCATGGTCCTTGTCCCGGTTCCGATCCCTGTCTCGCTCCCTGTCCCTGTCCTTTTCACGGTCCCGCTCCCGGTCATACTCATGGTCAGCGGCTGTCCGGCTGTCATCGTTGCCATTGCGATATGGCTCTTGAGCAGGACTGGGGCTGCATGGCACGGCAGATGAGAACGCGCAAGGTTCCAGAATGCCCTCACCGGTCTTGCATTGAGGATACAGCACTTTCTGTGCATCAACGCTCACTGGTGTGCAGCTGTGGGCACAACAGCTGCATGACGTAGGCTGGCAGATTAACGGCACGCACGCGCAACCCAGCGTACAATGTACGTGTACTAGGCGAGGAAGGGATCACGGCAAAGCCGAGAGCAGCTTGCTGTCGGGCCATGCGGCGTTGCCAGCCTTGCATGCAGCCTCCCTTCGGACCAGCGTTATCGAGCTCCAGCGGAGCTCTCCGCTTTTCCCGCCCTGCCCCTCCCCACAGCGCTTCTCGCGTCCCCAAGAGGATGAACACGCAGCGAACGTAAAGCACCCACCTGCGCCGCCGCTCGCTGCGCCCGCCGCCCGCTGCCGCCGCTGCCGTCTCGTCAATGCGTGCTTCGATCTCTGCAGCCTGCTTGGCGGCCGCGCCCGCCTCCAGCTCCAACATGGCCTCGTCAAACTCCTCGTCAAGCACGCTGATGCGCGGGTCAAGGTCACCGGTCTTCTCAAGCACCTCCCTGAGCAAAAGTGAAGGTACAAATAACGTGAATGCAAAGCACCTGGGACACAGCAGTGGTGCAGTACGCGTTGGCTGCATGGAGTGCATGTGCACTCCGCATTGCCTGGGAATGCGGTTGAAACATGCTCTGCATGCTGGCGCCATGCGAGGAACGTACCGCAGTGCTGTGACCTGCACAGCATCGTATGTGTGATGGAACGCTGGCTTTGTTCGCCGCGGCCCGGCCAGCATCAGGCCTTGGCGCCCTGCGGCCGAGCCGCCCTGCGTGCCGTGCGCACCCCTGGCTTCGCACGAAGCGGCACCAGCAATAGCAGCGCCATGTTCCTACCTGTGGGGAATGCGTGGCAGGGCTATGTCGAACATGAAGTCCGTGTGCAGCATGTCATCGATGAGCTCGTCCACGTGCGTCAGCACGTAGTTGCCCTCAGTATTGAGGTGCCGGATCTTCCGGAAGTCGTTGTACAGCGGCTCCAGGTACTGGTACACCTCACGCGGTCGCCCAACCAGGCGCATATAAAAGGCACCTGAACCGGCCATTTTGGCACGCACAGGGAGCACGAGCGCTTGCAGGTGGGGCAGTACGACGCTCTGTTTGCAAGCAGTGCATCAAGGCGCAGTGGAAAGTGCGGCCACACTGCTGCTGAGTGCAGCTACACGCTTGTACACGCGTGCAAACACGAAGGCTTTGTGCCTGTGCAGATCGTGAGCGTGGTTTCGTTGATGCCAACGCAGGCTCACCAAGAATGCGCAGGTATTTGAAGTCCTCGTTCTTTATGTACTCGATGATGATTTCCTTGTCAGGCTGTATTTGCAGCATTTTCAGGATCAAGCACACGAAGTCCGAGGGCTTGCGATGGCCGCCATGGGTGCCCCCAACACTCTTCAGCTCCACTGCCCGCTCAATAATCGTCTCCGCAGTAAGGGCAAAGCATTTCTCCTTCCAAAACACTGTTTGATAAACCTTCTCACGCACAATTTTCTCCACCAGGTTCTGCGAGCAGTCAGTCAACCAGCACGCCAAGCAAGAAAGTTCAGCTCTACCCACGCAAAGGGCGCCATGGTGGGGTTGGCTGCAGCGCGCTGACACCGGCACAGGGTAAGGTCCGCACTTACCTGGGGGTTGGTACCGTGCACAGTGGCAGCACGGTCGTCCGTACGGTTTGCCATGTTGTCAGCGTTCTGGACACACCAGGGTCAGAAAAGCTAAACCATATGGGTCAAATCACATGAGTCTGGCCCCAGTTGCAGTTTTACGGCGTGCACTATTGTAAGCAGTTGCTCTTCTGCTCTGTGGGTTGTGCGTTCTACCACCGTGTGCTATTGTGAGCAGGCTTATCCACACTTGAGTGGTGTCTGGAACTGCGATTGCTTTGAATGCCTCTTTTCTGTTGCCTTGCACTTGCGAGGAGAGAATGCTGACTGCGGGCTCATGCAAATAAGATGCACGCTCAAAGTCAAAGGGCAGGCTGTTTAGCCGCAGCCAACTCTGCCAACTTTGTACAATGCACTGATCGTGTCTTCATAGGCCTGTCGCTGCTCGCTGAAGTCAAACCCCGGCACAAAATTCAAGCCACGCTGATGCAAGGTTCAAACGTTAACTGACAGTTTTTCCTATCTTTCACTGCACCACACTGCACGACGAAACGCCAGAACAATTTGAGACATTGGCATTGTCATACCTGAGGCAAACAGGCTAAGTACGCGGGAAATGGACCTGCCATCAACATCCGGGCAGTCAACGTTGGACCTGGACCTGCTAGTAATCGACTATGGGTCAGGGCAACACAGACAGTTGCTGACAACTACGGTACTTGGAGTGGGCATCGGCGTGTTCCTCCTCTATTTCTTTGGGTGAGATTGCTGTCAAGCTGCTATCATAAGCGCTTGCTTGCGCGCCGATGTGAGCACTAACGGGTCTGCATGGTGTCACATGTAGGGCCCTATCCCTGGTTATATGCTGCATAGGTTCGAGGACAAAAAAGCCATGGTGAGGGCAGCTTCTTTTGGCATATTGGTTTCGTTGTGACAGTGGTTTCAGCTGCCCTGCGAAACTGAAGTGGTGCTGTGCTGCTCTGCGAAGTGCAGGCTAATCTATATCGTGGTGTCTATTTGTTACGGCATTTTTGCGGCTGTGCTGCTGGGAAGCCCCAAGGGTGAAAAGCCAACGAAACCTCCGTACGTGAGTGCGCTCGCCAGGACGCATACACACAGCGATGGGCAATCACAAAACGACAGTGGTCTTAAGTTACATGCCGGCTTATCTGACCATCGCGCGTCACCTGCGAGCCCTGCACGAAGGCACGCCATGAAAGTGTGCCAGCAAACTCTTGCAGGCCCTGCGGGGTATCAGCACATACGCCCCGACTCCGGCAGCTGTAGCAGTAGCTGTTCACACGGCCACATTTTCACGTGCTTGTCAACTTGCCAGAGTCTGCACAGCTTATGCTGCACGGCAGACCTGGTGTCAATGGCATAGCAATGGCCAATGACCATGCATCTGTGAGGCATTGGATAGGTGGCAATGCTGGCATTGAACCCTGATAAATCGCAGTGCATGATGTGACCACACGCATGGCACTGCAAGCTGGTTGTCGCAGGGCCAGCTGTCATGCATGTGTCAACTTGATCAAAGTGTAGAGGGTAGCTGAGCTGGTGTTAAGTGCATAGCTGTACTTGGCGCGGGCTGCTGCGTGGCGGTATCCCATCACCGCGCTGACCATGGTTGTCAAAGCACAAACCTGCACGCCGTGAAGACTTTGCGAGGCTCTGTCCGTTGCCGTAGAGAGTGTGCAAAATGTCAGCTGTGTGCTTGTGCTGCTGTTGTGCTGCACTGGCTGCGCTGCAGGGCTACGACCAAACCATCGTTGCCTTGGTCGTCATCATGGTCGTGCTGTGCCTGGGCATCATAGGCGGGGGCGTCGGCATGCTCGTCTTTCAGGCGCTGCCGCCCACGTACACCCGCCCGCTCAGCTACCAAATCGATGTAGAGCGCAAGTACGCGCAGTCTTAGCACCGGACTGTACTGCATGTACATGTGTGTTGCGCACCAACTAACCCGGAGGTGCCTGTTGTGGCACCTGCTGGCCCTAATCATTGTGCGCCCAAGTCAGCATGTGCCACAGTATGCGTGTAGACAGTGGCATTAACATATGTGCTCTTGGGCAAGCGATTTTCGGGCACATGTGAATCACACGCTGCGTTTCACCTTGCGGGTGCGGTGTGTGCATCGATGCAACCGCGTGCCACTCCAGCATGGGAGCGTTGTGCTTTTCGTCTGCGTTCACCGACAGCATTGCCGCCTATCCAAGGCACTCCAGCATAACAGCATACGGTGTGAGGTGAGCGCCGTTCACATACGCACTCATGTCAATGCTTGCATGTACAACGGCCTTGGCCGCGTCAGTTGGCAGCTTCAGTCTGATTACCCTCAAGCCTGTGGCGGCAGCCCTGTCTCCACACGCTTGGGCGGTGCTGCCTGCGACAGCTGGGTGCCACGCGCCCACCCTGCGGCCTGCGCTTGTGGATCATCATTTTTGCCTTGTCATGCGCACCGTTCACTTGGGTCTCCCGCAAGACACGCCCTGAGACGTGCCAACACTGTGTATTGCGCTGTATAGAGGCGTGGTCCTCAGTGGTACCAGAATGCTTGCGGATAGGTGCGTCCACCGCAGGCAGTGCCACAGTCCAGACAAACCACAAGCCTCAGCCAAGGCCCTCCAGCTGCCCTCAAGGAGTGTAAATACTTGCGGACCTATACTGGCCTGTACTGCAGCACAACTTAGCCGTCTGTCTGACACAGGGGGCAGGACCATACCTCACAGTGTGGAATGCTGTGGACCCTTTGCCACTTGAGGGGTTTCAACAACTGTGACAGTCACTGTAAACGCTGTTGTGAAGTGTACACCAACGTTCGGGCACTTGTACTGTGGTTCTGGGCTGCCGGCGCAATGCCGCCCGGAGTGCCATAGTCACGCAGTCATGCATTGAGCGTGGAAGTACATACACGCAGCAGAACAAGGTCTTCAGGCTGGCGCAGAGCTGATTGATTCAGAGCAGAGCAGCCCCTTGATTCAGAGCAGAGCAGCACCCTGATGGTTTCAGATGCTCAGTCCATACAATGCAGCGCAAGTCAATGTTTGATTGTGCTGTGGGCTTTGAGCCAGTTGCGCTACCTTGAAGCAGCGCTTGAGAGAAACAGCCCTAGGGCTCCACCTCCTTGACGGGACAGAACTGAAGGACGGACACGTGTCCTCAATGACGGCCGCACTACATGCAGTACACCTACCTCGCAGACTTTGGGAACAAAGTCCTCAGATTTGCTCAAGCATGACGTGCACAATGGCGAGCTCATGGAGCAGGTCACTCCTGTTTGAGACGCTGCGTACTACACTCACCGGAGCCGGGGGTGCTTTCATGGTACCAAGTCCACCAACAATTGCGAGACCCATAGCACTGAACTCTACGGTGAGGTGCACCTCCGTATTATCGCAAGAATGTACCAGCTTCAATGCTTCGGGGCCCGTAAAACACCAGGATGAGCATTCGTTCCGGCTGCAAATGGGGGGCAGGGGATGGTGGGCGGCTACGTTGTGACATACTCACAGCATGACGCAGACCTTGAATACCAAAGGCTTTTCATGCAGTGTGTAAAATAACAAGCTGTAGTGGGGTGTTGGCTTTGGCATACTTTGACTTAGGTTTGTTATTCTTTGAACTCGCGGCATATACGGAATCTGCTCGAGGAATAATGAGATGGAAGACTGAAGTCTTTAGTTTGGGTTAATCATTAATCGCGCACCAAAGGATACTTGTCGAGGGCATGTGTGATACCTGCCGAGGCTTGTAGCAGACACATACGCAGGCTTGACATACTTGCACGCGGCCTCTGTCCACATCACCCCTTTCCACCATATTTAACACGAACGCCCCGCTGCGCCCGCTGCCAGCCAGGTCGGCTGTAAACCGTTAGCTTCTTCAGGGATGCTCGAGCGAACGTCAAGCTCTGTGGCCAGCAGGACCGATGCTCACGACTTCTTCCAGCCATCCACGCACCCGAGTAAGCCGTCAGCTGGAGCAGTCAGCTGCGTGCTAGCTAGCCACACGGCTGAGAACAGCACATGCGCTTCAGGCTCCAACCGGCACCCCAGTATGCGAGACTCCAAAGCCTCGGCAGCAACCCCTAACTGCCCAACAGGTGAGGGGGGTGCGGGCCGACATGACATTTGAAACGTGAGCATTAAGGATACGTTTCCAGACGTTATTGCACCACGCTAAGCTGAGTTTGTAAGTGACCAACCGATGCAAACAGCCCTTTGGCTGTCAGGCATGGTCTTGCCCTTGCCATCAGTGTCACGCTTGCATTTAAGATATCCGTGACACCAACGAGGGTTTGCCCACACTGTGGCCCCTGAACACTGGTATGCGTCAAAATAAAGCTGTTGTACGAACAAAAGAAACCGTGTAGGACAAATATAGCGACGCAAAGTGCGCTCATCAAGGGAATCACCCAAATTCTCCAACAACAGCTTGCTGATGCAAATCCCTGTGACTTGCAAGCATGACGTGCGTTCCTGTGTTGCGTTACCTTTTTGCTTGATGCAGCGTCATCTGCCTCTTCTGGACGCAAGCGCACGGGTTGGTCGCTGGAGCCCCACGACCAAAGTTTGTGCACGGAAGCCACAAAGCTTGACCCACAATCGGCAACACCCAAAAGCAAGTGCACCACAGTAAAGGAATGATAAAATGGTTGAAGCTTGTCTGCACTGGGTCACCGCAAGTCCTGGTGTCAGCAGTGTGTGTTGCCCCAGGGAGTTCAAAGGTAACCCTATTAAACCCTAAACCAAACCCTTGTTTCCCTGCCTTGCAGATATCCTGCAGCCCACGGTCACTTCTGGCGAGGGCCCTGGACTGACGCTGCTGCAGTGCAAACCGCACTTGCACGCCGTGTGCCATATACAGAAGGCGCATAGCAGGCAGCAGTCTCAGTGCGCCACCGCAGGAGCCATGGCCACCGCAGATGAGGGGCCGGCGCCGAAGCGTGCGCGGAACACTGTCAGCGATACGGCCGTGGCCAAGTTAACAGATGTGGGCCCTGAACTGGCTGTGACCAGGCCAGCACCAAAGGAGTTTGATGCGCTGCTGCGCGTGGCAATCACGCGGCAGCTGAAGCTGCAGGAGCAGCTGAACAAGCACAAGGAGGTGCGTGAGCCCGACACACAACTCCACGCTGTGACACATGTATACATGTGCTGCTGGACATCTGCGTGCCACACTGCATTACAGGTGCCCGCGTGAAGGCCTGGGCACAGCATGAGCGAGCACCAGTCAACATGAAAACAAACCCACGTCTTATACGCAGGGGGTGTCCCTGAGTGCTCCTGGAGTGCCTGACTGCTCGAGGTTATCCTTCACTTGTATGCCTGCAGGCCCAGTGCGAGCTGCAGAAGCTGTTCGAGGCTCACAGCCAGCACGTCATGCAGTTGCTGAAAGCCGAGGCAAGTGGGGAGGCAAGTGTTTGCAGGAATCTATCTGGTTCAAGCTCCGCTTCACACAAAATCATTGTGAACCTGAAGTCATCGCAAACCTGAAGTCAATGCTGCAAGTCAATGCCACGTTATTCCTGACGGAAACACCATGTCGGCTGCGCTTCCAAACTGCAGGGCCTGTCCGCAGCCCACGTATCAGCGGCCATGCAGCAGCGCAGGCAGGCGAGCAGCGCAGCGCCAAAGCTGTCACCCCTCGTAGCGCCGTCAAGCACCCCGTCGCCTCAGTCCTCGCCTTCTCGCACCGCCAGCGCACGCCCTTCGTCCCCCGCCTCCTCCACCCTTGCGCCCCCCGCTCGTGCTGCCCCGCCCCAGCCGCCCAGCAGGCGGCAGCACCACGCAAACAAGCACACCGCTCATGTGGCTGCAGCCCAGGCCTTGGTCGAGCTTGCTGGTGGCCCTTCCCCCGCATGTGTGCCGTTGGTGCGCATGGCGCCGCTGACGGCCGGTATCAGCATGGGCGGCAGCAGCATGGCCCCGCATGCCCAGCCCGCATCGCTGGCTGCTCCGCTTCCCATGGTGAAGGTAGAGCCATTGGAGGGGCGCGTTGGGCCTGAGGTATCTCAGGGCCTGATGGACCCCACCTCAGGTGCAGTCAACAGCATGGTCGTGCAGCAGCAGCAGCAACCGGTGTGGCTGCTGCGCGTTTCCAGCGCAGGCCACGCGTCAGGCCTGGTCAACATCCTCATGCAAGTCTGAACGCGCTGCATCGCTGGCTGGCCTCCCCCCCGTGCTCTTGCGATGGGTGTGTTGTGTCTTTGGGTGTGACTTCTGTGTATGCATGCTCATGTTTTGAGTCCTGGCACCGGTAAATAGCTTCCGGTTGGCACCTGATTGCATCTATCATCATTCGTCTTCCATTCTTCCGCTATTGACTCTCAGCCTGGCGGAGGAGGACACATGTCTAATCCCCTCCCGTTACGTGCTGGTGACTGCTGACCTTGCTTTGGCTGGCTGCTGGACAGAAGCACTCGAAGCGCTGCATGTGCTGCAGTTGCAGTCGGGTTAGCAGGCACGTGCCAGGCAGGCCCCATACACGCCTCTGGCATGGGTTGGCCTTCGTAGGAATGCTGGCCTGAGCGATTTTGCACATGTCTGCTGCCCAAAGCCATGTTTTATTCATTCCGCCTTGTTGCGGGGAAAGTACTTGATGGCAGGGACTTGCGCATTCAGCACTGACCGCGTAGTGCGCGTACTGCGCGTACTGCGGCTGTGCAACCAGTGGCCACGTG
The DNA here is from genome assembly GCA_001662385.1 of Chlamydomonas asymmetrica. Classification (NCBI taxonomy): domain Eukaryota; kingdom Viridiplantae; phylum Chlorophyta; class Chlorophyceae; order Chlamydomonadales; family Chlamydomonadaceae; genus Chlamydomonas; species Chlamydomonas asymmetrica. The sequence goes on from BDDA01000077.1 coordinate 220,792, forward strand.
TACACTAGCAGCGAGAGTGCATGGGGCATGCGGCCAGCCAGCTGCAGCTCGTTACTCGTTTCTGAGTGGCAGCAGACCCCAGTTGCCTTTCGAGTGGAGGAAACGAGCGTTGCCGGCATGCATTCGGGGGTTGTCTTCCCCATGCGCGTGAAATGGTCTTGTGTACATGCCTGTGTTGCGCACTCGTGTGCAAGTTGCAGCATGACCAGGAATGGTAGCGAACACGGCGGGCCTGATGCGTGCTTGGCCGTTTGGGTGGTTGTGTGACCAGCATCATTAGGTGCGTTCACCGCCTTGCTCTATGACTCCATTGATGTTCCGTACATCGTGTCCTCTGCAGGGCGCTTGTATTTCCCGAGCAATCGTTTGTTGCGAGAGGGCGGTATGCAACTTTTGCAGCCATAGACAGCCGCGCCACGCACGCTGCATGCCCTCACCCTGGGGGCCTTGCGCATACATGCACACGCGTGTGCACCGGCACTGGGCAACACGAGCTGGTGCTCTCAAATCCATCATGCCAAGCTGTGTGGTCTTGATTGCCTGAGTGATACGATACACGACCACACGCAACATAAGACTTGCGCCGATGCGTGCGTACATATTGCGTACATATGCGCAAGGCGGCTTGGGCAGGTTTGGCTGCCGGGGACTGGCGCAATTAGTGGCCCTCAACTGGCCAACTGGCCTCAACTGACCAACTGTCTGGTACCTGCGCTTCTCTTTTGGTGTGCCTTGCAGGCAGTTGAAGCACTCTCGGCAAATGGCTTGCTGTTTGGGCGCAAGCGCCTGTGTTGTCACATAGGCCATTACCATGCAGAATGCTTGGCCGGATGTAAGGTTTCCGTGGGAGTGACACAAAGTGGATCATTGTCCTGTGCCTGGGCTCCTGCCTTCGCTGCGCTGCCCTCCCTTGTCCCTACTCCCCGGCTTTTGTATTGCTGGGATTGCAGCGTTGGCTTAGACTGCAATGAGCAGGCACGCTCATGGATCTTAGCGATGAATTTTCTGCCCCCGCTATTGTCCCACATTTTCCCATGTGCGTGTGCGACGCGGCGCTTGCCAGACTGTACCAACAGCTGGTGTCTTGTGAGTTGCGGTGCATGGCATGCCCCCGCTGCCCCGCCCTCCTCCCTTTATTACCCCCAGCATGCAGCCTGTGTCTGTGAGCTTGGTTGTTGTCCATTAATTGGTTGTTGTCCATTATACACCTACGTGGTTGTATGAATTCCGCGGGCCGTGCTCCTGCCGGCACATTTGCTTCCAGGTCACCCCGGCATGCAGCCTGGGCCCTGTACTGCCGAATGAAATGATGAGCGGCATGCTCACCAAAGGTTAATTGCAAGTGCTGTGCACAACCAGCCCTCTAGCCTATGCCTAGGAAAACATGAACCTTTCCAAGGCGAAGAGCTGTCCTGCTGAAAATCGTACGCATGCTTCTGCCTGCTATCTGATCGTCACTGGTGACCGTGCGTGCAGCGTACAATTCTCCCCATTTCCATGATTTTTGTGTGTTAGACAGTGCACACTTCTTTTAGCCTATTGCTGGACCCCGTGAAGTCGCAGTGTGCACTGACTGGCCTGAACCATGGACGCTGCCGTCGAGTGTGAATGCGTTGATCACCTATTGCCTATTGTCCCCCTTGGTTTCCCAGGACATGCGGCTTGGCTTCACCTGCTTCACGTGCTCGCCGTCAGGCGGTGCATATGCGTGCTTCCACTGCCACGGAGCCGCATACGTGCCCAGTGCGTGTGTCTGGCGCCTCGGCGGGCATCCTTTCACTGCGCTGACGTCGATAACAACGACAGTTTACCTACGCGCTCACACACATGATCAGGATGGTGCTAGCGCCAGCATGGACCTTCCTTTTTGTTGACCTCCTTGAGGGCGGCCGTAAATCTCTGGGTTGGCAGGCAGAGGCGCCTATGCCTTGCAGGTGACTTGCAGAAGTACTTGGACAGACCAAGGTGCACGTGCAAGGTCAGCAAAGTGTCAGTCTAAACCGTGGAGACACAGCAAAGGAAGTGGACCAAGGCGGGTTTAAGTGCATAGCAGCGCGGGCCAGTGTTGCAGGCGGGTTAGTGCGCGAAAGGTGTTGCAACATAACTCACCTTCATCCACATGGGAGCAGGGGGGCAGGGGCGCAACAGTGAAGGGGAAGGTGACAAACCTGACAAGCAAGGACGCGGGGGGGCAAAATCCTGCATGGCGTTTATGTTTCATCGCTCGGCAGGAAGGATGCGAAGGTGGCGAACCTGACAAGTGGCAAGCTGTTTGGCAAAGGGTTGTATCCGTTGCTGAAGCAGTGTAGCTGAGGTTGGCTACACCTGCAAACCAACATTAGAGCAAGCGAAATCCCAGCCCACCATTCCGCCAACGAACGCTCGCTGAGGTTCGAGCACAAACCAGCGAAACCTCTCTTTAGCATACCAAAGTCAGCATGTGGCAATTCACGATACCAACAGCAGAGACCCAAGCCCCATCCCGAGAAATGAAACCCATCCAAAAAGGCAAAAGTTCTCTGGACCATCCATGGGTGACACATCCTTTCATTTTTGAATCGCTCACGCAGTCTGCGGCATCTAACAGCGTGAAAGCTTGAACACCCAATGCTTGAGGCTTATCGCTTCCCGCCTCTTTGTCCCTCATAGAAGTGACAGTCATACTATCTCACTCCGTTTGTTACTGAGCCGACGAAACCAGGACCGACCGAGACCCTTGAACGCGCAGAATTCAACGCCAGCCTTGAACTTGACGAACCCAAGGCGGACCACGCTTTGTTGTGTTGGGGATGGAGGTCCTTGAGGGCGTACCTGTGGTGCCGCCCAGGAAAAGGCACAGGGGAGACAGCGCTACGCCTTTGGACGTCGGGAGCAATACTTATCAACTGCAAGCTTGGCCTTCTTCCTTCGTCAGTAGAGAGGCTACTTGTAGGTTGCTTCGCGTTGACAAGTGGGGGCTTCTTGAGGTCCCTTTTTGGGTCCCTATGCTTTGGAACTCATCCAATCCTGCAGGGTGCAGCAGGCAACAGACTTGGCAATCACTCACGCACACAGGCCAGTCGTTGATGGGCACCAGTGGGGTGGTCTCCAGTTTTGTCGTGTAGGCAGCGTCGTTCAGTTCAATGTAGGGCTTGTCGGCCATGCGTTGACCTTCAAGCGTCTATGGCCAGACTCCTCTGCAACTTCTGCAGTTCTTAGGCGCTGTGTCTCTTCCTGACGGCGTGAACGGGAAGTGGCTATGCGTGTCCTGAGTTGCCCACCTGGCATGCAACAACGTCAACCGCTTTCACGTGCCCTCTGCTCTGCTCTCCCTCAACTGCAGCCTACCAGAGCCGTGCACGAGTGCGGTGGACAGCAGAGCTGCACAGCCTTTTCATGCAGGCGGTGGAGTCGTTAGGCGCAAACGCAACTCCCAAAACGTGCGTCGGGTCTGACTGGGGCGCAGGGCGTTGTGCGCACCTGACTTGCAGTGGAGCACTGGAAACAGCTGTCTCACTTCTATTTCTTTTGCCTGGTACTACGTGGCACTCAAGTGCGTACGTACGGTGCTGCACTCGGCAAATTCACTGGGACCGTTCTTTCCTCGTGCAGTGTCCTGCAGGCCATGCGGGTCCCAGGGTTGACCTTGCTTCACGTGAAGAGCCACCTGCAGAAGGTCCGGCATCAGCAGGCACTTGGCAAAGCAACGCGGTGCACCACGGACGTTGTTACTGCTGCAGATGACAGGGGCACGCCAAGCTTTCATAGCCTTGACAACGAGGCAGTCGAGGTACAGCAGTTCGACCACCTGTTGCAGGAGGCTCTTGCGCATGGTGCTGCACTGCAGCGGCAGCTGCAACAGCAAATGCAGGTGCGTGTGCTGCTGCCAATGGGCCAAACGATGGCGAGCTTTCGGGAGCGAGCTTCCGTGGTCGTTGACTGCGGATCTGTGCAGCTAGCTCCATGTTGACTAGCGTATTCACTTCTGCAGTTCGGTTTTACACACACACACACAGGTTTACAGGTTTTATGGTGTGCATGGTGAGGCAAGTTGTGTGAGGGCATTGCCTGAGCGCTCCTGTCATGCTGCGTAGGTGCAACAACAGCTCCAGGACCTGCTATCTCTTCACAACCAGCGTCTGCAGCAGCTCATCCAAGCTGAGGTGTGTTTCTATCACTTAAAGCAATCCGCTACTTTCTGCGTGAATGTCCTACGACTGATCAATTGTGCCTCCACATTGTGCTCTTAGGGCCTATCAGCAGCAGAGGTGGAGAGCGTCTCACAGCGTCTGGTCAGCAGGGCCAGCTCGACATCAACCGCAGTGCACCAGCTTGCTCAATCAGCGTCGGTCCCGTACGACCACGCTGGTCACTCCGAACTCAGCAGCGCGCCTTCCGCACCTACGCTGGGAGGCACCTCTACCGCAGCTCTCACAGAGGAGGCGGCAAGCTGGGGGCACGTCACTGACATGTTCCCCACATATGCGTTTCCCAGCTTCATCGGCAACCCAACAGCCGTGGCCTGCCCTCCGTCCTTCTCGTACATGCTCACAGACTCGGCCTCAAGCCTCGCTTTTTCAGCGATGCCTGCAGCCCCACAGCTCCCTCCCATACACCCTGGTATGTTTGACTACGCTGACGAGTCTGGCTTTTGCCCCCCCATGTGAGCAACATGTTCCAACTAGCGCTGACGGCATGCACGGGCCGGCTGTGCGTCGGCGTTTTGCGCCGGATTGTATGTGGATGACATGAACACCTGATCATGACAGGTGGCTTGGCTTTGACGGATGTGCAGCACCATGTACCCGGCAGTGGGCAGCCATTATGCGCATGAGCTGAATGACGATTGGATTAATGGATGAGCTGCTGGTTTGGGCCCTTGCTACCTTGCATGCCTGGGCTGGCGTTATATGTCTTGATGTGTTGGGCGTTGGGGACGAGCGATGATGTATGCGCTGCACCGTGTGGCAGGAGCATAATTCACTGCCAGGTTAAGCTGCTGCATACTGGGCAGGCTGTTGCACCCCCCGGCTAGCACCTGGTGCGCCGTAATAGCACGTAGCTGCTTGAGGCGGACGTGGAAGTTTACAAGGATAGGTTTTGGTCATTTGCCGCCTGCCTGCATGATTGCCCACGCCTATGCGTCCGCCACCCTTTGTGTAGGCGTACGGTGATGGTTGTTTGCAATGTTAGAGGCTGGTTCCATAGGGGTGCAAGCACTTGCTTAGCATCGGTGCTGCGGCAGGAGGTGTTGCCGTAGGGTTGCTAAGCACCATTAGTACCGGTGCCAAGCAGGAAAGGGTCAAATCTTAGCCTTCCCGTGGCGCGCACTAGCGTAGCTCGTCGTTCTCGTGCCTCGTGAGTCCGAAACGCTGCCTGGTGCCCCTTGGAGTCGGGGTTCCCGCGGTTCTGCGGCCAAGCATGGTAGACCCCAAAGCAGCGCCTTGGCCTGAGAACTAGCGCTGGTCGAGACCTTTTCAGACCCATGCAGAACGCGGCCCTTGGCAGCTGAGCTTTTGGCGAGGCTTCAGTTGGGAAGGCAGGGTGTTGATTGGCACGTCCAGGCAAACCTGGTGCGGTCACACACCACGGCCAGCAGGTTATGGCTTGCACGGCAGGCTTGTCTTGACTTTGTATGGCTCCGCTGTTGACCGACCCCTTGCGAAACACCGTGAACAGCGTTGCTCCTTGATCGCTTCAGATGCATTCTTGTTGTTGGCATCGGTTGCCAGGACGTGTGTATCCCACGGGTTGCTGATCACTCGGCACCGATGCTTAGCAGCTGTGCTAAGCATGGAAACCCCTATGGAAACAGTCCCTCAGTACGCATGTATTGGATTACGGCCATTTACGGTGCACATGAAGGCTGTCTGTAGTACATGTGCCGCTGATTTGTTGATGCACGCGTGGCTATGTGCCAGTTGCCATCCCTCCCTCCTGTGGCTATAGCAGTCTCAGGTGGAGTGCTCGTCTTGCCTGGCGTAAACAATGGTGCTGGTGGTGCGGAGCTGGGTGTGCAGGAATTGTGTGGGTGTGTGGAGGCTGACGACCCCCCCCCCCCGCAGGAGCACAGTTGGGATCCACTGAGAGTGTGGGAGGTGGTGCTGCTACACGGTCCGCAGTGCATGTTGGCTGCTGCCGGCCTGTCACACCTCACGCTGTGCTGTAGCTCTGCTCTACTCACCATTTAACATAAGGCTCGATTTGCCAATTTCATACTCGCAGCTTGCACATTCTGCCCTAGTGTCTCATTTTGTCTGCTTGCTTGGTGGACACGAATGCCAAGACCATTGCATAGGCCTTGACCGTGTTCATATGCCACACCCGCTTGGTCAACCAGGCGGATCAATTTCTGAGCTGTGCACCAGCTCTCCCTCCCTTACTGGTGAATTTTGTTACATTGCACACGCAATCACCGTGCGAAGCCAACATGGTGATTGCTGTGCTCGGGCACGGGCTCTTGCCATGTTGCATAGGTTCATCCCTACAGCGTTCCGATTCATAGGCTGCTTCGCCCACTGCTGCGCGTCTTGCGTCGGGTACTTTCTTACATATCATCGCCTTAGCCCTCCACTACGGGCGGGGTTGGTCGGCACAACCGTGCCCCCACCCCACCCCAGCCTACTGCGGCCATGCGTACGTGCGTGTTGTGCTGGTGGCTTGCTGACCTGGGCGCCATGGAGGTGCGGTCGGGCACCAACCTGCAAGGCATCGGCATGCAGGCATTGACAGGAACTTGTTGTCGAGTCGCTTTCATTTGCCTGTCCATTCCATCAAGTAGCCAACCTACACGAGCGATGACACGTGGCTATCCTAAAGGCCGGAATCATGTGCAGTGTGCGCTCGCTGTGCAAGTTGGAAACTGCAATTTCTGTGTGTGTTACACTCCTTGCGTTAGCTTGGGTTGCTTCTGTGCGGCTTGTGTGCTGCTCTTGCTGTCGCCATCGCTCATTGTGCCTGTATGGCATGAATAGACGGCTACCGCATGAATGCACGGCAATAAATGGTTGATACGATGCAGGTGAAATATGCAGAGGATGTCAACCCATCCACTATCCAGCCTGCAGTGCGCGTGGCGGTTCAACCTGTCTTACCGATCTCGAGCCCTTTTCCATGAGAGCCCGTCTGCTGACGGAACATGGCCTGATGACTGCCGTCATTAGCATAATGACGTGGCAATGTGATATCGTGTGTGTTCGACTTGCCTTAGGTGTTGCCGCATGACTGGTCTGCAGCACGCGTTCCGTGCGCTTGCATTTGCGTTGTTTTAGGTACTTCCACTACTCATGGCTGGCCCAGTTGGCCGGGAATAAAGTGGTGCAGGGTTGCATTTATGGACGCATTACAGGTTTATATTTGCTGGTAGCATACCGTACCTTGTCCAGCTACATGCCTGATATCTCGATTCAGGTCAGCAGCCCGGGTTTCCGGCTTCAAGGGAATGCCACGCCCCATGCAGACCATCGTACGCCGTCTGCTGTATCCTGCGTGCATACTTGTACTAGGGTGTGCACCTAACCCAATGCAACACCCAGAACTGCGTAGCATCAGCTGTCCTGCGGCTGCCGGTTTGTGGGCGGCATCCTTGTGCGTGGTTTGCCGCCGTGCGACTTGACATGCTCCTGTTGCCCTTGAAATGGCATGCTCCTGCATGCGTTAGGATCTGAGCGCGTGCTGCTCTGCTGTGTTTGTCTCGCTGCTGCGATGACCTGTACTGTTGAGCATGTCGCATGTGGCCATGCTTGCAGTAGTTAAACTTGCGCATAGTACTTTCTGCCTGTAGTGCTGGTCGCAGGCCAGCTGGCCCTATGCCAGTCACGGCTCACGACCACCACCTTTGTGCGGCCGCCATGGCTCCGGCTTTGCTCGAGGACTGTTTCCATCACTGACACATCACAGTGCTGCCTGCTGCACTTGACAAGTACTGGACTGTGCCTGTTGGGCTTATGCGCCACTGATCCTGCAGTCTGCCTTGAACTGTACCCAAACTGCATGAAGTGTACCAACACACTGCTTGCACGTGCATTCGCGTTGTTGTTTTGGTCCGCATCGAGTAGCGACTAGCGAGTACCGCATGCGGCGCATGTGCTCAAGCTCTGCCCACCACAGGGCAACACGTCGTGTGTGGTCCTGTTATCAACCTGTATCGTTTGCACGCTTCTGACGCGGCGGCCGTCACGGACCTCAACGAAGGCTCTGCTGCCGAAGCAGGCACGAGCAGCCTCCTGCAATCGATCATCGCAGACATGCGCCGGGGGTGGTGGCAGCAGCCAGGAGCGATACATACAGACGATGAGCCGCGCTGTCGCAGCATGGTCTCAGTCATGCCTAGAAGCCTGCAAGCCTTCACCCCGTTGACTTCGCCTCGGCGCTGCGCTCTTCTACCTGCCTGCCATGAGCATGTGCTGGGGTGTGCAGCGGTGGCGTGAGACTGCTGCTGGTGCGGCTGGATAGGTTGGTGGGAGGCAGTGCGCACCTGCATGCAGATGGAGTGGCTGCAGGAATTGTGGTCGTGGTGGTCCTACTGATGCATGGCACGGGGTCGGGGGGGAAGGGGGGGTCAGCTGAGTAATGGGCACCGAGGACCACCACCACGAGGTTTGAGACAGACACGCATGCGCACGTCCGCACGCACATTGTTGTACCCTGCTGCATTTGACAGGAGTTGGGCAGAAGCTGGGCAGGCACCAGCAAGGCCCAGCATACCCAAACAGAACGGCACAAGCCAGCGCACAGCTGATGGCACGAAAGAGGTGTGCTTGCATGCTCAGGCTTGTGTGTATTCGATTGTAGGCAATGTCCAGAACCAAGTCGTGTCGAGCTGCAAAGCCGTGCTTTTCCTGCCGCTGACAACCAGTACCTTGTTGCTCAACGCTGCACGTCGATTGTTGCCATATGTGGACGTTGTGCAAGACAGGATACGTTCGGAACGTTGTGCACTACCTGAACACCTTACGCAACTGCGGCTTACAGCAAAAACGGTCCTTTGCGGCGCCACCTGTCATCACACTACATGAAGTCATACACTCAACGGGCTCTTGAACCTGGTGCCTTCATAGGTAGTTTCAATCAAGGCATGTTGCTCACCTTATGGTGCTAAGGGGAGTACCGCCAGGTCGTCGGAAGCAGCCAGAGTGATGACGCATTACGCCCCGCCTTGGTTGCGACGTGGTGAAGTGAGGCCATTTGCTGGCAGCACCGACCATGTTTACGATACATACCTATGATTTCGCACGGCTTTTAGGCTGCTGTCATAGGACACTGAGATAGCGTTCAGTGCACGCTCGCCACACGAACAAGGCAGTGAACACCGCACCGCTTCAGTCCTTTGCGCTGTTACCAAGACGGAACACTAAAGCATGCTGGCTTACAACACCCAATATCAAGCCGGGCTAGATGGACAGTGGGCCAGCTTGGGTGCGTCGCTGTCCGAGCACAGCAGCCGCACCAGTCATTCGCTAAGCTCAGCGCACTTTCATTGCACACCCGCGGGAGTACTGGTCAAGGAGCCAAGCAGCTCAGTCGCTGGTGGAGATGACGCTGGTGAGTGTTTTTGGTTTTACAAAGCTGGCCACGTACCATTGTGCTTCAGTCCCGCGCCGCTAGCTGCTGCGCAGCCGGCGCAGACATGCGTGACGGCCCAGTTCCTACAAAGCAGTTAAATAAAGTAGTGTAGCATTATGTATAGTGTGCTTCTGCAAGCGTTTCCGCACAAGGAGCGTTGCTGCTTCGCTCATGCGAGTCGGTGCTGAACGCCACCACAACGTGCGCAGCAAAGCTGTGGGCCAGTTTGCTTTTCTCGTTTTCAGAGTACCAGTTCCGTTACTTCTGGTCGTCTACACAGCACCAGTTCCGTTGCTCTGGTCATCTGCACCAGACGTGGTTTTCCTGCGGGAATACCCATGATGAGTGAGCATTATGCTCCACTGCGGTCGGGTTGCAAACTCACAAACTTAACTGGGGGCTGCCTGCCTTATGCAGCTGCGCAAGATTGGCCACGACGAGTTCGCTGGACCAAAGAACTACACGCCCACTTTGAGCGCTGCGTCAACCGCTTGGGTCCAAAAGCCACGCCTTCAAGTACGTGGCACCTGCAACGACCCTGCTGGACCTGCTGCTGACCCTGCACCTGCACTGCCACTGCTGACTGACTTCTCTGCTCCACCGTTCTGTTGCAGACATACTCCGCATGATGCGGACTCCGGGGCTGACGCTCCTGCATATCAAGTCCCACCTGCAGCGTGAGCGGCTTGCTGTGCAGCGCGCTAAGCGGGAGGCGGCACAATCTCAGCAGCACAACACCCGGGAATCAGTCAGCAGTGCGCAGCAGCCGCAACACAGCAGCGGCTGCAATACCGCAAGCCTGCAGGCGGTCCAGCGGGACCTACTCCTGGGCGCCCTGACGCACCAGGCCGAGCTGCAGCGCAACCTCCAGCAGCAAATACAGGTAGATTGCCACACGGATACCCTGTCTCAACCTGCCTTGGTGTCAGCAGTTTCAGTCACTCCTGGTTGCAGGCGCGCTAGCAGAAGTGCTCGTCATGTTGCCCACTGCGTGTGCCTTGCACCTCCTGTGACTCGGGACTTCAGTGCACTCTGGTATACTGTATCGATTCATACTTATCGATGTGGAACTTGCATATGCAGGCTCACGCCAAGCTGCAGGAGCTGTTGGCCATGCACAACGCTCACATCGTGGAGCTCGCACTCGCACAGGTGAGCGACAAGTTGGCTGGCCATGCGATCATGCTGCGCATGCCGCGCCTGCAGCTCATCGAGCGCAATTTGGCATGCATGCCCCATCAGACCCTCGACTTAGCGTACACACACCTACCAACGCATGACGCCAGTGTTTCTTGCTGTTTTGAACCTCGCTTGACGTGCGCCGCTTTGACAACTCCTGCAGGGTCTGTCAGGCGCTGACATGGACCTGATGGCGCAGCGCCTGGCTGCCGGTGCCAGCGGCTGCACACCCCAAGGTGGCGCCCAAACGGCCGCGGCTGAAGCGCAGCACGCGGCCGACTCCCAGCCCTCCCCCCACCTCTCAATGCAGGCCAGCAGCAGTGCGCTGGTGTCGCGGCGGGCATCTCCCCAGCTCAGCGCTGCACCCACGCCTGACAATAGGCCTGTGTGCACGGACGGCTTGCTGGATACCCAAGTCCTGCCAAATGCCCACATGCATGTGCAGCTGGGCCCGCTTGCACACATGCACCACCAGCAGCAGCACCAGCAGCAGCAACCGGCGCAGCAGCAGCTGCTGCAGCTGCACGCATGCAGCAGCAGTAGCAATAGCTTCATGGCCACAGGCCATGACGCGCTGCCCGTCCAGCTGGTGCCTGATCTGCACCAGGATGATGATGACGCTGTTGCGCCGTTCACAGCCCTTCCCCTGCTGCCATGCGGCGATGGGCTGCCTTCGACGCGTGATCTGATCGAGGGTGTGGAGTTTGACGATGATGGCGAAGGCATGGACGACTCGAGCATCTTCGGCTTCGAGCTGCCATTCTGAGGAGGGATTACGCTACACAGCCGCGCATGGCGGGCAGGCAGGCACGCTCAGCAGGCCTTCTGCTTAGCACTACAACACCACTGCTCGCTCCCTATACGTACAAATCTCCCTGCGCTACGTACTGTCAGCAGATTTGAAACGCTTTGTTGCTGTGGAAACCCTTCACCGCTGCCGTTATGATATGTATTCGACTATTCGTTATTCGTTCGGTGTTATCGAAAGGCATGCTGGCCTGCAGCGCGCTGCCACAGTGCAACTGCGGCGCTGCCTTCGGCAGCACCCCCCACCTATGTGAAGACTTGCTGGTGGGACATGCGAGCGCCTCGGTTTCCAATTAGCGCGTGCCAAAGGCATGCTGCTCCCCTTGCATTACGTAGCCTTGGGTAGCGGTTGACGTGACACACTTGTGTGAATGCTTGTGATCCTGGAATGCTGTGTCTGGAGCATCGTTAGCATCCGAAGCATCTTTAGCATCAGACTGTACGCTGCAGCATTGCAACGGCGAACAACGGGAGGGGGGGGGGGGGAG
>BDDA01000078.1:1426-16427 GCA_001662385.1 Chlamydomonas asymmetrica
TTGGCCGGCCCGTTGCCCACAAACGCCATCGCCAGGCCCGGGTTGCGCTCCAGGATGCCCTTGAGAAAGAAGAGGTTCTTCTCGTAGCCCAGGCGGCCCACGTAGAGCATCACCGGGCGCTCAGGCTTGCCGCCGGTGAGGCGCTCGCGCATCTTGGCGTTGCGGAAGCGCGGGTTGAAGGCGTCGCTGTCCACGCCCTTCTTCCATACCTGTCCCGCAGACCAGAACAGACATGCCGGCATGACGAAACCGTCCAGGGAGGTGCTTGTGCATGTGTGGTGGAGAGGTGCTGGCACTAAGCCACCGAGTTGTTTACTATCGATGAATGCTTGTCTGTACATCCATTACTCCGCTTACTGTGAGCATGTGAAACAACATACTGTACACACATGCTGCATACGCCATACCCCTATTCCTATCACGGGATTCCTGCCCGTTTCACACACAAACTCTGGTCCCAAATACCCCTGTCCGGTAGATAGATCGCCATCACAATCCCCTTTTCCCACCACCCCTTGCCCTCATACCTGCACCTGGTGCTCCCCCACCGCCCCATTCTCCACCATCTCCTCCTTCATGGCAGGCGACGTCGTCAGCGTGAGGTGCGCGGTGGCGTGAAGCACCCGCAGGAACACCCAAAACGCGCGCACGACCCAGTGCAGGCCGTAGCGCGGCAGGTAGCTGGGTACGTGCGTGTGGTAGCTGAGGACGGTGGGGATTTTGAGCAGCCACGCGTAGAGCTTGGCGGCAAAGACCATCACACCCGGGGAGCTACAGTGTATAAGGTCCGGGTTGAACGCCCTGCGCAAGCGGTCGCGCCCAGCATGACGCACATGCAGTGTTGGTTCTTCATGCACTGGTCAGCACAGTGCGGCTCGACAGGTGTGACAGTCAGCGCTCCCACTGCGCCCAGCCAACCACACGCCGTGCATGCGTCACGATGTTAGGAAGTGGAACAGTGCTGGGCGCGCTGTGCGGGGTGCCATTAAAGCACCGAATGTGTGGGCGCACTTGCATGTGCGCAGAATGCTGCCGAGGCTATGGTGTGCGTTCGTAGGGCTGCAGCGACAAGCGTGCACATGCACATGTGCACGTGCCAAGCACGCAGTGCATGAGGCAGACATGTGCATCTATTGCACGTGACCGGTGCTGCCCGCGAGTTGATGCGCTGTAGCACAACACTACACGCATTAGAGCCGCATGCGTGTTGTGCAGCCACTTTCAGTGCTCGCAGGTTGGTGCGCATCGTTGCACCCTTCCCATGCGCCCGGAACGCACCAACCCCGCACAGCCTCGCTTCCACTCACTTGACTTCCCGCCATATGCGCGGAGAGAGTGCGAAGCTTAGCGGTACTGCCAGGTAGTATGGGCACCCAAAAGACAGTGCGCTGACCACCCGCGCTCCCTCGAACTCAGTCGGCTGGTCGCTGAAGCCCGACGCGTCGATTCCCGGAAGAGTGAAGCCCTTGCCTGCAAGCAACATAAGGTGAATCACTGTGACGTCTTGACGTCTAGAAAATAGTGTGGCACAGTATGGTCAAACCCGCGGTATGAACGCACACCAGGTGCTGACACAGGCATGTTGCACCAGCCTTGCCCTGCCGGCGACCGGGCTTAACTCAAAAGCTGCACCATAGGCAGGTGCATGCATCCAAAACACAAACACCTATGCTGCAAGTGCTACAGGCGTTGCTGGCAGCAGCAATATGCAAGCAGCTTGACTGCTCACGGCAGTCTTGCGCAATTGACACGGCAGCTCACGCAAACGTTTCCCAGCCCAAACATTAAACCCACCTGTTGTTACCACCAAGACTTCACACCCAGCCTCTACCAGGTACTTAATCATGGAAGTGAATCGGTTCTTGTAGCCCGAGACGTATGTGAATGGCGAAGGCTCCACAAAAATGCAAATCCGCTTGGGCGCGTCTGGGGCCCTCGTGGACGACTCGATGATAGGTCCGTCGTCCGCCTCCCAAGATAGATACGCAGCTGCACGACTTGGCGCGCTGGAGGATGGCTGCGTGCGAACACAACGACAGTGCCTGCCAAGCATGGCAGCACTAACTGCAGCCTGGCTTGAAGAGGCAGAAGCGCCACTTGCAAGGCGCTGGCCAATCAGCGAGCTCTGGGTTGCACGTGTGCCTGCATACCGCAATGCCAAGCCAACAGACCAGGGTGCGGTCAGTGATTGATCGAGTGCAAAAGCCACTGCTCCTGCTTGCCCTGTCGAGCCCGAAATTGCGCTGATGCGGTTTCGGGGGCTGAAGCCCGTCCTATGTCAGCTCACCCGCAACTGCGGCACCAGGCATCGCAGCCCGATGCCTGCTGGGTAGGCTCTGCAGGCCTGCGAGCGCCATTTGTTTCAGTTGGCCTTGGTTTTAATAGCCTGGAAGGTTGAAAGTAATCTCAATAAGGACAAGCCATAAACCTGGCAGAGGCTGCACACCCTGTCCTAGCCTAGTGTGGCAGCCAAGGACTTGCGCAATGCCTGTAACATATGCCCCTGGCATATGCCGTCCTCCTCGACGCTTGCCGAAATTTTGAAAGAGATGCAGCGCCATTCTTTCAGGTTCTTGCAGCTACTAAATCGCCAGCAGACTTTGCTAAATACTGAGTTATGGCGTAATGCATGCAGTCGCATTCTTCAAACCATTTGTGTTACGCGTTTATTTTTGCAAGCCAACCCACTGCTGAGTGGACCACGCAACTGACATCATCATACGCAGGGGTGACTACAAGGTAGCAAATAGCGTTGACATACCAAGACTGAGGCTATTTTGAACAATCGCTATGTCCCTTGGCCGCGGAGGTGGGCAATTGAGGGCGCCCGTCTGGAATCAGCCAAGAGGCAAATTGCTTCAGGTGCATGCAGTGAACCTGCGAAGCAGCGGGAGGGCTGACAACCAGCCTCCGCAAGCGTCAGAAACTCATGGAGCAGGTGCACAACTTGCGCAGCTGCGACAACAGCAGCAGCAGCAGCAAAAACTATACCGCTCTGCACCAGCAGCAAGCAGCACAATGCCTGGAGCGGTCAGGGGTCAGCCTGACCTACGGCTGGAGCTATGGCGTTCTTTGCTCGTGGCGGGAGGCGCACAGTTTGCGGGAGCTTCTCAGTCCGCGACGGAGGCAGCGGCGTCGGGCCTGACGCGCCTCGTGCACTTACTTGAGCCGCCGCCAGCTGGTGAGGCGTCACACCCCTTACACGAGTGGGGAGTGGCAGCAGTGCTTCCATTCGTTGGCACTTGCATATGGACGCCTCACCTCGAGCCTAGGGTGTAAGGTACAGGCAGGCAGCGCGCCTGCGAATTCTGGCACGCCACCAGCAGTCACCGTTGCCAGCCTGGGTTGGTCCGCACACCCCTGCCCTGGGGCCGCCATATCACCCCGTCCTCTGCATTCACGTGTGATTGCACTGTGCCGCCATACCCACTAATACAGCATGATGCCGTCCCTCGATCATGCGCCTCATCCTTGGATCTCCCATTCCTCCTTAGTAGATCTTGCATCACCACACAAAGCTCAGATGTTTAATGCACATCCATGTGTGCATCATACATGCGCACAACACGATGGTGCACAATGGAAACCGCCAGGTGCCACACTGGCCCAATGCATCGCCCACGTGGTGGCAATCTGCGCTAAGCAAGTTAGGCGCCAAGCTTGGTGACATCATTAAGTTGATAAGTCTCCAAATTGTCCGCCTTGCGTTCGCAGGCTTTCCTCCAGGCCCTTCAGGCGATCAGACGCTGGCGCTGCTGACCACCCCCCTGGAGTTCCTTACGCGCATGCGCTCCACGTACGGCCCCGTGGTGGGCCTGCTGCTGGGCGGCGAGCGCGTGGTGCTCGTCATGGACTCCACACCTGCACGCCAGGCAAGCCGCTCATGCGTGAAGCCATTCATGCGGGCCCTCCTGAATGAGGCTCAAGAGGGGTTGGGAGAGACAATGACCCCTGGGACGGGGATGCTTTCAGGCGCAGGCGGGCACCAGCGCGTTTGACGCCAGGCCAGTAGGTCAACACAGACAGTCATCCTTATTGGCCACTAACTTAGTCGGCGCTGGCGCCTGTCCGTATGCGACGTTCCTCATTGAAGCGGGGCGACTTGCCAATGTGTGCCCAAACATGGTATACCAAGAGTGGCTGCACCGTGCTGGGCCTAAAGCTGCATTGGTGGCGCGCTGCGTCTGCGCCCGCATTCCTCACCTGGCACAGGTGCTCATCGATGACGCGGACGTGTTCATCAAGCGTGGTACCGCGTTCTTCCCAGGGTCTTCACTCACAGGTGAGCTGCACACCACCAAGTTCCCTTGGTCTGGCAAACCATCGTTGTCCCAATATGAGCACACCGGTTCAGTCGGTGTACTTTTCATACAGCTCAGCGTCCGGGTCAGCGGTCTGGCCGGTGTCGCACGGTGCACACAGGCGCATTGGATTTCGGCATTAGCGGCAGTGCTCGGTGACAATCGCTGTTGCCACGGCGGGCCATCATCCATTCAGTTGATGTGCTGGGTGGTGCCCATGGCAGCATGCATGCACCGGCTCTGCAAGGGTGATCAATTGCGCAGGCGGTCCTGACTGCATGCAGCCGCATAATGAAACATGTCTTGTGGAAGGTGCCGTACAGCGCTCAAGCTGGTTCCGGGGCTGGGACGACTCCTCGCTTTCTACACGAGCGCATGCTCACCGCATCCGCATCGCACCACGCCTTCCTTGCTGAAGGACCGTCTCGGCTGTCCGTTGCCGTGTGCCTCTCACGTCCGGATGCATCGCATTTATATCTTCTGACCCCCTGACCCCCTGACCCCCCTTGAAGGGCTGCCCCAGGACTTTGGCTGGCGTGCCATGTGTGAGCAAACAAACGTCATAGCTGGCTTATGTACACGTATGAGTGTATGACATATCACTGCAGGCTCGGGGCTGCTGGTGAGCGACGGGGATCTGTGGCGCCGGCAGCGCAGGCTGTCCAACCCCGCGTTCCGGCGAGCCGCGGTGGACAAATACTCGGAAGCCATGCTGGCCTCAACGCAGGTGAGCGCGTCAGGCCACTGCAAGTGTCGGCCTCGGCTGGAAACCTCCAAGTGTAAATGCACAACGCTGAATCTAATCAGGCCTGCACGCACATAGTTTCCCCGGCACCGGCCGCTTGCCGTGCACGTGTTGCAACTACCTGTACACGCCAAAGGAAACGGAAGATGATTGCGAGGTGACCCGCACTGTGTACACCCTGCGCCGCTGCCCACGCTAGGCCATGCTGGAGAGCACGTGGGGGGCACCAGCAGCCCACAGCAACAACGGCAGCACCAGCGCCAGCGCCAGCGCCAGCAACGCCAGTCGAGGTGCCGGTCGGGGCGTGGTGGTGCGTGACGTGTACGACGACTTCAACACGCTCACGCTGGACATCACGCTCCGCGCGCTGTTTGGCACGAGCGGCATCGACGCGGGCGGCGGTGAGGCCTCACGGCAGATAGTGGCGTGCGTCGAGAAAGCGTTCGAGTTCTTCACGCGCAGGTGCGCATCAGACGCACGCGGGTGGAGGGGAGTGCAAGAGGGGTGTGTTGACGCGTGGTTGGCTGGAGCTGGTGGGGGGGATGTACATCGAGCTCTGGGCACATGTGGACGAGCGCGTTGAAACAGCGCGCACAACACTGGGAAATGTGTGCGGCGTTCGTTATGCATCTTGAGTGCTCATGCCATGAGCCATGCCAGCGCTGCATGTACTACGGGTGTTTAAACGCACAGCGCATACCGTACAAACAGCCGGAGGCAGTACTGTGTGCTGGCAGTTCGCTGTACACAACCCAGCAACTTGTTGCAGTCGCAGTGTTGTTCCCTGCCCACCACACGCAGTCTGCCCACCCTATCATCAGTGTTCTGCCCGTGCTGCATGCCGCCGCTGCAGGGCTGGCCAGGGCTTTGTCGTGCCCGAGTGGTTGCCGACGTGGGAGAACCTGGAGTTCGGTGCGGCCGTGCAACAGCTGGACAAGGTGATCTACGGCCTCATCGCGCAGCGGCGAGCGCAGCTCGCGGGCACCTCCGCCGCCACCGTCCCCACCTCCTACTCACCTTCGTCTGCAGCAGCAGCCCCGCCGCAAGCCATGCAGGGCGCCCCTCTTGCTGCGGGCAACGGCGCAAGTCGCAACCCGGGGGAACGCGGCCCTGCATCGGCGGCGGGGGCGGCGCCGAGCTCGGGAGGCAGCGAGGGGCCGGGGGGTCGTGTACGTGACAGCGGAGTTGTGTTGACGGAGGGGGCAGCGGCGGCGGCCTGTCCAGTACACCCGGTGTCCCCCTCGCCGCCGCAGACCCCCACAGCTCCCTTAGAATCAGCGTCATCATCATCATCGCCGTCGACTTCTTTCTCTGGTGTTGGCGGCACCAGCAGCAGCAGCAGCAGCGGCAGCAGCAGCAGCGGAGTGTCGGGCTTGTCTACGCCGGGGTCAGGGCCGCAGTCACTACCACCCTCAGGCGCCTCCCTCACGAGCTGCAGCATGCCTCCCGCGCCGTGTCCCATGGCTGGCTCCGAGACCGGCCATGGTGGTTCCGGCGGGGAGCCTCAGCGCAGCGCGAGCAGCAGCGGCACATCCAGCAGCAGCACTGCATGCCCAGCTGCGTCCCCGTCAGCGTCCCCGTCAGCATCCACGTCGCCCTCCCTGGACTTGATGACCAGCCTGTTGCTCTCCCGCGATGAGGATGGCTCAGGTGGGAATCACCGTTGGCCATGCCACTCACCATGCCACTCAATCATGGGAATTACCTGAATAGTCCTGTGGGCGTCTCTTCTGACACTCGATCCCAGTGCTGGTTCTGGCGTGAAATCTACCGAACGGAGGTTTGTTGCTGCCGCGTTGCGTGCAACAGGCATGAGCGACGTCGCGTTGCGTGACGAGCTGATGACGTTGCTGGTGGCGGGCCAGGAGACGTCTGCCATCCTCCTGGGCTGGGCGTGCGCGCTGCTGGCGGCGCACCCGGGCGCGCAGGCCGCCGCCACCGCGGAGGTTGACAGCGTGCTCGGCGGGGCCTCTCTTACGCCTGACATGTGAGCGCGTACTGTACCATAACGTACTGTACCGTACTGTACCGTACTGTACCATATTGTACCGTATTGTACTGTACATTCGCACCGGACTGCTGTACACCCAACCCTCATCCATGACAGTGAACAATCTGTGGGGGGGGTCAGGCTCAAGCAACACACGCAGGCGGCATTCGGCTATCGGAAGGCGGGGTGCGCTTGCTGTATTGTATGGAGGTGTGTGAAAGGGCAAGGGAGCGCTGCTCACAAATCACGACCCTTCGGCACCCAAGTTAGCAGCGGTTGGCTTGGGTGGTGGACTGATAGGCTTCCAGAGCGCAATCGGCTAGCAGCAGCTGCATTGTCCAGCAGCCGTGAAGCTGTCAAGATGCAGTGGAGGAAGCTACCAAGCGTCAACATAGTCAGCCACCGTGAGAAGTAGCGACTATTTGCTTACCAACCATGAACCAATCCGCATATGCCGTATTGTGTTGCATGCAAACCTGCAAACATTGCATGGACAATGTGACAGCGCCACAGCGGACTGCGGTACGCCTGTACTGCTGCTGCTGCCTACTGCAGGCTGCGGAAGCTACCCTACCTGGAGGCGGTTGTATTGGAGACGCTGCGGCTCTACTCGCCCGCCTATATGGTGGGCAGGTGCTGCTGCAGGTGAGCGGCCTGCGTTGAGCCTGTTCAGTGTTAGGTGTTGACCCAATCGCTTGGCACATGCACTTCAAATCAGTGTCCATATCGAATCACTCGGCACTGCCTGTATGGGCATCAGACGGCGTCCCTGCAAACAGTTGCGGGCTGGACAGCATTTCACGGTTTGCAGCTGTGTGTGGTGCAGCCCACTGCTGCAAAGGGTGTGCGCATCGGCGTGTGGCGATTGTGCTGTGGGTGGATGTAGTGGCACTTTTAGCCAGCTGGAAGCCCTCCCTGGTCTCACTCACCCACACTCACCCACTCACTCTTTCATCCGTGCTGCTGTTGCGGCCCCCACTACTGCCAGTACGATAGCAGATCCTGCGTCTGCAGCACAAACAACGTAATGTATGGCAAGGTGCATACAGTACCCGTCCTGATCGTGTAGGAATATGATGCATGCAGCGGCGGAGGCACAGTCACACTTAGGAATTGGGTTGGCTTGCCGGTGCTCCTGCCTCTTGCCTTGCGGGTTGCCGTCGCCCTCCCTGTCTCACTTAAGGCATGTTGGTGTACGTGTTCACAATGCGACACAGGGACGCAGAGCTGCAGGGCCCTGGAGGGGAATCGTACCGCCTGGCCAGCGGGACCACCGTCCTTGTCAGCCCTTACGTCATGCACCGTGACGTGGCGCACTGGGGACGCGACGCGCTGGAATTCAAGCCGGAGAGGTGGCGCGAAGTGCAGGCGCGGTGAGTGGCAGCACAGACCTACCTGCAGGCGTTGTCTGACACGCTGCACCCAAGCGTGCTGGGCCTGTCAGCGGTACAGCGCTGCATGAATTGTCTGGAGCCCCGAGGCTTCCTGCTACAACTGATCTTGGGCTGGTGGCGGGTCAGAGCTCACATGCACATGCATATGCCTGTGTCTAGCACCGTGTGCTGTCCAGGGGGTGCCTGGCGCGGAAAGTGCAGTACAAGCGAGGCAACTCTTCGTGGTAATTTCTGCGTCTGAACGAGCGAGCGATCAAAGGGCTGCCTGAGCACCGGTGTCCTCGCAGAGCGAGTGTGTGTGTGTGTGTGTGTGGCCGCTACCAAGGGTGCGGCCCGCACATACGCACCCCAGGTTGTTGTGTTGAGAACCGGGGTTTTTTAAAGCTGACAAGCATGCAAGCGTGTGTTTCAATAAGTGCTTGGCCAACGCAGCAAGCACATGTTTCGTCCTTGGATTCTTTCACTGTGTACCACACAAGTGTATGGTAGAGTCCAAGAGGCCGAAACGGTCCCGCTCGAGGTTTCGGTGACAAACTGCATGATGAACTGTTCATGGAACAAGCTGACTACGCTTCACGGTTGCCTTGCAGGGAGGGCTACCAAGGTGCTGTGAGCCTTATGAGTGGCCTAGGACACAACAAGTGGTATCTGCCCTTTGGCGCGGGCCCGCGGAACTGCATCGGCACGGGTTTCGCCATTATGGAGGCCATCCTTGTTTTGGCGGTGGCTCTGCAGCGCTTCCAACTCCGAGCGGTGCAGGTACGATGTTTGTGCTTTTCAAGACATATATCAACTGCTGAGTGAACCACAACCGAACCACAACGCCAGTCACAATTGCCAGGTCATTCGCACTTTTTGATGATCCCCTGCTGTGTTCTCTACTTCCAAAGCCACGCACATCTCCCCGTGGTGCTTATGCCACTTCCAAACCTGCAGGATAAGCCTTTCCCAGAGCCAAAGCCTCTACTTACGCTCCGGCCGAGTTCAGTTCCGCTGGTCATTGTGCGTCGAGGCTAAACACGACGTAGAGATACGGCCCTTGGGAACGCTGCAATGAATGTGTAGTTGCTCATCAAGGAAGTATGCGTCAAGGCTGATTTCTGTTTCCCATAAGCACGCACAAGCATGGATTGCGATTGAAGGATTTTGCGCTTTAGGGACGCACGACAAAGACCCGCCACAGGCCACATCTGTACCAGTGCCTGCCAAAGAACAACCTGTTCACTATTTTGTTGGCTTATTTGAGGTTTGCGTTTAAGACACTATGTGTGCTGGTCTTGGGTGAAGGCTTGAGTCAGCATCCCTCAGGCGCCATCATGGGAAACAGCTTGTGTTTTGGAAAGCTGGTTGAGCCCGACAACTCTGCTGTGGACTGTGCGGCAACAGTGCAGGGTACGTCGCCTGCGTTGCCCAGGTCGCGTCCCCAAACCAACTTTTAATTGTGTGTGTCAACCCATATTGGGCGTATGGGGCCTCACAAGCCGGTGCGGATGCTGCGATACATTTATGGGCCGTGCGGAGGGCCAGAAGCACTAGCGCTCGGTTTTCCGAGTGGGTTTTGGGAGCATGTCTGGAAATTAACTGGTGCCAACAGGCTGCTCAGGTTGGCTTGCTTTGGTCCTGACCATGAGCCTGCATTTCACGCTCAACACTAACCAGGGTTGTTACTGTGTGTTTCTGCCTGTTGACAGCCACGCCAACCAGCAAACGGAGCTCCCCGGCAGGGACAGGCTCGCAGCACCAGCTCTCTGGTGTTTGCACCAGGGACATACGTTCAGGCAGCCTCAAGCAATCAACAGGCTCTGGGGCATCTGCAGCTGCACCGACCCCTGGCACTGCTGCTGCGCTGGCCGCGCTGAACACTTGCGACGCACACCATGCGCCTCCGTCGTTGGGGTCCAACGCTGCCCCATCGCTGAAAGGGCCACAGCTGGAAATGGCGTTTGGCTCCGGAGGACAGGGCAGCGTTGGAAGGCCTGGTGATAGCACGTTCGCTGGCTCGGCGAGCGTACGAAGTCTCGGGTGCAGCACCATGGGCGGGTCCAAAGGCCCAGGGGACATACCGTCAGCAAAGCAGCGCTTGCAGAGTGTGTTGAACGCACCTGCAGGTCCGCCCAATCCGGATTTCCAGTTCCCAGCGCAGCAGGGTATGGGCAGCCCGCACGCAGAGGCAATGTCTGACTACGTCCGTCACGGATCGAGTACGTCAAACCTGAACGCAGACCACGCTAACGGGGGCGAGACAGTGCACAGCCTCAAGCAACTGCTGCAACTGGAGGGTGCGCAGTTTAGGTACTTGAAGGACATCACAACAGCTGGAGCACAGGACCTTATGGCGAGCGCTTGCAGCTCAGTAGACCCATCGTTGGGGGCATCACTTGGCAACCGACACCTGCTGTCCTATGCGCATGATATGGCTGGGATGAGTGCCCCCATCATGGGCATGAGCCCGCAGTTACTGCTGGCTAGTGCCCTTGCGCAGCTCCAGGCTACGGGGCGAAGCATCGGGGTGCGACCGCCTGGGCTGGCGCTTCCGCGAGATGCAATGCTCGCAACCGGCAGCGTGGGCGCTATGCCACGGGGGGCCATGCTGGATATCCAGCAACAGCAGCAGCAACTTCAGCTGCACCTGATGCAACGTGCGCTGCGGCAACAGCAGCAGACTGCGCAAACGCGCGCCTCGCTTGATGTGTGCTCGGCGGTTGACCATACGGACCTCGCTATGGCGGGCGGACAACATCTAACACTCCCAGTAACACAGACAGCAAATCGACTACACGCCTTCGTTTCAGATTCACCGCAGCCAGAGGTGCAGCCTCAGGACGGCAATTCTTCAGAAACGCCGTCAGCTGCGCTCACTGCAACTCCTCACGGCCAAGCGCAGGGCGTCAACTCAAACCTCTGTTGGGCTGGCCTCAATAGCCTACCTGCTATGAGCCTTTCAAGCTTGTATGTTCCGGATTCCATATTGATGACTGCTTCGACCTGCATGCCACCATCCATGTATCGAGTGGCGTGGTCACAACGACAGTTCCGCTTGGTCACCATGCTACACGAAGGCTATGCGTCACGTGTATATGAGGTATGATCTGCAAGTGGTGCATGCACGGCTGCCCGTGGCTTGAGAGTTGAACGGCCGTCCAGTACGTGAACGATATGGACAGCGGTGGGCGCACGGTGGTGGCCTGGACACAGGCCTGCATAGCTGCGGGGTGCACTAGCACGTCTTTTGAGCACGACAGCTCCAAGCTTGTCCAGGCTGGCTGGTGTGCCTTGCCACTGGCCTGCGTGTTGTACAGGGCTTGCATTGCATGCAGATTGTTCCATGTTGTCGACAGGCTTCTCTTTTTCGCTATTGACTCAACTCTGTGGTGCGATGCTGACATTGACTTGTAACATTTCTCTTGGCGCGTTTGCAGGCGGTTTGTTTGGTTTCGGGTGAGACTGTGGCTCTCAAAATATACCGGTTAGCAGGCAGGAGCGACATAGAGCGGCTGCACCTCTTTAGGGAGGTGACGCTGCACGCCAAGCTGACCCACCCTAACATCACCCAGTTCTTCGCTGCGTAAGTTTTTGGTCCGCTGCCTCCTCTGAAGCTTTTTCAACGCTGCATCCTCTTGGCTCGACGACGCGACCACGTATGGTTCACACAAGGTCTGATTCTCGTTTCTTGCTCTCTGCATTGCAGGTTCAAGGTATGCCCTTTACCCAGGATCAAGCGGGTGCCTGACATGCCGAGACGCTGCTGACTCAAGCTTGCTGGACTGTCACATAACCCGCTAGCTGTCTGTCGCTGAGAGCTGCTTGTTTGTGAGCTGTACACAAGCGTCCAGGTGTTACTTCTGTCCCGCCCTGCACTTGCAAAGCACCGAAGCGGTCAAGTGTTGTCGTGTCCACGCCCAACGATGTGCAGGAGGGAAGCAGTGTCTACCTCGTGGCCGAGTTTGTGCGCGGTGGCGGCGGCAACAACCTGCGGAACTTCATGCTGTCGTATGGTGGGACTCTGCCCGAAAAGGTGGCGGTGCGGTCGGTGCTCAAGCCAGCCATGCAGGCACTTCAGTACTTGCACAGCCAGGCCATTCTTCACAGGGACATCAAGCCGGAGAATGTGCTCATGAGCGATACTGGCGTGCTCAAGCTCGCAGACTTTGGCCTGGCCATAAACCTCAACGACGAGTTTGCAAACACCCGCGCAGGTGAGAGATAGGTGCCCATCTGCCATGAGCCACATCAACGATCACCACGTATCGCAATTTCCTGCTCACAATGCTGGCAGTGCAACGCTTTCGGGAGGGGGCGGGGGCGTGGCACATTTAGCAGATGCCGAGCATGGCAAGTGCCAGTCGTGGGCTGCACTGACTGCGGTTTCGGCAGGCCTGGGTTAGGCGGGTCCAGGCTGAATACTTCACGCATTGCACAGCGACATCATGCAGTTGCTTGCTCTTGTCAGCATGCTATCTACCCGTGCTTAATACTGACTGCTGTGGTGGCGTGGTGGTTGCAACCGCTCTCCTGGTGCGCAGGCACGCTCGCATACATGGCTCCTGAGGTCCTCATGTGCGACCACAAGGCCAAGCCTACGGACTATGACAAAGCCAAGGTACCTATTGCTGGGTTGTTGTGCAGTACCCAGCCTAATATAGCATCCCGTTCACTTTCAAGCACGTGTACAGTTAGGACATGGCAGTGTGCACAATGCAAGTGGTGGCGGGCAGCGCAAAGCCTGGCAAGCGAACAGCGACCGCTCAAGTCACTGCCTTGAGCGGCGTTGTGCGTGCCCTGGGTGTGTGTCGTGGCACTGGGGCTTGCTGCATGTGGCGGAAACAGTTGCCCATGCTTTCCGTCACCTGTAGCACCACTATGCCGCCCACGCACCGCGTCATCTTGTTTTGAGTAAGCGATTGTAATGATGCCAAGGCGTCATCGTGTTTCCATACTGGCATTTTCGCTTGCAGCTTGCGGAGCGGTTGGATCGTGGCGAGCAGGACGGGCCGCACGTGCGGCAGTACGGCCTGGCGGCAGACACCTGGGCGCTGGGCGTGTTTGCGTACGAGCTGGTAAGCATTGTGGGTGGGGGAACTGGCTTACAGGTCTAGCTCGGGCACAGTTACTTGGGCATTGGGTGCTTGCTAGGCAGCACGAAGAATGCGATTTGGTAAGGGAATGGGGCCGATAGCGGTGCCGACTCGTGTTGTCGTTGTTGCCATCAGAGCCTACCGTTACCACGCTGGTCCTGCGCTGTTGGCGCTCGTGCGTTTGTGGCATACTCAATTTCTTTCGGACCGCAGCCAGCTGTCTGCTCGCGCCTGCATGCTTTGCAAGGACAGGCCCTCATTATTGTCAGCATCATCGTGATCCAAAGATGCATGTTAACATATCGCCTGAGGGCAATCCCCATTTCCCTGCGTCTTACTGTCTCTGCGCAACGCAGCTCGTCGGCATTACGCCGTTTGCAAGCCGCAGCGACACGGGCATCCTCAGGCGCATCGCCATCGGCCAGATCGAGCTGCCGGGCTACCTGTCCATGGGCGCCAAGGACTTCATCGTGCGGGCGCTGACGTGGCGCGGCCGGCAGCGGCCCACCATCCGGCAGCTGCTGGAGCACCCCTGGATCACCAGCCTCGCGGGGACCACCGCAACAGCGCCCTCCCCGCAAGGTCCGCAGGGCCCTGGCGCGTGATGCATGCATGGGGCCTCGCGGGCTGCCGGTCTCCTGGCTGCAAGCTTGGGCCACGTTCGGGGTGTTTCATCTAACCCTAACATCGATATCCCCATCCAGTTGAGGATTGATGACGCTGAGGGCGCGTTGCTATGCATGGGAATGGCCGTGCGCCCTCCCGGCTGCTGGGTGCAGCCGCCATGGCCTGCACCTGTGGCTGGCAGTGGGTTCGGACTGATGAGCCAAGCGGGTGCGTGACATTGCCGTGCGCATACGGAACGCGGGGTTGATTAAGCCATCGTCCCAGGTGCTGGCTGGCCATGCCATTGCCGGTTGTTGGATGTAGTGGAGGGACAATCCAGGGTGGCATGCAGGTGCAGCTTGCTCCAATACTGGGAGCTGGCTGGGGGCCTCACACGCTCGCAACGTATTTTGGTGTTGTGTGCTGTACGCACAGGCAGGGGCGTGCGTGCGGTGGTGACGCATGGTCAGGCGGAGTTCAGCCCCAGGGATGCCAGCACACCCACCGCGGCATCTGCTGCAGAGGCCGGCGCCAGCGGGTCTATCGGAGCGGCAGCAGCGGTAGGAGCAGCGGCCGCACCACTGCAGCCGCCTGGCCCGGCTGTCGCTCCGCTGCCAGCCATGGCGGGGCTGCCGTCGATGCAAATCCTGGCGGCGGCGCTGCAGGCGCAGATACAGGCGCAGGCGCAGGCGATGGCGATGGCGATGACTGTGCCTGAGGTGGACGAGGCGCCGTCAGCCACAGCTAGCCAGCATTAGAGATTAGAGGGCTGTGGCATATGCGAACCGGGCCACCACCGCCTCCCTCTTGACGCACGATCGAGCTGCCTGCGGTCGGCCTCGGTCGGGTCCTGCGTTTGCGTTGCAGCGGCAAGATCAGCGCTTTGTGCA
>BDDA01000078.1:27259-75069 GCA_001662385.1 Chlamydomonas asymmetrica
CGATTCCTGAGCTGTTAAACACCCTGCGGTGGGTGTTCAACAGCGGAGTGTAGCTCGCGTGTAGCATGAGGCTGCATGCTGTGCATGCTTCGACACTCACTTGAATGCGAGGCCCGCTAGGAAGTGGCGGGGGTGCATGAGGCCAGCTACCGGGCGGATGCGCCAGCCGGTGGTGGCGGTGAGCACATCGCTGACCTCCTGGAGCTGAGGCACCTGCACAGGCGCCGTCAGCAACGAATGTGGGTCACGACCAAAAACATGTAGTGTATGACATCGCTGTTGAAACCCACACATACGGTACACGGTTGTTTCCATGTACCATGTGTGGGTTCCAACACATGTATCACGTTTCGCTTATGCAAGCATCGCAGGGGATGCTGTGTGGCAAAGCCACGCAAAGCCTGCTGCGCAGTGCAGCAAAAGCAATCTGCATGCGGGCACTGGGTTGGTTTCAAGTAGGCTGACCTTGTCCTCTTGGAAGTTGAACAACGGCCACGCGCGCAAAAACTCCTTGCATGCGTGCTTTGGGAGCAGGCTGCGCAGCTCGCGCAGGGCCTGCCTCCATGTCTCGCGCTCTTCTGCTGTGTACTCGATATTCGGTATGGGGTCCCCTCTGCGAGCAACATGAGCGGCGCCGTGCACATCCCCAGCCATGAACATCAAGTGGAGCACCGCGCTATGAAAAAAGGGTAAGCCCAACCTTGCAGATAGTGCTTAAAGGACTGTTCATGTCACAAGCCTGCACTCCAGAAGAGAACCCCGTCCGGGCAGGCAGATGCAATGCAGCTCACATTTGGTGGTTCCGGGCAGCTGCTGCAATATCCGCCCTCCTCCGCTTGTAAGCAGCATCGTGGAATCCCTGCAAGGCAGCACAAGAATAACTCGGTTGTTGACCGGCGCACACGGAGTTGCACTGTTTACGTTTGAACAACCCCAGTTAGGCACCGATGCGGCGAGGGTCCAAGGAACAGGCACGGTGTAAACCACTCATAAAGGTAAATGAACGACGTGATAAGCGTCGCATTGGTGTGCAGAGCAGAGCAGAAATTATCAACCAGCTCCCTTGGCAGGTTCCACTGCTCACTGGATGGTCTTCAGTCAAGTCCGCCCCAAAACCCAGAATCAGGCCGTTGTCCACATCCTCAATGCGCCGAATAGGTACCTGAGGCGTCGGGTCTGCCACTTTGGCCGCTGTGGGGAAAGCGCATGAAACAGTGGAGACAAATGGTCTGAAAACGGTTCGAGGTTTCTCTCTGCGCATGCAGCAAAGCAAAAGCGGGTCAGGGCACCAAACACACCGACACGCGACGCGCACCGTGGGTTTTTACTGCACGCCGCCCAACGGGTGTTTGTGGGTGCCCTTGGACCAGAAGATGCTGAGCTGGTTTGATATTGGGTCCACGCGATGCTGACAAGGGACGTTGATACAGAAGTGCGCGTGTATAAGGCATCAGGAGGCTACCACCAGTGCCTACTCTGCCTCCAAATAGGCTTGTTCCCCTGACGTGCAGGCCTGCAGCCATTCCTATGGTGCGTCTTGATATGTGGTTGCAGAAGACAAAAAGGCAAGGTTCCTCGCAACACCAGCCTCAGGTTCAGAGCAAAATCATGCTACAAGGAGGTATCACAGGTGTGGAGGGTGTGGAGTCAGAATGCGAGGCTGTACCCTTGACAACTGAATTCCCGCCGACCATTTGAGGGCATGGGCTGCTACGGTAATCCGTTCGCGCATTTGACATGCACAACATGCACACCAAGGGATTGCCCTGATGCCTACTGGGCCGATGGCCACACTGCAGCCTGCAGTGTGACTCGAGCAGTCGAGCCGCATCCATGGGACGGGCTATATGCAAAAGGACGGGTGTGGGGCACGCACATTCTGGTTCATGTGCATACCGTTTGCACGGTTAACGAGCCTGGAGATATTATGGCATTAATCGTAAGCCTACACGGGTGCTGGCAGGCCATAGCAGACCGGCGCTGCCCCTATGAGGTGGCGCAGCCTGCATGCGTCACGGCTGTGCAGCACCGCTGCCCCGAGGTCACCTCCTGCTCGCCACACGCAATCAACCCGCTCCGCCTGCCCTCCAGCTGCTGCTGCTTCCCCGCCCTCCCAGTCCACCCTCACACAGTGGGCTGCAGCAGCAGATTCACCACCGCCAGCGGTACGTGTGCTTGGCGGTTGGCGAGATGGTACCGCTGTCCTGCTGTCATGCCCTGCTGCGGCAACAGCATGTGGGGCCCCCTTGCGCCCGCCCGTGCCTGATACCAGTGGTTGGGTGGTTGATGAGCGGGCACCGCGCGCAGCATCGCTGCTGGCGCCACCACTGCCGCCGTCTGCTGTGCTACCTGTAGCATGGTCCAGCTGCTGTTGCTGCTGCGGTGGCTGGCTGCATGCGGTGCTGATGAGCGCCTTGCAGAAGCGGTCTATGTCACGGTCGGTGACGTCCCAGAGGTTGGCCACCACCATAGGACAGCCTGCACCATGCCATACCACACACCACGCGTTGTAGAGTCAGCCGCTGCGATACGTTCGGTGCGCTGCAGGGATCAGGATTTTTGCTAGCCAGGACGAGAACCAGACATTCTTCCAGATGAAAAAGGTCAACCAGTCCAAGTTGCAAGGCACACAACCATGGCTGTAAGACTTTGCCGGGCTGGTGTCCACTTGCAGACGCAAACATTTGCCAACCCATGGAATGCTGTGTGCATGCAACAGGCTGGCAGTGCATGCTACATTCTCGCAACCACCTGCCCGGCAGGTGACACGAGTGCATGGAGATACCAGTGCAGCGCCATCCACAGCCCATGACCCAACCATGGCGGCATTGACGCCTGAACTGTTGACCCGCCTGACGCAAGCACGCAGCGCACCTGCTAGCAGGTAGCCAACCACCGCTCCCGAGGGGTCGTACTGCCCCAGCAGCCGCAGCCGCCCGCTGCTGCACCCCATGAGCAGTGCGGCGGCGCACCGCCTCAACCGCCGCAGCGCGGGCAGCGGTAGGTACTGCTCCCCACTGCCATGGCCGCAGTAAACGTACAGCGCGTGTGACTCCAGGGCAGATTGCAGCGTGCGAGGCGGCGGTACAGTGCCGGCGGTGCCCTGCATTCAGGCAAGGGCAAGCGTACACAATGAGTCAATCAACCAGCTAGTGAACTCGATTCCCTTGCATGGCCACATCACACTCCTTTGATACACACAAAGGATTAAACAGCGCTCAGCACTGCGCATGGGTGGCGCAGACAGACAGGCATGGCTTTCATACAGGATGTGTGCATGCAGGAAGGGCGTGTGCCCACTTGTCAGTGATGTTTCCGAGAGTGGGAGACGGAAACCGTAACACGGCCGGGGTAAGGGCATGGGCGCACGCGTGCTGAATGCGCTGCATATCAGCTGGAAGAGGCATTCACAACGGTTAGTGCTGTGGCCTACACAGTACAGGCGGTGGATGCCGCATCACATCATGGCAGTGCAGCCACACTCATGGCGCAGTCCCGCACCTGCCATCCCAGTTGCCTGCTGAACCACTCCTCGAACCCCTCCTGGGTCTCCTGAAGGTCGCCTGAGGGGTTCAACAGGTAGTACGCATGGCTGAGGCCGCCGCCACCACCACCACCGCCACCGCTGCTGCTGCTGCTGTGAGCAACCAAGGCCCCACTGAGGCCCGGTGGCATCATGTCGGTGTGCACGCCGTCCTGTTGGCGCCGGTCGCGTGCGCCATCCGCGCTGGCGTGCAAGCATTGCTGCCCCAGCGGTGACGCTGCGGATGCGGCGTGCTGTGCGTGCGCCAGCGCGCACGCGAGCTGCAAGCTGGGCATGCGGTACACCTCTGTCGCCTGCAGGCACGGAAGGCTCTCCCAGGGGAACGCATGCAGCTCGCTGCTGAGCACCAGCAGCAGCGGAACGCGCCCTGATGCCTGCCGCTGCGGCTGCGCGTCGCGGCAGTGCTCCTGCCCCAGCGGCAGTCCGTTGCATGCCGAAGCTACAAGAGAGTCTGCAGCAGCCTCGGGAGGCGCAGCACTGTCGACATCCTCGGCAACGCTGCAGGAATGTGCCAGCGCGTCTGCCAACGCGCTGGCCTGATCGTGAGCGTCCAGGCCTCTCTGATCCCTTCCAGCCACGCTTGCTATCGGTGCGACCTCAGCCTCCGTCAAGGCGGCAGGTTCGTCAGGCGTCGTTGCCCCGTTCCCGCCCGGGCCAGAGTTTTGTGGTGTGGCAGCGGCCCGCCTGCCTCGACCCCGGCCTGTTGCGGGGTGTGGTGCAGCCACCGCCGCAGCAGCGGTCTTGGAGCGGGCCCTGCTTGTTGCCGCTGCCGGAGCCTTTGCAGGCTCCTGTACAACAGGTGCACCTGCCGCAGGCGGCGCCATGGCAGATGTGGATGACACATCAGGCTGCATGGCAGCCAGCCGGGAGGGCCGTTTGGCTCGGGCCGCAGGCGCTGCCGGCGCTGATGTGGAAGTGCTAGCCACAGGCGCGGCGGCTTTTGACGCCGGGGGTGCAGCACTGGAAGCGTTGATCTGCCTGCCTGATGCGCCAGCGGCCTTGGGTGCAGCTGGTAAGGCAGACCTCGCAACGCCCCCATGAGAAGTGGAGGAAACAGTCGTGGCAGAGCTGGCAACCCCTGCTGATGCCGCTGATTGCTCCACTGCTGCTGTGGCTGCAGCCGAGGCCGATTTCAGCTTTCCCCCTCGCCGGACGACTGAGCCTGCTGCCGCCCTACGGGGCACTTCCACCGCAACTTCAGTAGTGGGAGGCTCAGGTTGCACCGCATCATCATCACTCTGGCCTACATCTTGATACGTCTGGAAATTGCTGGCCACGGCAGTTATATTGCCGGAAGCTGCAAGCTCTGCTGCTGCGGTTGCCTCTAGCGCTGCCTCGATCGCTTGCTGCAAGGCCCACAACCGCTGCTGGGCAACGGCGCTGGTCGCCTCATGATTATCGCAGCCTGGCGATCGTCCCAAGGCGCTGTCCGCGTGGGAAAGCAGCAGCGTACACATACGTGCCTGCTCGGCGCTATCCAGCAGCGCACCCCAGCTCGCCATGGCCGCGACCAGCACAGCGTGCAGCACGCCAGCTTGAAGCGCTCCTGCACTGGAACGAGTGCCCTGGCGCTCGTTGCCTGTCACTATTGGCTGATCCTTGCTTGCTACTGGGTGTGATGTTGCAGAGCTGCTGCTGCTGCTGCTGCTGCCCGCTGCTGTTCTGCTACGGGCCACTGTGTTTTTCACCGTCACAGCGGGTAGCTTCTGCGGCTGTTGCTGCAGTGGCAGCAGGTGCATGGTGACGATCTCCCAGGCAGCGGCACTGAGGTGTGCTATGAGCTCAGGGTCGTGTGGCAAGGGCCTAAGCAGGCAGCGCCAGGGGCCAAGCCAGCAGGCGTCTGCGCGCTGCAGCAGCGCCTGCATGCGGCTGTCCAGGTCCAGGCGGGCCTGCATGACAGCGCGACAGTCCAACACACCCACATGAATGCAACCACCTGAATGCCCTCCTGAATGCCACAGGCATGGCTATAAAGGCGTGAGGAATTGGGCCAGCTTGTGCGTGACACCACCAGCGATCAGCCCGTCAGCGATTGTACAGGAAACACCTCATGTTCTTGCAGCACGCGTTACCCGGCGCTGACAGACTTCCAAATGCCATGCCAATGTACCATATTATGATTGTCCATGTACGCAGAGGGAAACGGCAGCCGGCTATGTACTGAGGCCGACTACGACGGGCAGCATAGGCGCATGGTTTTGTACTAATGCGTACCTTCCACCACTGAGCCTTGTGCGCGTGAGAGCTGCTAGCGTCAGCCGCCGCGCCGCCACGCATGCTCTCCCCGCTGTCATGCAG
Organism: Chlamydomonas asymmetrica; assembly: GCA_001662385.1. Lineage (NCBI taxonomy): Eukaryota > Viridiplantae > Chlorophyta > Chlorophyceae > Chlamydomonadales > Chlamydomonadaceae > Chlamydomonas > Chlamydomonas asymmetrica. The sequence continues at coordinate 33,102 of BDDA01000078.1, forward strand.
CACGCCCCCCAGCTCGACCAGCAGGTCACCCAGCGACACACTCCGCCCCTGCTGGTCGTCATCCATGCCCGCATCCACATTTGAATGCACGCTTGTTGCAGCGGCCTGAGACGTGGATGACCGAGCGGAAGACGAGGCGGCTGGCTGGTCGGCGTGGCAGGGACTGGGCTGGGGCTGGGGCTGCTGCATGATGAGGGTGATGGGCGTGTGGCCCTGGTGGACCCGGCATAGCGCCACCCGGCCTGAGGCACACAACACGTTGGCGGGGCGGATCAAGGGGTCAAGGGGTCAAGGGGTGAGCACCTTGCATCGTGCCACGAGCACACACCCATGTTTGGCAGGCTGGTTGATGTACTGCACCGGTGATTGCGCAGTGATCGCTTGTGCTCGTAGCGTGCAGCAACTGGTTGCAACATGGGTGTTTGGATGTGCAGGTGTGTGACTCAAACGTATACGGGAGGTGCGGTATGCGCATGCACAGTTGGAGAGGGCACCACTCACCCTCAGGCAGGGAGGAAACGAGGGCCACGCAGCAGCCCGAAGGCAGCACCTCCAGGCACCTGCTCAACCAGCCCGCTGCCAGCCCATCCAGCTGCGCATACGTCAGCGCCTCAGCCGCGCTCGCCGCCGCCAACAACAGCTCCATTGCGCACTCATGCACCACTGCAAGATGCGGCGGCAACAGGGGCCCCTGGTGCTGTTGCTGCTGCTGCCATGACGCAGCCGCCGCATCGTCCCCGGCTGCTGACGGCATCTTGTGCCGTGAGGAGGTTGAGGAGTGCCAGGAGGGCCGCTGCTGCTGCTGTTGCGCTGCGGCGTACATGAGCTGCTGCTGCGACAGGCACCGTGCCTTTGAGAGGTGCAGGAAGGCGGCGGCGGCGTTGGGCCACCCGGCCGCCGCACAGTCCAGCGCCAGCTGCTGCGCGACGCGCGAGGCCGCCAGCGGCGCCTGCCAGCACCGCAGCAGCGCACCCACACACGCCTGCAGCCCGAGCGGCAGACCGCCACAAGCCTGAGGCGCAGCTTCATCGCCGGGCTTGTCGTTGCCATCAGGTATTGTCGGTGCTGCTGTGCTTGTGGCTGCCGTTGATGCTTTGGCAGCTCTGGCCGCACCTGCCTTGGTGCCGGCGGCGGCGGCCTTGCTGGCGGCCCCCGAGCCTTTCTTCCGACCCACACCGCCGCTGCCGTCAGCATGCTGGAGGTTGTTCAGGCTGAACAGTACATCTGATCGCTGCCGTAGGATGGTGCGAGCGGTGCCCCCGGCCTCAGGCCCCGCTGCTGCATGCAGGGCGGTGTCTGACGGCAGCACCAGCTGCACGTCGCTCCCCCGCTGGTGCGCCGAGCGGTGCGCGTCATCGTCAATTGTGCATGTTGCACGCAGCGCTGCGGCGTCTGCGAGCAGCAGCGCCACCTCCACCACACATCCTGAGAAGGCAAGTGGATCCGGGCCAACCGCATCCTCCTGCCGCAGTGGCAGTGGTGCCGGCGGCCCATCCGCCTCCTGCTCTGGCCTCCCAACAGCGATCTGCGCCGGCAGCGCAGCCTGCCCCCGGCGTTTGGTGGTCCCGCCGCCACCCGCGGCGGCTGCCTTATCAACCGTGCTCCGGGCAGTGGCCTTGCACGGGCGCGGCTCCGTGCCAAGAGACGCTGCAACGGCGACCGCAACAGCATGACTGGGGCCCATAGCATGATGCGGGCCCTCCTGGCGGTTGTGCTGCGGAACATATTGAGCTACAGATGCCTCCATAAGCTCCAGGGCAGCCTCACGCTTTCCGAGAGCCACAAGGCACCCCACCTCCAGCCGTGCTATTTGTACAGCTAGACAGTCGACCCGCCAGCTGACATTCTGTGCACCACAGGCGGCTGATGCCTGCTGGTCCCGCCTCCCGACGCGGTGGTCCCTCGCCTGCTGCAAACCATGTACGATGCGCGAGGCAGCCCTGCAAGCGCACAACGCCGCTGCTGCGTCGCCCTCCGCTAACAGCACGCCGCTCTCTGCGTATGCTGCCCACGTCTGCACCAACCACCGTGCGGCGAGACCAGGTGCGTGTGACACCGACGCAGCTGGAGCAGCATCCTCATCGTCACCCTGATGGTCACCTACGGCTGCAGGGTCAACTGTGTCAGCAGCAGAACGCTGCAGGGTGGCTAGTACGAGTGGCAGGCAGGCGGCAGCAGCGTCCACGTGCCGGCGCGCTGCCAGGAGGTCTCCCCGCTGCAACGCCACGCGCGATACGCACGCGCCAGCCGCCACCACAGCAGGCACGTGCCCCAGCTGCAGCGCGAACGTGCGTGCCTCCTCCCACAAGCAGGCAGCGTCCTCTGCACTGCCTGCCACCTCGCACACCTCGCCCGCCAGGAACAACGAGGCCAGATGCGCACCCATGACATGCCACCGGAGATCGGGATCGACTGTCTGACGCGCACGCCCGGATGCCTCTTTGCCGTCACTGCGCCTTCCTGAGGCTGGCATGCCTACCCCGTGGGGGATGCTGTGCTGGTCGTCCAACGTGTTGCTGTCGTCATCGTTGGGTATGAGCGCCGCCGCGCTGGTGCTGCCGTTTTCCACGGCAGCTGCAGCAGCGCTCGCCGCAGTTGCAGCGTCGCTGCCGCTGCCGCCAGCACCCTGACCGCCAAGCGCAGCTGCTGCTGCTGCACGGCGTCCTTTCTTGGAGGGCACGTCGGCACTGCTGCTGCTGCTGCTGCTGCTGCCTTGGTTGCTGCCGTGCTTACCGCCACGCTTGCCTGCGGGCTCGCCGCTCACCTGCCGGCCGGTTGAGGGGTCAGCCTCCGGCTGGGATGACGGGTGCGCAGCCGCAGCCGCTTCCCCAGGTTCCTCCGGCTGCATGTGGGTGATGCCAAACAACACGCTCGTGATCCGCAGCGCCTCCTGCGCGTGCACGTACGCCGTCACGGTGTCTGCGCAGCGCAGCGCAGCGTGTGCTGCCGCCTGGTGGCACTGCGCGCGTGCTACGAGGCGAGCGTGCGCAGCCGCAGCAGGCAGGGGCGCGTTGCCATCAGCATGGCCTCGACCGTTACCTGCACCTGCATCGAGCGCGCCGCTGCGGGATGGCCCGTTGGAGGATGACGAGGTGTCTGACAAGCTTGAAAGTGAGGAGAGCGCCTGTGCCAGGAGTTGCTGACCCTCTTGAGGGTGCTTCTGAGCCTGCGCCTCCAAAATCGCGCTCAACAGGGTGTCTATGGTTGATGCTGTGCCGTCGGACTCTCGCAGCCGCAGCTGCTCACCATGGTCCTCTAGCCACGCTGCCATGCGGCTGGCCTGTGGGGCTAACACCCACTCAGTGCTGCCGCTGGCGCCTGCAGACAGCAGCGTCGGCAGCAGCAGCCACGGCAGGTCGGCCGGACGGCCAGCTGGCAGACAGGTGCTGCGGAGAAGGGCCGCGGCGACCGGCAGCAGCGCCTGGCGCTCGTCGTGCCAATCGTACAGGCCTGCGAGCTGCAGCAGCTGCAGGATGGCGCTCTGGGTGGGTCGCGGCATGCGGCACTGTGGAGCTGCAGGGGCGCCAGACGCATCATCGTCGGAACCGGCAGCAAGCTGAGCCCACAGGGAGCCAGCTGCGGCTGCATGGCTCTGACTTTGGACGAGGAATTGATGCTGCTGGTCGGACGCACTAGGTTGTGCATGCAACGGGCTTTCCGCCGTGACACCACCATGAGGAGCTGCTGCTGCTGCTGCCGAGCTGCCACTGCTGACAGCCGCGATCGCTGCTTGCGCTAGCGACAGCGCCAACAGCGCGTGCGCTTGTGCAGTAGACTCCATCAGCCCCCGCCGCATGCTGCCGCCGCTGTCGCCATCAGCATCAGGGGAGCCATCGTCGTGCATGGCATCCTCAAACAGCTCCAGGGCTGTTTCAAGGGCAGTGCGCTGTTGGTCCATTGTCGAGGGACGCAGCATGGATTGCAGCACAAGTGCCCGGGCATGCACTCCGGGCTGCCCGGCGGTGATGCCGGCTCCCAGTAGGACACCTGCGGTTCACAGCCGCAGCGCAGCGCACAAATGTGGCCGTTATCATTAAGACGCCGGCTAACAGCCATGATGCACGGATGCACTGTGACAAGGCCATGGCTCGCCGCAAGGCCTCTCACGACCCCCATGCACTGCACATTAACCATGGATGCTTCCATGCTCATGAACATAGGAACACCACCCCCTTCACCGCGCCCGGCGTTGCTGGTGCAACGGTGCAGCTAAAGCAGCCGCCTGGGCCCTGGCTTGCTTGATGTTTTGAGCAATTCAGAGTCCGCACAGAGTCCACTGCTGGGCGCGTTGGCCTCATGAGTGCGTCGCTTCAAGACAAGCACTCACCTAGGATACCGTCAGCCACAGCGTCCGCAGCGCCTGCCTCCAGGGCGTGATGCCGGCACTCGTCCTGGAGCGCATGGATCTCCATAAATGCAAGCAGATCAAGATCCAGCAGCAAATCGCATTGCGTATCTCCGCGCTCACAAGCGCCCACCAGGCGCTGCGTCAAGCTCTCCGGAAGCAGGCTGCCGGCTGCAGCACGCGCATCGGAAGCTGCCGCTGTGCCCGCCTTGCCTCTGCCTCGCTGCTGTGGCGGTGGTTGCTGCCCGGAAGGGGCGCCTGCAGCGGATTGAGCTTGCATGGTGGGCCAGACGGAGGCCACACGCGCTGCGTGCGCCTTGGCGTGCACCTTGACCAGCAACTGCAACGCTTGCAACGCGCCTCCTTCACAGGCGGCGCCGGAAGGCGCCAGCATCTGCAGCAGCACGGACGGCGCATGCGGTGCATGATACGTTGACGCACATGGCATCCAAGCGTGCGGTGCGGCTGGTACACTGCCGAGCACAGGTGTACTTGGCGCACCCCAGCGGGTAGAAGGCTGCATGATACCGGTAGTGTAGCAAGGCATGGTAGCGTGGCAAGGCATCGGCAGTTGTACCGGCATCAACGGCTTGCTGTCATGATGTGAGGGAGGCAGAAGTTTTACAGGAGGTATAGCTCAGCCTGTGTGATAGAGTCAGGGACGTGTGAGTGAGGGTCGGGGACGCACCGGATGCAGGCGGCACACGTACGCCGTGCAGGCATCCGTGACAGCAGCGTGGTCGCCCAGCTGCAGCAGCGCCTGTGCGTGCGCCTTGCAGCGCTTGCCCGCCTGCACCACGCGCGCTGCCCCAGCCGCCGGCGCAGTTGCGTTTCCCACGGCAGAAGCGCTGGCATGAGCATCAACATGGGTGCCCGAGGGATGCCCTGGACTGCGGCCCTGCTCTACAGCAGCGCAGTGCTGTGAAGCCGTCGCTTCACAGCACATGAGGGAGAGCATCGCCGCCGCTTCAAGCACGCCCTCTGCCGAACTGTGGCAGCCTCCCTCCAGCAGGGCCAGCCCTGTGTTGCCACAGGCGCACAAAGCACCACGGCCGCACATAGAGAAGAGCGCGCACTGACCGCAGCATTGCCCTGGCACCGTTGCTGTGGCTGTATACCCGTCCCGCTAGCCGAAGGCCTAGGGCCGCCCTCTGAGAGGGAAGCAGGCAAGCCGTACATGCATGGGTGAGAAAAGAGGGCGGAAGGCAGGGATTGTGTGCTCTCAGCTGCTGCACGCTCGCACCTGTGTTGTACACGCTCCCGCACAGTGCCCTTGCGTCCTCCTCAGGCCACCCCGCCAGCAGCTCAGGCGTAGCCAGCTGATCCAGCTGGGCGAGGCTCCACTCCAGAGAGCTTCCTGCCACCTCCAAGACATCGTCCTGCGGTGGCAGATCCAGACCCAGATCCTGATCCAGATCCAGATTCCCAAGGAGCAAGCTGGTGCCTCCATCGTCCTGCTCCTCCTCGTCAATGGTGCCTCCCATGGTAATGGCGCCTTCGCTTGCACCTCCTGTGCTGCTGCTGCTGCTGCTGAGCAGGTAGCTGCTGGACAGCCGCGCAGCGGCCGCTGCTGCAGCGGCCACGGCATACAGGAGCACCTGCATCATGCGACACACATGCATGCAGGCATTAAACAGCTGATAAACAATTCCACTTGCGCGTTGAGAAAATCCTTCAGTGTTTCGCTGTGGGGCTCTGCACCCGTGCCTAATACAAGTGCCGCCATGGGCGACGCAACAACCCCAAGCAAGTGCCAAACATGCAGCATGCTGCCACTCACGGTTTGCTGCTCCTCCTGCACCTCATCCGCTGCGGCTGACGCCACGCGGTCAGCCAGCGCCAGCAGCCCACACAGCAGCGCCGATGCTCCAGGACCTGCCAGCACCAGCGCAAGTGCACCGCAATATCGCGTTGTTGTTTGCCATGCATTACCCGAAGGCTGCACACATGCTGCTCATTCGCATCTTGCTATTGTGCATTCCCTGCATGCGCCAGTCAAACTTGTTTAGGCAAGATTGCTGTGGACGATGGGTGATGCCATCCTATGTGGGCGCTTTGCATGTACGGTACACAGCACTGTTGTTAGCACAGGCGACGCGCCTCCACAGAACCGCATGTAGCCAACAAGCACTCACCAGAGTGAAGCGCCGCTTTCTGCAGCCAAGGCGTGGCCTTCGAAGCAGACGCAGTCAACGTGCGTAACGCTAAGAAGGCCATATGGATGGAGGGTCCGCGGCCGTTCCGCTCCGTATCAATGTCCTCTACTGCGTCGTCCGCCGAGCCCCCGTGGTGCTGCAAAAGCGCCGCCAGCAGCTGCACACACACCCGCTGCACGCGTCGCTGCCCTGCCACCAGCGCTGGCACCGCTAGGCACGCATGCCACAGGCTGCTGGCGGTGCAGCTGCATTCAAGCACAATGGAGCAGTGCGGCCAATCACGAGGAGTTGCAAATTCAGTCCACAGCAGCTTAAATGCATGCAGAAGCAGGCAACACAGGCAGGCAGGTGCTCTAATTCAACCACGTTACATTTGAACCTATTACATGCAGGGTCCTGCAACTGCATTCTTCACCGGACAACTTCCACACAGCAGCATTCTTCACCGCAGTCCATGAGACTTACATGGTCATGTGCCGGTCATTTTCGGATGTGTTGCTGGCCCCTTGCAGGGCGACCACTAGGCCGGCTGCGATCCGCGGCTGGCTATCGTAGTCCAAGACAAGCTGCTGCAGCACACGCGCTGCCGTCAGCGCCACAGCCTCATCTGCACAGCAAGCGGGCGCAATGGATGACCGCATTGGCATAGCCACCCACATGACACCCGAATGCCGCGTCGATTGCTACGGCAGTTGCGTGCATGCAGTATTGCGTGATATTGGCATCGAGGTGGTGAACGAGCGGGCAACAACCGAGGTGTGACAGCAATGCCACCTTGGCTTGTCAGTGGATGTGATTGTAACCCGTTATGTACCCGTACCTGTGTCATCCGCTGTCAACAGCAGCGATGCTACGTGTGTCGCCAGAGCTGCAGGACCTGAATTCCTGGCTGCTCGCACCATTGCCTGCACAAGACAAAGTGCCATGCGCATGGTCATTTGCAAGCACGTTAGCGATGCCATCTGGATGACTACAGCACAAACCAGGCAGAGCTGCAGACGTGAAACGGGTGTGTGTCTCCGTCCCTCTACAAGACCTACCATGGTGGTGGCCACACAGCCCTGCACCAGGGTAGCGAGCTGCAACGCATGGCTCTTGCACACGCACCTGCTCCGCCTTGCCCTCCACGCCCAGGCATGACGCGCATGCCGCCAGCATCTGCATGAGCCCCGCTAGTGCCTGGGGGGCCATGCAGGCTGCGACTTGCTCCTCATGGCCAGACAGCGCGCCGAACCACTGCAAGAAGGCAAGAACGATTGAATAGTACACACGTTCAGAGCGCATGTCCGCACATCTGCAAAAGCAGAGGGTGACCGCAATGAAGGCGATCCTGGATTTAATATGGTACGGTGTGTCTGCGGAGGGTGTAGCAGATTATGTGGATGGCGCAGTTTGAGCATGCCAGGTAGCGGACATCAATAGGTTGCCCATGTGCACGGTTATTCGCATTGGGTTGTGGGGCTGCAGTTGTGCATGTATGTGTAGGCATCATGCCTGCTGCTGACCTTCATAAGGCAGCGCAAGAGGGCTTCCAAGCTCTGGGCTACCGCGGGCGCCGTTGGAGGGTGCCTGCGAAGCGATTCACGTCCAGGCTGTTATCAGTCAGCCGGGCACTGTTGCACACAATGAGCATACGCAGGCGAAGCCGTCTGTACAGCACCAGCACAAGACATCCTAGCACTGCAGCGATGCAAGCAGCATCAGGAGCACTTACTGTTGCAGGGCGAGCCAGTCCAACAGCGGGGTGCGCACGCACGGCACGATGTCGCTGCTACGCGCTGGTTGCGTGCTCACGATTTCCGTCGCGCAAACCACCAGGTTTGCAACAGCTGCAGCTAAAAGTTCCTGGCAAACGCTGCTTGAGGAGCTGCAGGCCTGTTCGTCGCTGGGCTCGGTCGTGTCCTTGCACAATACGGCGAGGTTCGCGTGCAGCACCTGGCCCTGCTGCAGCGCTGCATCGTGCAACCCAGTGGCTGCAAGCTTGCGAATTAAGCCATAGCGTTGCACTTCGACGTCCACATCAGTGCTCTTCAGTACAGGCCGCAACGTGTCAAGCGCAGCCAAGGCCGTGCAACACAGCTCGCCCAGAGCCACGAGCTGTAGGCTTGCAGAGGAGTCTGAGATGGGAGCACCTGACTTGGCTGCAGTAATTGCTTGCTGCAATCTGGCACCAACTGCCTTCAGCGTCTTCGTCACGGTTGCCCCGTGCTGGCGTGCAAGTGATTTGACACTTGCCAGCTCCGTGGCTGCGCAACCGCTGGACGGCCCAAACGCCTCAGTTAGGAGCTTGTGGAGCCACTGAATGGCTGCATGTGAGTCTTCTGTAGGCGAGGCTGCGTTGTTGCCAGGGCTCTCCAACACCCGCAGCGCTGTGTCCACCGTCCATGGTTGCGCCATTCGTGTAAGATTACAGCCCAGAGGGCCTTGTCAGTGGCGCTTCCAGAGTTCTCAGACTTAGCTCTCAGACTTAGACCTACCAGCAAGGCACTGTTCTTTTCGATGAAATCTGTTGAGGGCTGTCGTAATTGCAGGTCAAAGTGCGCAACCACCGCATAAGCCCTGTACCAAAGCCCGACGTGTCAAACCGTGGTTTATTCTTAAGGAATGAATCTGCAGAACAAAAGCCATCGTTTGCGTGCAGCGAGCCATGCGTCATGTGTCATGGGCGTTCCGGATGCGCTGACACACTGACAGGCAAGAAAGAATGGAGAGGAGGCCCCCAGGGACGATCAATCCGCAACAACTCATACACAGTGTAGTGCTTGTGCCCTTGACCGGAACGTACACTCCACCCCACACTCCAGCGCGTTTGCCGCCACCCGCCTGCAGAAAATGGCGCGCATGACCAAGCAAGCCCTTTCAGAGATCTGCAAAGAAAACCAGCTGTACAGGACTCCCTCGTTGAACGATAAGCTATATTGCAACTTCAAAGGCTTTGCTGCTATTTCAGACCTCGAGGAGTACAGCAACCTGAAGGCGCTGTTTTTGGAAGGCAACGTCCTGGAAAGCCTGGAGGGACTGCCAGCCTTGAAGGAGCTGAAGTGCTTGTAAGCCACCATTCCGATATGCACATGAAGCCGCGAACCTGCTTGCTCGGCCTGCTTGGCTCACCTCTTGTTCTAAGAAGGGGCCTCATGACGTAAAGCAGTCAACATGAGCCAAATGTTTGCAAACGACGTACTGTATTGAATGTTTGACTGTTCATCAGGTTGGATAGATATCCTTGTTTGTTGTCGTGCCATTGTTTGGAGCCGAGGCGTACGTGACTGATTTTGGTGTCGGCGTGCCTGCAAATACCAACTTGATGTCTGCAGGTACCTCCAGCAAAACTGCTTGTGGAAAATCTCCCATCTCGATGGCCTAGAAAACCTAGATACTTTGAACGTGAGCAACAACCACATAACCAAGCTGGAGGGGCTCTCATGCTGCAAGCAGCTCAAGACGCTGATCGCGACAAACAACCAACTGCGGGGTGTCGAGTCAGTGCGCCACCTTGCAGAGTGCCCCAGCATCATCACTCTGGACCTTCAGAACAACCAGCTGTCAGACCCCGAGATAGTCGATGTCCTCAAGCAGCTACCAGACCTGCGGTGCCTGTACCTGAAGGGCAACCCCGTTGTGTCAGCGATAAAGAACTACCGCAAAACGCTTGTGTGTGCGATCCCTACGCTCACATACCTGGACGACCGACCTGTGTTTGACGACGAGCGCAAGTGCTCACTGGCATGGTGAGTACATCCATGTATGGCGCGGATGTCCTGCCGCAGGACGGCACTACGGCACATGCATGCCGTCTGGGTGGTGCTTGGATGCAAGATGCCCCTGCATCGCACTGCAGGCCGTATGCAGGCCCCCGACGCATTGGTCAGGGGGCTTGAATACGGTTGACACGCCCCAGTTGGCCGCACACGCCCAACGTCATGCAAATGGATGCTGATCGCCCTAACAGTGCTAGCCCTGCACCACCATGCATCAGCGCACTCACAGCTCGCTACATACCTGCTTGCCGGCTTCACCAGCGTCACCCACATCCCACAGCTTGCTGGCATTCCGCCGGGGTGGTATAACCACGTCGTGCGTTCTAACAAGTACGGTCACGCCCTGGTGTGTGCGGCGTTCAGGGCCGAGGGCGGCTTGGAGGCCGAGCGCGCCATGCGCAAGTCCATCAAGGACGAGGAGGAGGAGAGGCAGCGCCGCAACCACGAGTTCATGCAGCAGCTGCGCGCGCAGGGCTGGCGTGAGGTGAGCTTACCGCATACAGTCATGCGTAATCCTTCTTGTGGCACACGCTACGCACAGTGCACATTTCAGCAATAACACCATCCCCGAACCATGGCCTGCGACGCCACCAGATGACACCAGAGTCAATCAATCATTATTCGCTTACAATTTATGAATGCTGCATACCATTGCACCATTTGCACGCCAGTGACGCAGTGATTACCATGACAACACGTGCGAACGCGGGCAGCAGGATGCATTGACGTGTCAACCAGACAGGCCATGCTGCGTGCTCAACTGATCAAGCCCTGCAAACGCGCATGTGCACCAGTACAGCATGGATGCCGGCGCGCTACCGCTGCTCGCAATGTGGCTGGAGCAGCATATCATGCATCGTTTGACGCAATTGCAAACCCCGGCTGTGCGCAAGGTCACTGCCTAGTCAAGGTCACTCGCCAGTCAAGGCCACTGCAGAATACCACACTGTGCATGCGACGCTGTGTGCAAGCATCAGGCCCCTGATTGTGGTCATGTGGCTATATGCAACGCCTCCTCGTTGCGTGCGACGAACTAATCGCCACAATGCCCCTCAGCTCTCAGTCTCAGCTCTCAATGGACACGCCTGGTTTGTTTGCCGTGCTGAACTTCCCGCTGTGCAGCGCCGCAAGCGCATGGGCCTGCCTGAGGGTGACACCGACCCCGACCTGGATGACCTGAGCGACGGCGAGTATGAGTTCACGCAGGTGAGGCGCAGGTTGGGAAGAGGGAGGGCGCCGCGTGGGTGGTGGACCGGTGGTGGTGGAACGAGGTAGCGTGTGCCATGCCGTCCATGCGCATGAGCAGGTGGCTGCACTGTGCTGTCCTCAATTTGTCCAGTGATGTGCGGTTGTGCTTCAGGAAGGACGGGCTGGATGTGCGCGAACAGTGATCTGTTGGATTGCATGTTCGTATTTGAGCGCTGACCAGCCCGGAGGGAGCGTCACGATTGGGATTGGGGCACGCGGTGGGGCACAGCGTTTGTCCTCCTGAAGACCTACTCTCTCATAGCCATCATGCCATTCGCGTTGCTTATCGAGCATCACCTGCACGCACAAATGCACAGTAAGAATGCAACACTGTACATGTTGAGGAGTGGGGCATGGTCGGCTGACGCGTATGCGCGCCTGGACACACTGACGCGTGCAGGACCCTGAGGAGCTCGTGGCTGCACGCCAGCGCCTGGCGGAGTACACGGCGCGACCCGATGAGGAGGAGCCGCCAGGTGCGCTAACCCACGCGCCCTTCACCCGTGTGTCTCAGTTCACTGCGTGTACAGCAAGCAGGCCAAGGCACAGCGATGACCCTGATGTGGTACACTGCGAGGACCTCTCGGCCCGGCCTCTGCTCTTCAGGCCCTGCTAGCCGCACTACATACCAAGCACACATAGGTTCTTCATCCTGCTACGGGAACTTTGTGCTCGCTGCTAAGCACGCGTCGTGCTGTATGTGGTACGCTGTGTGCTGCTGGACTCGCAGAGCTGCTGCTGGCGCGCCAGGCGCGTGTGGCGGACGGCCAGCCGGTGGTGCAGGGCACGTGGGCAGGCAATGCAGACGCCAGCAGTGACGCAGACGTGTACTATGGCTCCGTCAAAGCGGCGCAGAGTGAGCTGAATGCAGATCGGGCTACCGAAACCGAGACCGAGACCAGTGTTGCACACAAAACCGCCGCCAGCAACCAGGCACCTGAGGCTGCAGAAGACGGCGGGAGTGGCAGCAATGAAAGGCGCAGCGGCAGCGGCAGCAGCACAGCGGATGACAGCATACAGTATGATGTGGTGCAAGGACGGAGCTCGGAAGTGGTGGGCAAGCCGGCAGCTGAGGTGGCGCCGCTGGCAGGAGTTGACAGCACAACGTGTGCTGGTCTTGCCAACGATGACCTCAATGATCTCGATTAGGTGTATGCTTGGAAGTTGGAACCGCCGGGCTGTGCCCTGCATGAGCTGGATTTGATTGTATCTGCTCCCTTGTCCTTTGCTCTGCTGCTGTATGCTGTAGTCGAGTGGTGATTCGTTAACCGCCTTGTCACTTGACGCTCATGCTTGGATCGCTGCTGTGCACCCTCTTCCTTTAGCTTCTTGAACTGTTGCTGCCTGCATGCTTGATGCCGGAACGCGCCTGCGTCAAGCGGTGCGTCAGTAGCGCTGCCGCTGTGTAACCTCGCATGGTTTGGCTGTCAACAAACATGTCCAGCAGGCGCCTGTGCATTAGCACGCACCTCCCCGACTCCCAATCTTGCTCTCATCACCCCGCTTGTTACAATGTGGTGCCTCAGAAGTCAAACACAATAGACAAATGTGTAGTACTTATGAAGCTGTTTGCTGTGGCACTGTGCCTGGCTATATGAGCCAGCCACAGCGCAGGAACGGCACAAGGCAAAGGGTCGAAGTGTTCCATGTTGCTGTTTGCAAATGCAGTAGGAGTGATGGCAGGACAGGTACGCTACCAATAAAAAAACAGAGGAGGTGCTGGCAAATTCAGCTTACGATACGATGAAATGTCATTGTCTTCAGGTCTTCAGAGTTTATCAGTGGACTTGGTGCACCCAGGAAATATCCCAAAGTACAACAGGAACAATTTGCAAAAACCTTTGTGAGTGGTCAAACACAAAACATGTAACGTGCCCCAGACGATACTCTCGTGGGGGAGAGTAACGGCTGGCATGGAAAAACGGCACCAAAAACGCCAACTGGGCAAATGTGTGCCCTTGCGTGGCAAACCCGGAATGGAGGGTTAGTTGGGGGGGGGAGGGGGGGGCCAAATGACCCGAATCAGCATGGCAGATCCAAAACGAGCGACAGTTCCCGACAAACTGATGAAAACGATATGGAGACGTGGTGGGTGGATGGGTGGGTATGACGTAAACAAAGCGGACAGGAAATGACATGGATGAGAGCATTCATGGAGCATAAAGGGCCTGACAGCTGCAGCAAAAAACACAATCTCAGCTCGCACGCGCTGCGCAACATGGCCTGGTGGGCATGGCGTATGCACAGCACCAGCCAGCACCAGCGTTGCACGCTCCTGCTACACACGCAGTAGGCGCTCATCGCCTTCCTCCACAACTAAACACTTCCGATTGCTGCTGCGGTGAGCGAGCACTTCATGCTGCAGGCCGCTGCGGGCTAGCTCACTGCAGCCCAGCGTACGCAGGTGCAGCTCTATCTTGCAGTGTGCGCGCTCATATTGCCTGCGCTGTGGCTCCCTGCATGCGCTCCTCTTGCCATGTCTTATCATCCTGCACGTCACAGCAACAGCAAGCCATGCGCAATGATTTTGCCAGGGGAAAGTTACAGCAGGGCAGTTCCATTCAGCCAGCTCATGCCATAGCAGGCGGGGCACGTTTTCACTGGAGTTCATATCCAGGGTTGGGCATTCACCAATCCTGAACACCGAACAAACTTGCAGTCGAATCACTTTGTACAACATCCCTGCAAATCCACATTCCAGGCTGGCGCGCACGCACACACACACGCACGCACACCACGAATGCTTGCGTGGCAAGAACCTGTCCCCAGAAGCACTGCGTACCTTAGCAATCTGCTCCCACATACTAAGAGAGTTCTTGAACAGCAGCCTGATCATATTGCACTCTGTGGCGCCCAAGTTGTTGAGGCGGATGGTCACTGCGCCGCTGACTTGCTTCAGGCCGTCGCGGATTTTGCTGTCGCGCACCTTCCGAAGCTCCTCAATGAGCTGCACAGTCTGCAGAGATAAGCACGAAGCGGTGAAAATCGGTGACAGACCATAAGGTTCAGCAGCATTTCCACGACCCTGTCACTGCCTGCAGGCACACGGTTGACTGTACTCCTAGATAATGCAAAGTCCCACAGTAACACAGTTGCCCCAACTGATAACTGAGTGGCGTTTGTACACAACGTTTGAGAACAGGTAGGTCAGCAGGGCAGGCTGACAGCTCAGGTCCAGGACTGAACACCTCACGCTCACACACACGCAGGCCTGTCCCAAATGGTGGCTGAAGCAACAGCCAACACCAGGCCGTGCTGCCGTGTCCAGCACCTAACTTGGAGCAATCAAACCAGTTATCAGGCTTTAAGCCAGCAAGCGCACCTCGTCAAGGTCATCTTCGTTTCCAAAAACTCCCCTCGCTTCAAAGTAAAGTATCTTGAAAATCTCAACATAGTAATGCGGCACAGGCTGAAAGTAGTCCTTTATGAGACGCTCTTCTTGCAACATGGCTGCGGATATTATCATCGCCAGAGGGGCACACATTGACAATCGCATTACGTCAACGTTAGCACCAGTGCTGCGGTGCGGCAACTTTGTGAGGGGAGGAGCTCAAGCACATACACAAGTCACACAGCTCAGTTCTTTACCCTTGCCGAGTCCTCCACTCACCTCTAAGGTTGTCTTTTGCCAACCAGTCTGGCAGGACCACACGACATTTGTTCCGTCGAAGCAGCGCTGTCGCCACGTACAACGGCACCTCCACAGGTACATTGGGCTTAAACGGTCCATACGTGCCCTGCAAGGTGACAACGGGCGGATACCGTCTGTATGGGTCCTGCTAAGCACTTGGGTTCTTCCAGATTCCCACGGTAGCGTTCAAAGCTGGAAATGGACGGTTGTTTTTGGCGCCAACCTAAAGTCTGAAGAACAGCATACCTCAACGCAATAGAGCTTGGAGCCAACTGTGTTGAGGGAGAAGTTTGGAATAATAGTGATGGGCTCCTGCTCCGCGAAGAACTCGAACTGCAGGTGCAAGACACAGCAAGGCCAAGCTGTCACCGGACCTCCGCAGGTTCATTGGACAAAACCATGAAAGTTGAGGGAACATATGGCGAGAACCAGTGGAACTGCTGGTGCATAGGCAGCATAAGGACAGGTGGGCAGCTACTTTCAGTTCTTACCTCTTCAGGCGTCAGGGGCAGGTCGTGCTCGGAGTAGCACGGTGGCTGGTTCTGAACATACTCGAACAACGAGGTGCGGGGCATTGTGTATCAATACAGCTTAAACAATGAGCCAGTTACAAAGCTGGCGCAGGTATGTGAAGCGCGGCTTTAATCGACACGTGTGTCCCGCTTGTCCGGCACTGTGGTGCTTTGTGGTGTGTTGTTCTGTTTAGTGAAGAGCCTATGCCTGTTTGTCTTTTGGCCACAGTGAAAGCAAAATATAACCGTGTGGATGGGAGGCCAGGGAATGTAGACACTCTGGGCTGCGGGGCTTCGTACAACAAAAGGTCCCTGCGGCATCGGGCGAAATCTGGTCGCGGTTCATCCGCCCACGGACATGTGCCCCTATCGAGCCAGAGAGAAACCAGTGAAACCCTGGCAGATAAGCAGTCCGTAAATCAGGGTGAGTCTGTTGTCACGTTGAAAACCTGCTTCGTCCTGTTTCGATACGCAAACCGAAGCGTCTGTTTTGGACCTGACGCGCACACCAAAAACCCTGGTTCTGTTTCGGGCCAGGCCTGAACTACTTCTAGTTGCACCTGAGCAGCATTGATCGGCTAGGACAGCCGCATCACAGCTGCTTATCCAACGACTGGAGATATTCCTGAGCAACGTCCCCAAGATGGGGCGCGGCGAGGTGAGTCCCACGGCATAACGGGTGTTACTTGCACTATGTCTGCTCTTAAGATGCCGAAGCGAATGTGCGTTTGATGGCACCCATCCACTGCGCCAGGCGGGAAAGAAGGTCATAACCCTCGAACAATGGGAGCCCCGGTTGTCGTCGACCAGGGTCGCCAAGGAAGATATGAACCGGCTCATCATGAACTTCTTAGTCACCGAGGTAGGGTTGCTGGACTCTTCTCAGTTTTGGTTGACCCTTTCCCCTGCCTTGCTTGCCAGGGCCAAAGGCACCCTGACCTCGGGTGCACGCGCCCGTTGATGATGGCCTCGCGATACAAACGCGGCTGCTTACAGAAGGCATGTGCTTATCTTACTAGCCACATGCTGGTGCTGCCTTGCACATGTCAGGGTTACGTTGAAGCCGCTCGCATGTTTGAGAAGGAATCTGGAACTGCGCCTGGCACCAACCTTGACGAGATCACAGACAGAATGCAAATACGGCAGGCAGTGCAAAGCGGCAATGTTGAACAAGCTGTGGAGAAAGTGAACGATCTCAACCCCGAGGTGTGTCACGGGTACTGGAGGCGTGCACCGCGGAATGTTGATTCGTCAATCGCTTGGACAGCCGCGCGCACACTCTTCGCATGCAGACCCTTTGGCTGACCCCCGCTGGCCTTTATGTGCAGGTGCTGGAAACACAGCAAGGCTTGTTCTTTCACCTACAGCAGCAGAGGCTGATTGAACTCATCCGCGACGGAAAAACAGAACAAGCGCTGGATTTTGCCCAGGAATACCTGGCCCCGTTAGCTGAGGAGCAGGGGCCCTTCCTGGAGGAGCTAGGTATGTTGGCACATAGCCTGCACCTGCTACTGATACTTAGTCATCCCTCCAATAGTAGCGCGCACATTGCCCCCTGGGGCGGATACTCCTTAAGTTTGTGCCTGAAAGGCCCTGAATCATTAAGAAGCTGAAAAATTGGCTAGGCAGCACATGACTGCCTAAGGCTGTGCTTGCTGCGGTTCTGAGATTCAGTAGGTCATCCGCTGAATGATATGCTACGCTTGAGGTGGGCGCCCGCAAGGCCGCAGTCGGGGTGTGAAGACTCGCACGCTGCCAGCATCAGGTTTTAAGCGGATTTTCATGCCATATGCATTGTGGATTTGGAAAATTTTCCGGGGGCTCCGCCCCCGAACCCCCCTGGGTGGAGTCCGAGACCGCCCTGCGGCCAGCAACCCCTGACGGGTGGATGTTTGTTGACCGCACATGTGAACACACCAAAAACAAACTCCAATGGAATGCAGTGGTCAGGCCACCACGCCCTGTTTTGTTACGGAGGAAGTGCATGCAGTTGCGCGCGTGCACCGGTTGTGCACACCACATGCTCAGCAATCAAGTGCTTGCAGCTAGCTCTGGCTGTTGTCCGCCTGACAAAGATTAATGTGGACTGGGCTGCAAGCAACGGGACTGGGGGGAGCCCGCCCTCCCCCGCCCCCCAGGGCCCCCCCCGCAGCAATTGCTTCAAGCTCGTCGTTGTGCACAACGTGGTGTTCAGTCAGGCAGGCAATCAAAAGTGCACAAGTTCTGCACCTTGGCATTATGCACTGAAAGCATGCGCGCAAGGGCAATGTTCGCCTGGGGTATGTGTCACTGCGCAATGGTGCTTCGTATGGCAGGCTGCAACGCCGTCCCGCCTAACTTTGAGCTTGCATGAACCGGACCTCGTTAGGACCGTCGGAATGCTTTGCTTGCGCCAGGCCACTGCCTAAGAGCTTGCTTGCCGCCAGGACTGGCCTAAAGCATAGCCTCTTAGGGTCGACCCGATTAGGGAGTTTCACACGTAGGCATTGCCCTTTGGGTGGGCGGTGCCGCGGTCTGACGACGCCGGTGAGGCAGCGCCCTCACGGTCCCCCGCATAGCATCGTAAACTCCACACTGAGCGTTGCGCCAGTTTGCACTTGCAGCACGTTTCACATGCAGCCTTGCACATCCGTAACACATGCCGTTGCAAACGCGTGCACGCACAACCGCGCCCCGTCCCACGCTGCAACTTGCGCACAAAACATGCACGTAAGCATAGAGTTGCCAGCACTGCCAGTCGTCAGTATGGCGTGAGTGTGTTAGAAAGAGTTCCCGCAGGGCCATGCAGTATGCACATACGTACGCCTAGGGACAGAGGCTGCACCTGACGACTGGTGAGTGTGCGTGCTTGGCGGGTGCCTGCAGAGCGAACGGTGGCTCTGCTGGCGTTTGACGACTGCAAGTCCTCGCCGGTGGGTGACCTGCTGGACGTGGCGCAGCGCCAGAAGACCGCCAGCGAGCTCAACGCGGCCATCCTGGCCAGCCAGGGCCAGGAGCGCGAGCCGCGCCTGCCCGCGCTGCTCAAGCTGCTGCTGTGGGCGCAGGCGAGTTGCGCTGGCGAGCTGCGTATGCACACGTGTGGGCGAGAGCTGGAAGCGGGGCAGGGGGTCTTGTGGTGATGTAGTGACTGTGGCGGAAGCGACAGCGATGTCCTGCAGCGGTGAAGGGGTCTGACCCGGCGCAGAACACTTAGTCGTGTTTGGCACCGCCATTCATGGGAAGGCGTACATGTGTTCCCCTTCAGTCCTTTACCCACCGTCCTTGTGGTGTGGGTTTTGTTACTGAGGTGCTGATGAATGCGCACAGTCATATTCAGGTTAACGACAACAATCACTGTGGCTCCACGTCTGCTCTGTTGCTGTTGTGCGGGGTTGCAGTGTGCGGTGGTTTTCACACTGTGCAACCACTCTCAATATCTGCTGTGGGCTCTCACCACACCCCAACAGGCTCAGCTGGACGAGCGCGCCACGTACCCGCGTATCCACGACCTCGTCACCGCCAAGCTGGAGCTCTACGATCCATCCTCAGCCACCGCCACAGCCTCAGCAGGCGGGGGCGCTGTCGGCGCACGCTCCTCGGATTGAAACCCGGATCCATCCTTGTTTTGGTTGTGCAAGCACACCCGCCGTCGGTAGAGAGAGGTGCTACACGGGAAGATATAGCCTGTTTAAGCCCCGCATCATTTAGCATCAAGCAAGCCACCACAGTCGTAACATAGGAATGCAGCAGCACACAGGCACCTCAGATGTTATTCCATGGCATGGTTGCATGGTTGCCAACGCTGGCTGTCTGCCTGTGTGCCATTTTGCGCGCGCGGTGCTGGCTGTGTAGACTCAGGCACGCGCATTAGGAGGTTCGGTGGTAGTCAAACTGCCGGTTGCAAACGGGTCCAAGCTCCATTTGGCCTACAGAGACCATGTGCATCTCATGCCTATTGTCGAGCACCCTGAAGGCAGCATCCGAGCTGCAAGGTTGGGGACGTACGTGTCATCATGCTGTACTTGTACCGGTATTGGGAAGGCAGCCTTCCCGTTTGATTCATTGCATGCGCATGCATCCACACTGCAAATTTGATGTTTCATGTTGCTCCCCTCAACACGTACTGGTACACGGGACGATGCGCAGCGGTGTTTGCATCGAAGGTGCCTGCGCCTTCCATGCATTTGTAGTCAAAAGCTACAGTGCGGTGATTGTGGGTCGGCTGATAGGAACGCATGTGGCTTGTGAATCCGAAGCACACACATTTCGGCGTGGTGGTGGTTAACAGCTGCGCTTCGCATTTCGCTGCATGCGCCTGGAAGAGGCCGCTATGTTGCTCGAGGTTGGCGCACGTGTCATGGTGGATAGCGATGTGAAACTCATCATCCTGTTTCCAGGGAGTGAGCGCTGCGTTTGCGGGATGCCGGACAAAGCATTGCGTCGCGTTGTCAAGCGCCTCACCTGGGCCGCGCAACGCACGCTGCAGCGTGCCTTACTGCCTTTGATCCCCCTCTCAGACGGCAGACCTTGGTCTCTGGCTGGCAGGTCAGGTGTAAAGAGGTGTAAGGAGCAACAACAACGACAGCATGGCTTCCAAAAGCTCCGATTCCTATCCGCGCTGATGATGGCTGTGGTGATGCAGAGCATGTGGTGGATGCATGAAGCTCCTGCAGCCATGCGTTGCTCAGTCGGTCAGGCAACGTGCATTCTGACGATCTGCTACCGCTGGCGCCTGTGCTCGCTGTGCTGTGTGACAAGCCGAGTATACACTGGCCGCATTCAGGATGCGTTGTGCATCCATACCATCCAGCAGAGCATGTTGGTCATGAGTCATGACGGCTTGAAAGGTTTTGTGCGCCTTGATTGGTGGTGAATTAGCCAGCACGTGGGACCTGCATGGCTGTGCGTGCGGCTTGCAAGCGCATACGCACAATCATCAGCATAAAGTTGACTCTTAGTCATTGAAGTTGATCACTGTCACACGCTGCAATTTTGAATGTGCACAAGGCGGATGAAGGCAGTACAGCATGTTGAGGGGTGATGCCGCTAAGCTGCTTCAACGCACGTCCTGAGGCCAGGCCAAGGCAGCTGACGCCATAATGCATGTTGCATTAATGTTGCTAGGCCCTGACATTCCCCTGCCGGGGCCACCTGTGGCACACACCAATCCAGCACTGCTAAGCTGCCCTCCTTGTCTGCATGTGCAATCGACGTCTGCAGCGTGCTGGCGAGCATAATGGATATCAACCAAGCATGACCCGCAGGTGGCGCTTTGTGTGGCGGGCTTTGAGAATGGCGTTCCTTCACTCCCGCTCTACATGACGTTTGCCCTGGAAGTGTGTGAGCACTGTTACGCACTCCACGTGCTACCTGGATCAACCTGGACCTAGCGTCCAGCTACGCGACACCATGCAGCTGAAATGCATCGCATTCATGCTGCCTGGCGCGGTGTCCTTGCCTGAAGGGTGCATGCTAGCGTTACAGCATGCAATGAATCGGCGATGCAGGCGTCAAACCGCCATTGCCAACGCTATGCACCCTTCACATTCGGCACCCATGACAAGTGGATCAGGGCTAGTCACACAGTGCAAACTCTATACAGTTGTGTTTGGAATTTGAACGACTCTTAGCGCAGTTTCCCCCTTGGCTTTTGCTTTGTGACAACCACACCGCTTGCTGACCGAAGCACTCGCTTAAGAGCTGGGCCAGCCGCTGGCAAAGCGGTCGAGGAGGCAGGCTATTGCTGTTGTTGGCAGCAATGGCCGAGGGAGGCCACTCGTTTGGGGAGATCCTGCTTGGAGGCAGGGGCGGAGTGGTACGTTCGGCGTGAATGCCCAGGACTCACGGGCCAATGCACACAGCAACCTTGCTGTGGGGATGCATTTCTGAGGCAGTGATGCAGTGGTGCTGAACACCTCGGCTGACCGACTGGCTTTGTGCGTTCCGTGCAGAGTACTGGTGTGCTCAGGCTGACATCTTCGGGGTTCCATTGGAAGCGCAAGCAGGGCAGCAAAGTTGTGGACGTAAAGAAAGATGGTGAGTTGGTGGCTTTGAATCTTGTTTCTTCCGTCCCTGGCACTTGTCATGGCAGAGAGGTTGTCCCCGACTGCTGTTTTATTTTCAAACCGTGCTCAAACGCGTTCGTGTTTTGCACGCTCCCTCACTCAGAAATTGAGAGCCTTTTCTGGATGAAGATTGTTCGTGGCTGCCAGTTAAGCATACGTCGAAAGGAAGGGACCTCAATCAACTTCCTGGGTTTCCGGGAGAAGGTGCGTCGAGGGGCTGGCTGGATTGTCGGTGCCGTAATACAAACTCTCAGCTGGGATTTTGTGAACGGCGCTGCTTGTGCACAGATTGTGCAAACGTCCTCCTAAACATGGGTTCTTATCTGCACACGCAGGACTTTGAGGCGCTGAATAGCTTTTCCAAGCAGACCTTGGGCATGGACGTCAAGGTGGGGACTTGTCCAGTCGGACTGCTGACGATCGGCACTGCGCCTTAGGGATAAGGCAGCAGACTGCTCTCCTGCATCTGGCAGTTTCACTTTTCCCCCGGCCTTGTGCCTCAAGCAAGTAGCAACACGCGCGTGTTGCACGTCGAATGTGTGCCTGCAGGAGCAAGCGCTGTCCACAACAGGGCGAAACTGGGGCGCAGTTGCTATGAACGGCTCTAGTCTTATGTTCCTGGTGGACGGCAAGGTGGCCCTGGAGGTGCCTCTGCCGGATGTGTGCTCTGCGCAAAACCAAAAAGACGACGTTATGCTGGAATTCCACGTCGACGACTCAGCCTCTGAGGTGCAGGAGGACGTCCTAGCTGAGATGGCGTTCCATATACCGCAAACAAACGAGGACTACCCTGCACGGGCCGAGGATCCCTCAGCCAAGGTGAACCACTGTGTCGTTGCCACCCTCAGCGCCCAGGTGCCGTGCGCACCGTGCTATGAACCACAAGATCAGGCTGTCTCTGGAATCTGCGTCTTGAATGGACTTGGAGCCACGGTACATGCGCGACATGATGTTGCCACACTGTACACCAGCTGGCAGCGCCATTTTTCCGAGGTGGAATGCTGCTGCCCCCGCCTCAAATGCGCCAAGCGCCCTCGCTCACCAACGCCGTAGCGTAGGTGGTGCACCTGACAGCATTTGATCCAGGCGATCTGCGTACAAGGCCATGCCATGGACGTCAGCACTGCCACTCGAGGCTGACATGCACATACCCGGCCCATCCGCGAGTTGTCATGCCACGTTGACGTTCACATTTGTCGTCAAATTTGTTGCTTCAGGGTGTGGCTGACTGGCTTTGTCCCCGCCCCATGGGTGTACCGCGCATGTACCGCGTGTGTACTGCATGTGTACTGCTGTTACTGCCTGCAGGTGTTCCTGGACATGCTGCTGCCGCATGTGGACACCGAGGCGGCGTCCACGGATGAGGCGGTGTGCATATTCGGCGAGGTCGGCGTGTTGGCGCCGCGCGGCCGCTTCGACATTGAGATGCACCTCTCCTACCTCACCATGGGGGGCCAGGTGCGTGCGTGCTGCCGTCGCCCTGCCTGTGCTGCTGTGCTGTTGCTTGCGGATCGCTCTTCATGATGGATCGCCCTTCATAATGGCTTCTCGCGCGATTTGATAGGCATGCTTGAGCTCTGCAGCCAGTGCTCAATGCATAGCGGACACACCAGGGCTGTTGTCATGTGGTGGCCGGCGCCATGCACCGCGCATTACGCCACACTCGGTGGTGCTTGCCCCCTGACGTACTGCTCGTACCGCTTGTTCCTGTGTGATGTGTGCTGTACAGTCACAAGATTTCAAAGTGCGGTACACTAGCATCCAGGTGAGATTGCGGAAGGCCAGCGGGCGAGACTTTTTGTGTGGCAAAATCACCTGCCCTCAGCGCTGTTTAATGTCGAGGGGCAGTGAGGGCCGGTTGTAGTCTGTTGACGTATGCATCCACGACACTTGCCGCCGGCAGCAGCGGCGACAAGGTGGCCAGCAGGCCTGCCATGGCTGCTGCCCAGGGCTCCCTGTCATGGCATCGGTGCTGCAGCCGTTTCCCTTGTAGCTGGCCTGCTTGGCTGCGTGTCGGGTGGGCGTCCTCTGATCATGTGCAAGCGTGCTGGCAATGTGATTGAGCCGTAGCAGTCGCGTTGATTGATTGATGTTGCATCGCTTGGCTAATCAAGCCTTTATTGGATGTCAGAGAGTGACTGTGGCGTTGTGTGGGGAAGGTGTTGTTGTGGGTGTTTGTGCGTGCCTTGGACCCAGGTGCACATGCATGCATGAATGAAGTCTGCTGCAACGTCGGGGGGGAAGAGGGCCCACAACGTCGCCGCAATGTGCACCCTTCCCCCCTCAAAACCGAATCAACCCCCCCCACCCACTCGCAATTTGAGCCGCACCCACCCGCCCCTCACGCAATTGTTCACCTCGCCATCGTACCGCACACACTAAAGTGTTGCACCGCGGGTGTGGTGTGATGTGCTGTGCTGTGCTGCTGTACACACAGCGCATCTTCATCCTGCCCAAGGCCAACAACCAGACGCTGGTGGTCATCTCGCTGGACCCGCCCATCCGCAAGGGCCAGACCTACTACACGCACCTGCTGTGCCAGTTCCCGACCGACGAGGAGGTCACCATCGACCTGGACATCACGGAGGAGGCCCTCACGGCCAAGAACGAAAAGGTCAGCACTCAGCAATACGGTGTGCCCGGTCGGCTCTGTCGTGTCCATTTCATGCAAGCTTGTGTGAAGCGCATGTTCCTGGATACGCTCGGTTAACATCGGCCTCATCCACATGCGCATTTGTGTGGCCATGCAGTCTACGGTCGTCAGCAAGGAATGGCGCCTACCTGTATCCCGGCAAGGGCCATGCAACAACAGCACCCGACCTTGATGCACATTGGTGCGTGCTTGTTTCGGTTGCTTGTTTAACTGTTTTGCCTCATTTATTCCTGCAGGTCGGCGGCAAGCTGGTGAAGGAGATGAGCGGGGCCATGTTTGACGTCTTCGCGCGCATCCTGCGCGGCCTGTCGGGTGCGCGCATCACGCGGCCCGGGCTGTTCAAGAACGCGCTGCAGGTGGGTTTGCACTTTGGGGTGATGCAGCTATGATTCAGGTGTGTGTTACTGCAGAATGACTGATGTGGAGAGCATGCGTAGGCTAATGGACTCTTGACAGCCTTGGTGTTTTTGCGCTGCACGCACTACGCCTGAGCCCGTTGCGCTGCTCGTGTCCTCCTTAAACTGCCGCCGCGGCGTGCTGGCTGCTGGGTGCTGGCTGCTGCTGCTGCTGGTGCGCAGGACGGCGTGGCTGTGCGGTGCAGCTACAAGGCGGACGACGGCTTCCTGTACCCGCTGGACAAGGCCTTCTTCTACATCCACAAGCCGCCACTCCTCATCCCCTACGAGGACGTCGAGGTAAGGAGTCATACGCGTAATCCGTGGCAAGGATGGGGGATGATGCAAGGGTGGAGGGTGAATGGGTGATGCAAGTCACGAGACGGGGGGCCGGGGTGTTCTGAGAATGAAACGCTTGGCTGTGCAAGGACGTGCTTGTAGAAGCACACTGTTGAGCCAGCAAGGCGCGCTGTTGAGTTGGATGAACACGCAACGGGATAAGGTACACAGAGAGGTGTGTGCAACGAAGCACGCTGCAGGGTTGGAGCCAGCTGTGAAGCTGTTTTGGCAAGTCGGCATATGCGTGCAGGATGCGGTGACGTCGGCATATGCGTGCAGGATGCGGTGAAGTCGGCATATGCGTGCAGGATGCGGTGAAGTCGGCATATGCGTGCAGGATGCGGTGAAGTCGGCATATGCGTGCAGGATGCGGTGAAGTCAGCATATGCGTGCAGGATGCGGTGAAGTCAGCATATGCGTGCAGGATGCGGTGAAGTCAGCATATGCGTGCAGGATGCGGTGAAGGGGCAGCGGCTTGCAGTTGTGTCGCCCAATGAGCCGGCGCTAACCAACCCAAAATCAACCCAACCTCCTGTCTGGTCATGTCGTCGGGGCGCGGCACCTTCATTATGAAGCACTAACACACTCCATGTGCCGTCCGTGCATGTGCGTGTGCCTTGGTTGCAGTGCGTGGAGTTCATGCGCCAGGCGGGGTTCAGCGGCAACGTCAAGACGTTCGACCTCATGGTGCGCATGCAGTCCGGCGCGGAGCACCAGTTCAGGTGCGGCACACAGCGCAGCACGCGGCGACGCACTGCGCGCTCAACCGCCAATGAACAGATTGATTGCATGTGATTGCGCGTTCTCGTGCAAGCTACCGACCGTATGCTTCGGTCTGAATGGGCTGCCCAGCTCGCTAGTTCGTGCAACGTATAGCTACGACACGGCTGCGTTCTTCTTCTTCTGCAGCCGTGAGCGCCTGTAGCGGCAATGGTGTCAAATGGCCCCCGATCCGTGCCCCCGCCCCCACACGCCCCACACCTGCCTGATCAGTGCGTGCCATGAGGAGCAAAGGGGGAAGTTTGTCTACCGGTGCCTTCCAATGCACCGCTGCATCGCCCGTGACCATGCCCACCTGGTTCATATCCCTGACGCGCTGCTGTGTGGTGCGTTGCTTTGACCCCTTGCCCTGCCCTCCCCAGGAGCGTGCAGCGCACGGAATGGCAGAACCTGCTAGACTTCTTTGCCGCCAAGAAGATCCGCATCGAGAACCTGCCCACCGCGCAGAAAGGCCCTGGCGGTGCGCTGCCCAGCGTGCTGGATGACATGGATGATCCCGGTGCGTACCACGCAGTATACTCCTACACATGCAGCATACAATGTTAACATGTGACACGGTGTGTGCACGCGCACACATGCAGCACATGTCACACAGTACAATGCAGACTACACTGCTTCTTTTGGCGGTTGACTTGCCAATACCCACATGCAAGCCTACACACTCCGGTGTCCAGTACTGGTTTGTTGTGCATTGTTCGCTACCTGGCCATCATCAACTGCTTGACGCGGCTGCATGTGCCGAACCCTTGTACGTTCGTGTGTGGCCGTGTCATGCAGGCCTGCGCCACGCCGCTGCTGAGGGGTACGATGACGAGGATGAGGACGAGGACTTTGACGCGGGCGCGGAGGGCGGCAGTGAGAGCAGCGAGAGCCTTGACGAGGACGAGGAGGGCAGCGGCGACGCGGAGATGGTGCCGGAAGAGGGTGAGGCGCCTCACGCATGCATATCGGCATATGCATATGCGCGCAGCTGGGCGCTCTTGTGTCTGGCGCTTGCCTATGAGTAGTAGTCATGTATGACTTTGAGGTGTTGGTGGTGAAGAGCAGATGCTTGGGGGCAGCAGAGTTGCGGGGGAATGCGTGTGAGGCAGCATATGGGCATTCAGACCTGGCCAGCTTGGCAATATTAACCCCGTGACACTCCTGTGCCCGTTCATCCGGCATCTGCAGGCATCAACATGGACATATTCGACAGCAAGAAGAAGGGCGGGGGTGGCAGTGGCGGCAAGGACAAAAAGAAGCGTGAGGCGCCTGAGGATGACGGGCTGGGCCTCGGAGATGACGACAAGCCGCTGCCGCCGGCCAAGAAGCAGAAGGGTGAGGGGGAACGCCAAGCTGCCCACTGCGCTGCTCAGCGAGCAAAGCGCGTGCGTGCCGTGTTACGTGCCGGACGCTCAATGGCCTTCTGTGTCGCTTCTGCATGTGGACTGCATGTGACCGCATCAATGGTACCGGCGGCTGGTGTGTGCAACCTCTCGCCCAGTGTCTTGCGTGCTGGTGTACGCATGGTGTTCCTTGGCACTCGTCGCTGCACTTGCAATGATTCTCGCACCCAGCCATACATTAATACATACCCTCCCTGACTATCCCCTGCGCACCCTCCCTGACCCCTGACCCCTGACCTGCCCTTGCTGCCTGCAGCGCCCTCGACAGGCGCACCCAAAGCGCCCAAGCCCCCTAAGGTGAGTTGCTGCACGTCGCATTATAAATCAGGCGTACGGTACTGCAGTGCTACAGCACTCGAGGAAACCTTGGCGGCTTGTTGCTTCGCCTGGCGGCCGCATTGCTGTGACTCAAGCCGCACAGTGTCAGAAGGTTGTCATATGGTAATGAGAAGGTTGTCATGTGGTAATAAAGCATTCATTGATTCGATGCTCCAAAGCTGATGCATGCTTCCAATCGGATACCCCGGATGTGCTTTGCCTCCAGCGTCGTTCTTGCTCGCCACCCGACCCTAGCACCCCCCTTTGCCGCCGTGCGAACCCGTACAGTCGAGGGAGACACACTCATGATGGTTGGGGAACAATTCAAAACTATGTAGCTCTCGGGTAGCTACTTGCCAGGGTGTGTTGAACTGAGGACGCCCGTTGGAAGCGTGCGTGTGTGCATACATGTGACGGTGTTTGCGTGCTACGCGTGCTTTTCCTCCCCCGGCGTGCCCCCCCAAGGAGAAGAAGGAGAAGAAGCCCAAGGCGGAGCCCAGCGAGGGAACCAAGGAGGGCGACGAGGAGGGCGGCAAGGAGAAGGAGAAGGACGGTGCCACCAAGGAGAAGAAGGCGCGGCGCAAGAAGGACCCC
Organism: Chlamydomonas asymmetrica; assembly: GCA_001662385.1. Lineage (NCBI taxonomy): Eukaryota > Viridiplantae > Chlorophyta > Chlorophyceae > Chlamydomonadales > Chlamydomonadaceae > Chlamydomonas > Chlamydomonas asymmetrica. The sequence goes on from BDDA01000078.1 coordinate 61,260, forward strand.
AACGCGCCCAAGAACGCGATGAGCGCCTTTATGTACTTCTCCAACAAGAACAGGGACGCCGTCAAGACCGAGATGCCGGGTGCGTGTGCGACTGTGCGTTATGTCACTTTCTGATAAGAAAACTCATCCACATACCGGGTATATGTTGAAGAAGCGGTGGAAGGGACCCCAGCACTGCCACTGCAGGATTTGCTTGGTTGCCGTTGTCTGGTGCTGATACCTGCCAGACCAGGTTGTTGACTGGTGTGTGTGCTTGTCGGCGTGTTGGTCTTGGCAACGGGGCCCTGGTAGCAGTGGCTGGCGCTGTCCTGGGGCACAACCTTGTGCAGCGTGTGTGGAGCCCCCCTGCTTGCATCAGTGCATGCGGCATGCACGGTCGATGCTCAAGCGTACGTGGGAGTTGCAAGTTGCATTATTGCAAACCTGAGCCCCCCGCCAGCCGTGGTTACAAGCGCGATGCGAATATGCGATGCCCATGAATTGACCTCTGGCGCTTGCAGACATCAAGTTCACTGAGATCGGCAAGGTGCTGGGCGAGCGCTGGAAGGCGATGAGCGCGGAGGACAAGACACCGTGAGTGGGCGCTCAGTACACGCCGTTCAACAAAAAACCCGGTGTGCAGCTCACCTGTGTATGCGTTGAGTCTGCCCGTCAGGCGAGGGCTATATATCCAAGGAATGCACACACAGCGATACCCTGCCTGCTCTACCACAGCTTTCTAGGTTTTCCTGTGGTGTGTGCTCATGTTGAACGTCGATACGTTGCCAGTGCCATGCGGTTTACGGGTTGCTGTCCCGGCCCTCCGACCCCCCACCCCTATGCTGATGCTGCTCCCGACACCTCCGCGTGGACCGCGCTCATGCGCTGCAGGTATGACGAGATGGCCAAGGCTGACAAGGAGCGCTACACGCGGCAGATGGCGGAGTTCAAGGCGGACGGCAAGTTCACCAAGGTGGGCGCCGCCGCTGCCACGGAGGACGCCGCAGACGACGCAGAGGGCGACGGAGACGCCGACGAGTGAAATGGACTGGAGTTAACGTATAGCAGTTTGGCGACACATTCGCGCTCACGTTGTGGTGCTGCTCCCGAGGCGGCCGTTGCTGCTGTTGTGCGCTCGGACAGCAGTGGCAGTCGTGCGTTGCAAGTGCGTTTGGAAGTGGTTTGATAATGCCTTGGGGGCTGCCTTAAGGGGTTTGACCGGTTCATTTGCGGCTCATCCTGCGTGCGTGCCACAGCACGTGCATGGATGGTGGCATGCATGTGGCATCCATCAGATTAGCAAAGTTGTAGGCACTGCGGTAAGCACATGCATCCCTGCATCCCTCCTCGCACCCACCGACCATGTGCCAGGGCCTTACAGCAGAACGCTGCCTACCTTAATCCAAATTGAGGCTTGCTTTGCCAATGCAGCATGCCTGCAATCCCTCTCTTTCACTGCCTGGTGCACACGCATGCCGCATTTCCGTAGCGAACGGCAATGCCATCCTGGCAGCCACATATGTGATGCATGGTGATTTGACTGGTGCGCATATTGTCTTTGCCTGTTGTGTAAGACCATAGTTACTGGCGCTCGTCCGTCAGGCACGTTTAAATCACGCAATCACTGTTGGAGTCCACTCGCTGGTGATAGTGCGCATAGCTGCCCTGCCCTCTCGTTACTGACACTCCAATCAGGACCGCCAGTTACGTTCTAACAACCTGTTCCATCCTTCCCGACACTCGCAATAGACCAGACAGACGGTAACGCAAACACCTGATACAAGTGGCCACTTACTTCAATACAGCTGCAAGACTGGACCAGTGCGTCTGTCTACAGCAACGTGGTGGGACTCAAGCAACAACGCGTCCATGGCAGTATAGCACTAGGCGTGTGCCACTGTGTGGCACACTAAGACAGCGCTGGCATGGAGAGCCCAACCTATCGGGGCGTTGACGCTGTAGTCACCCCCAACGCGCTTCAGGAGAGCACGCACCGCCGAGGTCACCACGACACAGCGCAGATGGCGTGGTGGGTACTGACGCGTCAGCAGCACTTGCACTAACCTGTTGGTGCGCACTGCACACCTGATTGGCAGTAACAACATTCTCGCCTGTGTAATGGCAGGGAATCTGGAGAGGTCCAGCCTAGGAAGGCATATGTAAACAATAAGCGGACTTCGGACAGTGCATGGGGATTGCTGGTGAGCGCTCCCAGCTCGGTGCCAGTGCTGGATGCTGCGCGGAAAATGCTTCAGTAGCTTCCTAGCCGTCACTTCCTCGTGTTTCAGTTGCACTGCTGGTGCTGGCCTGCACGCAGAGCGCTGTCTTCGTTGTGGTGTGTATCATCAGCTGCAGCATCACTGCCTACTGTTGGCCGTGGCTGTCGCCAGAAGCAGTTCAGCAGCTGCTGCTTTACTGGCAGCCGTTCGTGCCCATACTGTTCATGGTATGGCTCTGGGCATACAACGTCCATCAGTTTGAAAACCTGGGCGTTCCTTACGAGTTATGCTTCAGCGTACGGGAGCGACGGTATCTGGTTCCTGCTGATGACTTGTTCAAGGTGAGAACGTTTGGAAGCGCCAAGCTGGTGTCCAGCCCAGCAGCTGCACAGTGTGTGTCCCTGAGCCCCAAGCGAGTCCACTCTTGCGCTACTTCCCTGGCTGCAACGGTTGAGCGCTATGGAATTGAAGCTAGAAAGGAGGATTTGAAGGAGCTGCAACCGCCCAGCCTCACGACTATGGGTTGCAATTGTTTGCCCTGCAGGTGGCCATGGTGCTCACAGCAATGGTCGCGGCCGCGGCTGCAACGTTCGCGCTGTTCTGCTTGCACAACATGCACATCGCGGCCCAGTACCTTCCAGCGTTTACCTACATGCTGCTCTTATTATTCCTGCTGGCCCCGCTGGACTACCTAAACCCACAATCGCGCCTGTTCTTTGCGAGCACGCTCAAGCGTGTGCTCCTGCCAGTGCAGGAGGTCACGTGGTCAGACTTCTTGTTAGCTGACTTCCTGACATCGCTCTCAAAGAGCTTTAGCGACATAGCAAAGGCTTCCTGTGGGCTTGCTGCAGGTGAGTCTCAGCAAGCGTCAGCGCACGGGCAAGGGCCGTAGCGCCACCGCGGGGAAACCCACTACACCAGATATGCAGATACGTCGTGCAGGCTGGCACCACAGGATGGCAGCTGCCTTGTCTCTAGCATGCATTCATGATCTCATGAAGTGCGACACTCGGCTAGGAGCACAGTCATTCTTGCCTACAGAGTACTGTGGGTGTCGTCCGGCAGTCCAGCAGAGCGACGTTGGCCATGCGGTTGACATGTTGTGTCGCAATGCCCACCTTGCCGCATGCGTGGCAGGCGGGAGGCACAGGGAGATGCCGCCCCACGGGTTGTGCTGGCCGTCCACCTGGCGCTGCACGTGCTGTTCCCCGCTGCTGCAACATCCCCATGCGAATGCCACGCATCAATGCATGCCCTCCCGTGCTGCTATCAACTTGCCATACGGCCGGCTGCGTGTATGCATAGCTGCAGGTGCCGTGCATCTGCATGCAGCAGAGCATCCCACACACCTGTCTCCAACACTCCCGCACACTCACCCCACACAACGACATCAATCATCCAAGGTGTGCGGTATGCCATGTTGTTGCCTACAGGCGGGCCGTTCTTTGGCGCAGATCACCGCATCCCTGCGTGGCAATGTAGCCCGCTGGGCGTGCACGTGCTGCTTGCGCTGTGCCTGCCGTATGTCATTCGGTTCGTGCAGTGCATCATCGTCAACCGCTCCACCGGCAACGTGTCCCAGGTAACCTGTGCGCATGCAGGTGGCACCATCGCCAGAGGCACTGCACGATATGGCCACTGGCCGATGCCAGGAATGGGTCATTTTGGGCACAAGCACTGGACAGCGCTGGGGCAGTGCGCCTTGTGCACACAGGCACTTGCTGTCACACCATCCTGGGCCCCATCATGACTTTCAACAAGTGGGGTACCGCTCCGTGTATCTGGGTAGACACAGCGTGTACATCCACCATGGTGTACATCGCACCTGCTCAAATTGCAGTGAGCACCTCACTGTGGCAATGGCGGAGGGTGTGGGTCTTGCGTAACGTCAGCACATGCGCATGCCAAATGCATGCAGCTGTGAGGCGCCGCTGCTGTGGCGTAGCCCTCATAGCTCTGCACTCTTCATTTGTTATCATCGTGATCCGACAGGATCCCAACAGAAGAGTGGCAAGGTTAACAAGCAGGGTGTCTCCCGCATGGAAACACGCAAACCCTACCATGCTGGCTGTCAATCCGCCACACATCCCCAGCAGCAGCCATGAATCCTACGATATACCCCGAACGCATGCGCTGCCGACCATGCGCCCCGTGCTGCCACAGATCTTCAACGCGATCAAGTACGCATCTGCATTCCCGGCCCTGGTGCTGTGCGCCATTGAGCACGAGTACCACGTGCGCGACGAGCCCTTCCCCTACACGCGCTGGTGGCTGGCCGCAATGATCATCAACACCATGTACTCCTGCTACTGGGACGTGGAGATGGACTGGGACATGCCGTGGTTTGTGTCGCCAGGTGCGCGCGCGGGAGGGAGGGGGAGGCAAGGCGGGGGAGCACGAGAGTCAGTCAGAAATCCGTACAGGGGATACGCGCGTTGGGTGGCGATGCTGTGTAGTGATATCTCCGTGAACGTAATTGCACGTCACTGACGCACCGCTGCTTGCGCTTCCTTGGCGACGACGTCCCTCTGCTGCCCACTGCACTCCGTCCGCCCCCTTGCGCTGCGCTGACCAGCCCCACACGGCCCTGACAAGAAGCAAGCCTGATTGTTGCTCCTTGTTGCACGTGTCGCTCCGACCTGCAGGCGCCGTCAAGCTCGGTCCGCTGCGCCTGCCGGCGGTGCGCATGGACGCCATCTACGCGCTGCCCTGGTACGTGTGGGCAGTGGTCAGCAACGTGGTGCTGCGCCTGGGCTGGGCGCACCGCCTGCTGGGCGACCTTGAGAACTACACCGCGGTCGCGCTGGTGGTGGCGATGATGGAGGCGTACCGCCGCTACCAGTGGGCGTACATCCGGGTCGAGACCGAGATCCGCAAGATCCGGTACAAGGGCCTGCACGAACACGTAGAGACGGATTGACAGACGCAGCGGTGGACTAGCACCTAGCAGATGTCCGGTCGCTATGGAGGTCTGGGTCGGAAAGGACTGACCTGTTTTCTGTTGGCCCCGTGCATGGACTTGCTGCTACTAACGTTTTTCGGACGCGCTGTGATGGCCGAGAGCGCATCCAGTGATTGGGACCGCCTGTGCCCTCCCTCACGCTGTGGCAATAAGTAAACTGATTTTGGTGGACCTGATACGCGTTTGCGTTCGGACTGCTCTGGATTGAATCAACCTGGTACACATTCAGTGTACCGTAGAGTTGCATGTGGGCTGGATGAGGCGCATGTAAACAGCTTGTGATGGGCACCTGCGTCATCACCACACGCATCATGAGTCACACGCCAAACAAAGCCAGGCTGAGACGCTCCCGGGAGCTAGCAGAAAAGCACCACATGACAGCGCCTGGTCCGCCCCACCCGCACCACTGAAGTGTGCGGGTGATGCTGGCAGCGAGCCTGGAGCCTGCCCCTGCGCAATGTTTAGCTGTGAGGATGTATAAGGGTACATCATAGGGTGACAGCAATGTGTATTGTGGATGGGTGGCGCTGACAGCCGTGTACCCTGATGACACAGCATTCAAACTGAACATGCAGTTTCTGTAAGCAATACCCTCACATGGTTGCTGCCTCACTCAGTGAGTTACACCTGCTCAGTGCTTAGGTGCCGGCTGCACAACAGTATCGCCGCCATTGCACGCATGATGCATCGCTCTGTGCTCAAGGCGCTTTTGCCCAGACATACGGACCTCAGGCACCGCACCGCATGCGTGTACTTATTAGGCCGGAAAACAGGCTCGCTGTATGGTCTGTGGCCATTTACTGTGGTTGAACCAACCGCGCCTGGCCACCACGCGTGGTTTGGCACGGCTCAGCGCCGTACGCCTGTACCCACTGCGTGCACTTCATGAAGGCTGTGAGCTTATGGAGGCAGAATGCGCAGTGCAGGGGGCTTCTCTGCAACGCTCTTCTCTCCAACGCCGAGCCCGCAGGAAAGATCCAACTGCTCAGAGCTCAACTGAAAGCACACAAACGTATGACGGCACCTCCAGCAGGCCTTCACCATCAGGCCGGTTGTGTTCATGGTAGGGTGGTTTACATGAGGGGGCTTGCCAAGTGCAGTGCAGGGCTGTACGCTGCCCGCACAAGGCTGCCAACACACACAAAGCACATCCAGGCGCCACGTCGTAATGGCACGGTCAACCGGTGTTGAGGGTATGAACATCGACCGACAGTTGTCAGCACTTGTGGACATTTCAGATCAGCGTAAATTGGTAAATGCATGGGCCGGTGACACAGTAACAGGCACATGCCGTGCAGTGACGCCATATGCATCAGGCGTCATGCGGCACGGCAGCAGCAAACGATCGGTATTCCCGGCAGCGCAGAAAAGAACCGCAATGCAGAGCAGGAGGCGGCGCAAGCACCACACCCACTCCACCACACCCAGTCAACGTACGCAACAACAGTGTCGTCTTCAGAGGAGCACATGAGTGCCAGGCTCTCTGGTTTTAATGCCCGCTTGACATGCAGTGAGTTGTCAGGAGCTGCACTGCCCCACAACAGGGCGGCCAGCGCTGGCTGCCTCACGCGCCGCGTCCGTCCGTGACTGCAACCTCAAAAACAGCTCCAGGCAGCGCGAAACGTCATGGCTTCAGAGCCAGGCGGCCTGAACCTGGTCTAGTCACTACCTGGACGGGCTCTTGCTCTTGCTGGGGCTACGGCTCACGCTGCGGCTGGCAGCCCGCGGTGGCGGCGAGCGCGAGCGTGACTTGCTAGCCTCGCGCTTCTCCTTCTCAACCGGGGACCTGCTACGGCTGCGGCTGCGGCTGCGGCTGGCGTCGCGCGACTTGCTGCGGGAGCGCGACCTGCTGCGGGAGCGAGACCGGTCCCGGCGGCTGTCGCGGTCGCGGTCACGGCCGCGGTCGCTGCGGTCATCTCGCTCGCCGCCACCGCCGCCGCCGCTGCCGCCCACAAAGTCACGGTCCTCCTTGACGCGAATGCGCGACCTGCAGGATGGGCGCGAGGGCAGCTTGTGTTCACTCTTCTGGACAGATACGGGTACTTGATCCAAGCGGCATTGTTGTGGGCGCAATCGCATCGCTACACAAGCGGGCTGGGGTGCATGCTCACGTGTGTCTACAGGTTGTGCTTGGCAAGATGCGAACAGTAGTTGTGAGTCCACATAACGTGCCAGATACCGGAGCAGTATAACCCTGGCATCGGTGTGCTCCTGCTGTGCATGCCGAGTGGAAGAAGGGGATTTGCCCCAGGGAATCCATGCAGTATGACATGGTGAGACAGCTCGCGTTTGCATACGGTGCTTGAAACTTGGGTTCGGAGCGCTAGCATGAATCACGAACACAAGCACTCTGAACCTAAGCGTCAAGCACCACTGCCAGCAAGCACAGCGTTCCGGGTATGCACATGTTACCTGAGTCAACTTCACAGGGTGCATTCGCAACGCTGAGTGTGCTTCGAAAGCAGCGCAATGCTTGGATTCAAGGATCTTTGGACACCATCTGGATGACGCATGGCATAGTTGGCTGACACGCTCCGGATGCAACACAACACAGCACCCCACAAAAACACATGCAGTACACACATGGTACACCACACGCACGCACGCATGCATGCATGCATCAGACGTATCAGACACATGCAACGCACTCACGTGTCGTAGGGGTTCTTGAACTCGCTGCCATCCAGCTTGCGCAGCGCGTTGTCCAGGTCGCTGGCGGTGGCGTAGTCAATGATGCCCAGCACGCCCCGCCCGTCACGCATCACCTGCGCCGCGCCACACATCCACATACACATACTTGAGCGCCACGCACACACAGGGTGAGTGACAGGTGCCCCATGTGCCCCATGTTTAGCTCTCCCTCACACACGCAAGCTGTTGTGAGAAGGTTGGACCTGGCCTTGCCTTAGTGCGCGGGCTCTGTTTGGTTTGTGACAGCACACCCAGGATACCGTATTTGATCCGCTTGCTTGCACTATGAGCGGTGTAGATGCACATGGGGGCATAGTGCAGCCCCTCACCTGCACACACAACATAACCTCAAGTGCTGGGTCTGTGCTGGGTCTGTGCTGGGTCTGTGAGGATGTGTGACCCAACCTGCAGGCGGCTGTACTGCGCGCCACCCGCCCCACCTGTGAGAACGTGACGTCGCCGGCACGGCGCATGTGGTCCTTCAGGTCCTGCCACGAGCACGACCCCGGCAGGCCCGAGACCAACACGCGGTAGCTCGTGCGCCGGCTGGGGCCGTGAGGGCTCGGGCCCAGGTTCCTGCCGCCGACGCCGCCACCGCCACCGCCCATGCCGCCGCCGCCAGCGCCCATGGGCAGTCTCCCGCCACGGGGCCCGTGAGATATCTCCACGCGCAGGCGCTCGCCCGCAAAGTCATACCCGTCGCGGCCGCGGATCGCGTCCTGCGCGTCGCGCGGGTCAGCGAACTCGACGAACGCGAACGCTGGCGGGCGAGGGCCGACCTTGAGGTCGACGTTGCGGATTTTCCCGTACTTGTAGAACAGGTCCTCAACCTCGCGCTCCTTCACGTCCATTGGCAGGTTGCCCACAAACACGCGGCTCGACTCCTCGCGGTCACGGTACGACATCGTGCCTAAGAGCTGAAGAGCACACTTGACGTGGAGCAGGTAGTCAACAGCGGTGACGGAGCTTCTGGTTGAGAGGACGAGTTTGACTGTCCCTGAAGCAGGCCTCTGGGGACTCTGCAAGCTCAGAACAAGAGCAGGTTCGCCGGCACATGGACACGCCACGAGGGAAAGGCAGAGGAAGCAACGCCACCAGAACGGGGCTGCGGGTCAGAAGTCCAGGCCAGAGCGTCAGGTGGGAAGTTCACAGGTGCAGGCGACTGCAGGGGCGATGCGCGAACGCCGCAGAGCGTTGGGTGTTTGCTAACCAGGCTCCATCCGCGCGTGCTGATAAGACTGCATGCAGGTGGGCAGGGCCAGCTGGGCTGACAAACAACGACCAGGCCGCTCCTGACTGTCAGCAGCTGTCTTACTGCTCTTGTCTTGGGAGCGGCACGCCACGTCAGCATCAGCTGACACCCCAGGGCATGCAGACGCCATGAGCGCAGGGTCGGAGCGCGCCTTGCTTGCCCCCTAGTCACGATTGTCCCTCTCCAGTGGCATTGGAACGTGCACCGCCGCTCCACAACGCTCGGCAAACATCCCCACGGCCAAATCCCGCCACGAGCGCCCTCCCGCCAATGGTCCTAGTGAGGTGGCGCAGGCCCGCCACCGCCAGGCAGCCACCACGCCAAGAATTGTACGTTTGTGCTCGTGTGCTGCCATCAGCCCCTTCCACAGAATGCGCAACTCGGAAGCCGGGGATCGGCTGCTGTGGTGTGACCCAGAGAGACACAGCAGCGCGATCGGGCAGGCTTCAACACATAGATGAGCAACAAGACCTGACAGTGCTATAGGCTGTAGAGCTGACACACAAGTGTGTTTGGCGCTGCTATGTATAACTATTGCCAAGTCAAGCGGAAGGCGACAGTGGGCATGAGTCGCAAAAGCTGCAGCCACCGGGGCGCACGCAACCTGGCCCTAAACCCCAGCACTCACAAGCATGAAGGACCAAAGCATGCATCAACGGACGATTAACCGTTCCCCGAACCAGCTCCCTTGATCCTGAGGTGGGCATTGCTCACCAGCAAAAAAGATGGGCCCAAAGCTCCGATGTCAGCTCCGGTCGGCAAGCCGCCGCGTTGTCGAAAGAGGCGAGGACCTCTAATATTTTTAAGCGAATGAGGAATGCTCGTAAGCAGGAAGGCGCTAGGGGTCGCAAGGCCTGCAGACAAGAACTTCAAAACTTTGGGCACACAGGGCAGCTCCAGGGTGGGTTTGAATTTCCCCGCTTGACATCACGCATCCTGGAAGCCCTGCACATCAAAAATTGGTGTCACACCTCAAGCATCCCAGCCCTCAGCATTCACCACACCTAACACGATCTTCACCACGCCACCGCAACGCCTTCGCTCGTCAGCCCCGGCTGGAACAGCATGGCAAGCGACCTCCGACAGTCCGCCCACGCTTAACCGCTGTGCGACTCACCACACAGGCACACACCCCAGCTGTGCATGGCATCCGTCGCCTGCAGGGGCTGTTGCACATCCCGGGCGGGGCAGCCCGATTGATGTGCGCGCCACACGCATGCAACAGCCACGCTCGCACAGCCATAGTGGTGAGCAGGCATGCGGTCACGCTGTTATCCGCTACGCATGCCTACATAAGGCCAGGCTATACGGCACCCCATGAGTACAACTTGGGGCGAGTGACAGGCCATACCAGGGGCTTCACTGAACAACGTGCCATGCAACACCGCTCGTCAGCGCAATAAGCTAGGCAGATAGATACGATAGGGTAATGCATGGCGTTGGCGCGTGCATGATTACATGCGTATCGCACATGTTCGACCATTAACTCGCCGTGATGGAAACCGGAACGTGCCCTGCATTTTGGGCTTTCATGCACAACCGCCGACTAATGAATGAAACCGCAAGAACGGGCAGGTGCCATTCGTGCACTCGTCAAAGTGATGGGAGCGCTGGCCCAGCCTTGTTGCTTGCTGTGTAAGCAATATGTGCACGGTCGCCAGGTGATATACGTTGGCAAGTAGGTTTGGCGCCAGCTTGATGATGAATCTGTGATGCAACTGCCATCTCGTCTTGACGCTAGAATCCAACTCTGTGAAAGCAACTGGCGCCAGCAGAAGTCGTCAAACAAAACAAACACTCAGCCCTGCATGGATTTCCGGTGTGCAGATTTTTGATTATCATGGCCTCCTCAACTCCTCTGGGCATCAGTCTGGTCGGTTCTCATTGGTGGTTGTCAATGGCAGCGTGGCAAGACCTGACTGACAGGCCGGCTTCCAAGAGCTGGGGGACAGCTGTGCAAAAACGGGTGCGACCTGGCGGCAAGGGCGCGCACATGCAGCGAATCATGCCACACTCAGCCGTACTGCCGCCCAAAAGGATTATTGCTGTGCGTTACCGGTACATGCAGCATGGCGATACACTCCATTCACTGCACCGCGCGTGCTGGCTTGGCGCCACGCCGCCGCCGCCGCACCGCCACTGCCGTCACTACATAGGCCACGGCCGCCAGCACGAACAGGTTGAGCGCCAGGGACAGCTTCGCCTGCCACGACGACAGCCAGCCGCCACCCAGCTCTGCCGTGCTATCCCCTATCGCACCCAGGCGCCTCACGACCGCGCCTTTCTGGCCTCCCTTCCTTGATTTCTTTTTGGTGTCACAGCCCTTCCCATCGAGGCTGCACAGCACATCCTCCTCCTCGGCTTCATGGACGAGCGGGTCGGTCTCGGTCTCGGAGCCGGTCTCGGTCTCGGTCTCGCCGCCCTCGGCCTCGCCCGCCTCCCCGGAGAGCGCCGCTCCGCCCAGCGAAGAGATCACGCCCAGCACGCCGCCGGGCATCTTGGCGGCAGCGCCGATAACTCCGGCTTCGGCAGCACCCAGCGACCCTCCCGCGAGCGTTTTAGACGCGCTGCCGCTGCCGCTGCCCGCCTTCATGGAGGTCTTGATCAGCATGTCCTTCAGCACGGCCTCGCGGCTTGTGGCCTTCTTGAGCGCCGCCTCCAGCTTGGCCACGCGTGCCTTGAGCTTGGCCACCTCGCTGCCGCCGCCGCTGCTGGACGCTGCGGCGGCGTCCTCCTCGCCCTCGTCGTCCTCACTGGCCGGCATCGTCCCCCCAAAGTTCTTGAGCGCCCTGCCATGTGGACATGTGAATGGATTATGGTTATGGGGGCGCAGGGGTGGGGAATAAGTGTCGCGTGATGCTGCATGCAGGATTGCAGGCCCCAGCTGGGTGGAGCACAGCAGGAGCAGCAGCCCCTCACGTCATGCACCCATGAGGGGGCACGCACCAAGGTGGTTCTGCCACGGCCCTGCTCAGGCCTGCTTCACTTGACGAACATGGACCCGGTTGCGCCGTGTTTTTGATCATGCCGCGCCGCATCTCGCAGGGGGTGCGCAGGTTATGGTGGCTTGCTTCAACCGCTCGATTGCTTGCGCTGCACAGATTGCTTGCGCTGCACCAAGATCAACAGCGCCGCACTGCCGCACGCACCGCTGACAGACGATACTGCCACCGCCAACCCCCGACATGACTTTCTGTTCGCTGCATGCACCGCTCACGGACACTATTGCCACGGCCAAACCCCGATAGGACATTTTTCCACCACGAACTTGCGAGCTAGAACGCGTAAGCCTGCCCGCACCTCTTCATGCTCATGATGTAGGCGCGCACCCCCGTGTCCAGCTCAGGCATGAGCTCACGCGCGTTGGCCGGCTCCAAGAACCTGAACGCACATACAGTACAGTCGGTTAATGTGCGCACGCCAGGTATCAATACGCTGTCGGCCATCAGCCAGGCATGAACACTGAGGCCAAAGCCTGCCGGTGCACGGAAACCCGAACAGAAACAGTGATGCATCACAACAGTGCGTTCACTTGTGCCTTAGACCAAGTGGACCTCCCGGCGGCTGCAGCTGTGAGTGGAAAGCGTGCGTTGGACCGCTCCCCTGGCCCTTCTCCTCGCCCCTAACCCCAACCCCTTGGCCCTCCAAGGGGGTGTTGACGGCCATAACCTCTTTCCCACAACAGCCGCCTATGGCCTGTAACAATAAGAGCGTAGGCTGCAGGTTGCTGCGCACAGTGCATGCCGAATTGCCGACTCACTTGACGGTGAGGAGTCGCGCCTCATGCGGCTCTACGTGCGTTGCGACGTAGCGCCCCGTGTAGAAGCCGACGTCCTCCTCAAGCCACAAGTCACGCAGCTGCAAACGCCGTCCGAGATGGATCAGGAATGAAGTACAAACGGTTTCAGAGCAGTTTTAACAATGTGAAAGATGCTGACTGCATGGCGCACCACGCCGCTGGAAAATCTGGCTTTTGCCGTAGCCGGCCTCGGGATGCATGAACCGAGCATCCGAACGCTGGCCGGCAGCAAGAGAATAGTTTGCACGCTGTCTGTCATACGTACAGCCTGACCTGATCAACTGCATCAATTGACACCAACAAGCGGCCTTGGTAGCTGAACTAAACATGTGCCTCCGGTTCGGTACCCACCAGCGCAGTCGCCTTGGGCCCCGGCGGCAGCACGGGATCAGGGCAGCCGCCTGGGCAGGACGCGGGGCACTTGTCCATCATGAAGCCTGCAGAGGGAGCCAAGCAACATGCGCGTGTGAGGGACTGACAGTAACACAGCACTGTCAGAGGGAACAGTATTAGGTTGGAAAAGGCCACAGTCCTTGCCAGGCGTGCATCATGCACGCACCAGTGCGGCGGGGTTACCGGTTTTTTGGGATCGTATGAAACCCATCATGCAAGCCTGCTAGCAATGTACCGGTACGTCGGGGTCGTTATGCCGAACAGCATCGTTGTTCTGAATGCCAATCAAGGCCGCGTACAACGGTACACGCCACGCACCGGGGTTGGTCTTGCACTCCCCCTTGGCGGCCCACTCCTTGCACTGCGGCGACTGGTCCTTGCACTCCACCTCGTCGTCCGGCTTGAGCCCGTCGTCACGCGCCCAGTGCTCCGCCCAGGGCATCAGGTCACGCCTGGTGGGCAGTGGGCACAGGCCGGGAAAGGTGGGTAGGTGCGGGGGGGGGGGGGGGGGGGGG
>BDDA01000078.1:76003-101874 GCA_001662385.1 Chlamydomonas asymmetrica
GAGGCAGGGTGCAGGGGTGTGAGGATGCGGCGATGCAGGGGTGCAGGTGTGGGGTAATTGGGCAACATCAGGCAACGAAACCCTTGCACTTCATAGGGTGATGGTTGCATGCACACCCTCACGGCTAATCCTACCCTACAACAATGACTGCACAGGCAGGCGGGAGGGGGATTCTTGATGCAGCAGGCCAACAATGCAGGAGAGGAGCATGCCTTGACTCTGCTGCACCACACAAGCACCCGCGCATGCATGCATCACGCCTGCTGTTGGCAGTGCCATGCAAGGTCAGGGCGAGTGTTGAGACAGTTTAGTGTAGTCCCCACCGACATCTCCAGTATTTTAAACATCGCGTTGGGTGGCCAGCGATCTGGGTCACCCGCCCGCTCACCCAAACACGAGGGGGATGTCCTGCGCCTTGTCCGCGGCGTTGAACAGCATCACCGCCAGCACGTTCCCCTCCAGCTCCTTGACCCAGATCGAGCTGCGCCCGCCGCTGGGCGCCTCCCACACCTGCACACATCCAAACGTACCAATGCGTCATCGTGTACAGGTGAAACAGGCAAGGCTCTGGTGCACATATGTGCGCCAGAGCCATATGCAGCATGGCAGCGCCAATCACCCCTCACTACATCACGCTTCCGCGCAACCCGGGCCGCAGTGCATAGTGACTGTACGGCTACAGATGTTTACCACCTGACCAGCAGCGTGCAGCAGGGAACAAACGCAGCGCTGCTATTTGCTGCGGACAGTCCGGTTGATCTTACGCACTGCCTGACTACGTAAGGAGTGTTGACACTGGAGCTCCAGGCGAGGGCGATTCCTAGTCGAGGCTCACGTCAACTTTTACGTGCCACACAATCAATGATCTCCTGACACAAATCAGCTTCCGACTCTACATACCTTGCGCGCCTGCTTGCCCAGGCCGTCCTGGTTGACCGCCACCACCTCCCGCGCCAGCAGGATCTCCAGCGTGGCCTTGCTCATGCGGCGCGGGTCGTTGCCCAGGATGAGCGGCGCCGCCATCATGCACCAGAAGCTGAAGTGCGCGCGCTGCTCGGTGCGCGTGAGGCCGCCCACCTTGCCCCACCTGCACCATGGCGTAACGATGGGACATGGCGTGCTCAATGGCGCCGCCGCTTGTGTGTGAACGTATGATCAGCCTGTGGTGCGGCGCGCTGCAGTGGTGGCCGTAATCACAAAATTGAATCCAGGATTCCAGGGTATGCATAACCCAGGGAGGAGGGGAGGAGGGGTGCGGGGGTCAGAGGGGGGGGTGCATGCAGTTGTGGTCGAACAATACAAAAGCACCACTCCTTTGCCCAATGTGACACACCTCAACACTCAGACAGCAGGCAGCCAGGCACCGGCACCAGCA
Source organism: Chlamydomonas asymmetrica (assembly GCA_001662385.1). Lineage (NCBI taxonomy): Eukaryota > Viridiplantae > Chlorophyta > Chlorophyceae > Chlamydomonadales > Chlamydomonadaceae > Chlamydomonas > Chlamydomonas asymmetrica. Next base: position 77,379 of record BDDA01000078.1, read on the forward strand.
AAACTCACTTTTCACGTGAGATGTATTGGCCGGGCTTGCAGCCGCGGATGTGCTCCGGGCAGTTCTGCACCACCCCATAGGGATACATTCCGTCCAGCCCCACCACCAACATATCGGGGTCATTGAAGCCACCTGCACATCAGGAGTGTGGCACGTTCGAGCACCGTTGTGCACAAGTACGGGGTTGAGACATTTGGCCCGCAGCACACTCAGCTGGTTACGTAAGCAACGGCTTGGGACACGTGACCAGAAACGGAGAGCGAGGTGGATTTGCGGTCGCTGTACAGGTGCGTGTTAGCATGCTGACTGACTGCCGGGCCCTGATGACCACGCGAGTACAGTGAGGTTTGCTGGTGCGCTCAAGTCGGCAGAGCGGCGGACGACAATCACGCAAAGCACAGGAAGCAGGTGGGAGAGGGATGAAAGCACACGGATCAGGCGCACCCACCTGGGCCCGCATGTGGGTACAGCTCCTGCGTGTTGGCGACCGCGCTGAGCACCGGCTGCAGGAAGCTGGGCAGCTTGAGCGCCTTGGCCTGCTCCGCATCCCACGCCGCAAACACGTCGATGCTGGTGCGCCATGAGTGGCCCACCTGCGCTCACAATGGACACAGAAACGGCAGAGTGGGAGGTGCAGGAGTGGTGCGTCGTGTTAGGTCATTGTGAGTCTGGAGATCGGTAGCCGAACGGCCCTCGATTGCTCACTCCAGGTGAAGACCGACAGCATGGCGGTGGCGGAGACCGGTATGGGTGATCATGCAGAGGGGGGTGCCGGCATTGGCAACAGGGCCGTTGGCCAGGAACTTCCAAATGCAGAGACCTAAATCCGGGCGGGTGCAAAGGAGCTGACATGTTACCATTCCTGGGTATGTGCCACTTGCTATGCATGTCAGCATGTGCCACATACGGTATGCACGATGCGGCCACAGGCTCGAGGCAGCAAACAGCCTGCAAGTGGGCCCTGAAGGACATGCAGGCTTCACTGCATGGATTGGCACCAATCACAGGTGTTAATTGACCCCAGCACCGATGCAAACCCCTGTCCGAGTGAATGCGTACGCGCGAGGAAGCCATGTTGATGGAGACCCCTGCACCGCCTGAGCCCCTTGACCAGGTGAATAGGCTCACCCCTTTTCCCCACAGCCAGGGCTGGCCGGAGCCCCAAGAGCAGAGGCTAAACAGGAAGGGCCGCCCGGTGGCCTGCAGCGCCTTGCTCATGCGCGTGTAGCTAGCCTCCACACTCTCCCCGGCCTTGTCCATGCCGCACTGCAGTGCATGCAGTACACGCAGAGGGGACAAACGGCCAACACCGCCATGTCGAGGCCATCACAGACCCTTACTCAAACCTGAAGGAAGCGAGCACGACCTCACAACGCATTTGAGGCCCATAGGCTGCAATTGAAATTGACAGTCACATTCCAAATGGAAGAAATGCTGATGCTGATTGAGCTGAGGATTGGCTGGACCGGATGCGGGTCTGAAATGCAGTGCGAGGTGCGTGCAGTGTGACCGGACATGTGCAGCGGTATGACCGTACATACTCAGGATACACATCAATTGTTATGCCACTTGTTTGCACTCTCACGGCCTGGCGTATGAATGCACATCGGCGTGACAAATTCACTCAAAATTGACTTCTGCACGAAGTTTGCAGCTGCACTTGTGCGTGTTTGTTGGTGGTGGAGGGAAAGCGCTGCATGTGATGGCTATGTGCAAAAGCCACCCACATAGTCGTACTTCAGGTAGTCAACACCCCATTCCGCATACGTCTTGGCGTCCTGCAGGCGGTACAGTGCAGTACAGGCATCCCAGTATTGCACCACGGCCGCGCAGGCACAAGTCAGTGGCACCAACATGCAGGTGGAACAACCGAGCCACGCACGATACCTGCCTGTGCCGAGCACACATGCACTAAGCGCTGTTCACAGTTACGCTGTTTCATTTCGCAGTTACACTGTTCAGGATACCGGTGCAGGCACTGTTCGTAATTGCGCTGAAATTCATGACTATGGTAGACCGGAACGGCAAATGCAATCTGGCTTTCGGGGAGCCACTCACAATCTCCTCATGGCCCCAACTTCCAGGGTACCCCTCGCAGGTGGCGTTGCCGGTGTCACTGTAGACGCCAAACTTCAGGCCCCTGCGCTGGCAACGGCAAACAGCAATCTGAATATCTGATTAAGGCCTTTGGCAACGTATACATGTAATACACCACCGCCAGACCTGGGCCAGGTTGAGCGCCCCAAAGGCATGCTGTCTGCCAGTGACCAAAGCATGCTGATGGTGCACGGAACGCTTGGCGATGACACCATGCGCTTGCAACCGTTTGCGAGATAACGATGTGCGAGTGTGGAGAATGGTTGAGCCCTCTGGCACGTGAAGCAGGGCACGCACGTCCCCCACCCCCTCCACCCTTGCCTGGAGTGAATGTACGTGGCCAGAGCTTTCATGCCGTTGGGGAACTTGGAGGCAAACGGCACGATGCGCCCACTGGCGTCGCGTTTTTCCATCCAGCAGTCATCTGCAGCGTGCGGAATGTGCACCGATGTGGTGACAGCTCAGGTTGGGCGAGAGTGGGTGAGAGAGCGGGCGGGACAGGCGTTACGCGGGAAAGCGGACAGCGTGGGGGAGGGTCCGGTGAGGGAGGCAGCAGATAGGCGTTGTGGTTGTTGGTGGTTGTGGTTGTAGTTGTGGTGGTTGTGGTGGTTGTGGTGGTGGGCACCCAAGTGACACGGGTACGAGTTTATGACCCACATGGTGCACAACCCATATGCAGTAGGCGCATATGGAGTCCCTCACAGCCTGTAATACCATCCCACCGATGCCTGCAGCTCATGCATGCAGTGTACAGGTGCACTGCTCAACGTTTGACGTCAATAGCGCGAAACATGTTCGCATGCTACTGCATGCTACAAGGAGCTCGCACACCAGGTCATAGGGGCCCGGAACAGATTTGGGCTGCTCACAAGCTCTACACCAAGCTACACCAAGCATGCCATGGGCCTGTACCTATATTAACATATTTGAAGCCCGCGTCTCGGAGCCCCGTCGCGACGATGGCGTCAGCCACCTCGATAATGGTTGACTCATTGATGTTACACCGGAAGAAATTCCTGAAAGCAGCAGCAACAAACAGTCCCAGTAAACACCCTGCCTGGCCAACAAACATGTATCTGCCTGGCACTCTTCTGCGTTTCGGCGGGGACTCATGCCATCCGGCCTAGCGCTGAAGGTTCCCAGGGGATGCACCTATACAAGGCAGTGTATTCTGTCCAAGATCTGAACTGCAGGTTCAGTACAAACACACGCACCAACTGTTCCACCCAAGTGCGGGCGTGCGCCCAACGCCGTTGTCAAGTCCGACTGCTAGTGGCGGCAATAGGAGGAGTAGGGTCCAAACGAACACAGCCATCCAGTACATCACAAGCATGCTATGGCTGACCTACTGTTTTGGCCTGTGCAAAGCCACAGACATTGTACGTTCTGAGCGTGACAGACAACTGAGCGACGCACAGAGGCAGGAAGGCAGGTGAGGTATGTCGAAATGGCCACATGCGGGTGATGTCAGTCGTGCTTGTGTCTCTTGGCCATGCCATTGAGACTGCACCACGAAGTCCAATTCAAGTGTACGATTTCCGCCAACTGTGGGGCTGTGGGATTGGACAGACAAGTTGCAAAAACAGTCACATATTTCGCTTGCGAACGGGAGGACTATCGCTTTCTGACTGGCTGTCAGTAACTCTAACGCCAATTCCGCGGTGAACAGCAGCAGCGAAACCAGTTCCGGCGGTGGCTGTTGTCCAGCTCTCTGTTGCAGTGTTGGCCCTCACCTCTGACACCATCAATACAGTTCTCTTTATAACAACTCATCGAGGCAGCGGCAGAAGCAAGCTGTGGCCACGTGTCCCTGTCCTTAATATTACAGGTGGGTTCGGCCAACATTCAGCATAACTCCTGATCCCGGCTGCATATATCCTGACTTACGAGCTGTAGGCGAGATCAGTCACAGCAGGGGCAGCAAAATATGTTGAATTGCTGGCCAAGGATGCATCCAACCAGCTCTTGCAGTCACTGTTTACCTGTGCAACTGCTGTCAAACCCTCGTTGCGCCCCTGTCTTGGAACCCTACAGGTGCCTGCGTAGAGCAAGCTGGATTGCTCGGAGATTTGACACTAACAACTCCAGACACACACGCTATATCACCTTCAGCGACGGACAGCCACAGTCGGTCGTCCATCACACTTACGCTGCTGACACTCTGAGTCTGAGTTGCAGCGACTATTGAGCAGTGGTGCAAGGCAAAACCATGGAGGTAGTCAAGCCAAGTGCCTTGCGTAACGCACTGACGTACAGACTGGCGCGTCCTGGACCGTTTCACCCACCGCGTGGCTTGCGGTGTACGGCAGGCGCGTTCAACATTTACACGAGCATCATTCGGGTAGGGGTAACGACCAAACAGGATTGGGTGCCTCCAATCGTTACACCACTACCAAAGTTCCCGCAGCTTCAGCAGCCCCCACCGCAGCGGCTGCAGGGCTCCGTCGCTGTCATCACTGCCAAGCCTGCTGGACATGACAGCGATTGTTCTCGGCCTTGCCAAATGTTCAATTCGCTTGTGGGCGAGTGGGAGTTTACGCGTGAGGTGGTGTCTGCCCTCCCCAGCTCCCCCTCTGGCACCGTCACAGGCACAGCCAGCTTCTCACCAATATCCCGCATTCCGAGGTCAGCAGCAGCAGCAAGCCTTGTGCCATCGTCGTCGATGTCATCAGCTGGCAGTGAAGCATGCTCTGCATGCAGCCAACATGCACAGCAGGCTGATACAGCCGTTACACCCAGCAGGTCATTCTCAGCTTCCAAGGCCGCAGAGAGCTACGCATGCCTCGATAAAAGCTCAGCTCCGTGCTCCGCTCAGCAGCAGGCGCACAGCTGGCAGGAGCCTCAGCAGAACCCCACCCAGCGGCAGCTGCAGTACGTGTACCGCAGCGTGTACCGCGAGCAAGGCGAGCTGCGGCTCGCCGGCTCCGGAACCGTCCTGCGCGCCCGTCGCGCGTACGTGTACTCATATGACCCCGTTGCCGACTGCATCGCGGTGTATTTCGCCAAGGCGGATGGCACCCCTGACTACCTCTTCCATGAGCTTCGTGATGTCACGAAGCTGTCCCAGTCTCAGCACGAATCGCCACCGCCGCTGCTGGCGCAGGCGCTGCAGCAGCACCAGCACGGACAGCGGCAGCGCCTGCACGAGCTTGGCGCAAGCGCAGCTGCTGTCAAGGCAGCTGAGAGCTTCGAGGTGACGTGGCAAGCGTACGGGGAGCACTTGTGCGACCGCGACATGTACCATGCGCTTCATTCCTTCACGCTCCTGGGGGGAGCGCTGGAGCGCTTCAGCATCACGTATGACGTCAAGGGCCCCAGCGAAGATTACACCTCGGAGGCCATTTACACACGCACGTCTTGACACCTATTGGCGTCCCCCTTAATGTACACGTCCGCCCACGCCGCCCACCCACCTGATGGGGCCCCATGAAGTGCAGAGCGTCGCTCAATCCTACTTGATAGCTTGAAAAACGAAGACACACGAAGAATGCTGTATTATCTCCTGCATCTCGCTTCATGAAAGCGCTTGGGAGCCTGCTGGTAGACTGCCACGGTGCTGAACTGCTGATCTACGCCCTCCTCTGCGGCCTGCTGGTGTACCATGCAAGTGTCACTTGCTGTACACGGTGCTGCTTGGTTACCACAATGCGCAAGCAGCTGATGCAGGCACTGCATGAACTGCTGCCATGCAGCATCACCGCTGCGGCGCAGCCGTGGTGTGGCAGCGGTTTGTTCAGTGCCTGTGTCAGCTGCGTCCTGCGGACTGGCTGCGTTCGCTATCAGCATGCCGAACCACAGCTTGTGAGATTTGCAAGCGCGTTAGGGCAGGCCAATTTGACCCAGTGCGCGGACTCTACTCCCAAGCCAGCAGCACAATACATACATACGAACCCTTGTGTTATGTCCAGGGTCCGCGCCCGGATGCCCTAGCTGCATGTATCGTGATCCCTTGCATCACCACGTACGTACTGGCATGTGCATGCATCGCCATAACGTCACCTGTGCAACGCGCTTGCCTCATAAGTCGTAAGCACTGTGTTGTGGACCCCTTCCTTGATCAGGGTCCTTGAGCAGTAGCCCGTGATAGCTTGTCGCCAGGTCCACAGCCGTAGTGAAACAGCAGCACTCGTTCATTAGACTCGTGATTGCAGCGTTCCCTGGTTGGTTGTGTGGGTCGATATGATTACCGTACTGCATTGAATTCGGGCATGACCGTGTTCGCATCATACCGCAGCTATGAAGAATCGAAGAATGGAAGATTCACACAAAATAAGTACATTAATCCATTGCCGTCGCTGTCATTGTTGTATTGGCGTTGTGGCAGGGGCCCGTAGCGTCCGCCTTCAGGCATCCACAACCCACGTCTGCCCTCAACCACTCAACTGCTCGCGCCCCTGTCCCTGCCCACACCCCACGCACACGTTTGCCCCCTACCCCCCCCAACCATTCGCACGTGCGTGTTCAATCTGTGTCTTTTTATAACACCCCCGCCCCCCGGGGCTGCATGCTTCCTGTGGCCAATGTTTAATTTCGCCACCCGGCACGACTCACACCAGGGTACATACACCCGCACAGTAGGTACCTTTAGGTTCAGCTGCTTAACTGCTTGCACATGCACGTGAACTGGCCTGATGTTGCAGCGTTGCAGTGGCATGAGGCAAGAGGATGTGCTGTTGTTAGTCGATTCATTGCGGGCCCATTATACGCAAGATCAGGCGACCGCAAGCCGATGTCCAGTGCCATCTGCTGCGGTAATGTTGTTTGCCTGTGGCAATGTGCCTCATGACCTGCAGCTGCCGCCCGCACCTTTGCTGCGTGTTCAATTGCGTCCTCATCTCCGTGCGGCTCACTCGTGGTCCTGCCCTTGCTTTGAATTTGATTATGCGCAGTGCGCTGCGGTGTGGCAGCATGTGCATGCCATGCGCTCGCGTGCATTCTGCATGCATCCTGTGCCCCTCGCATGTTATGTGCTGCGGTATCCCCCACAACGATTGATTTTGTGCAAGGTGAAGGGCTTTAATGAAGCGCATGGAGGAAGCAGCACCCCATGACACAGCTGAGCTGTAAGTTGAATGCTGTGTACTCATGTGACGTCAGGAGCGTGTCGTCCGAACGGCCCATACTCACCTAGGTGTGACCAGGAGGCCAGAACAGGTATACCAAGCTAGGCATAAAGAGCAAGAGGGCCACAAGGGCTCAGCGTGGCACAACCGAGGCATGCAGGGTTGCTTGATGCAGGTCATTCAACCACCGTGGATCCATTCAAAAGTGGTTCAACATCTATTCTTTGCAGAACAGCAAGTTCTGCAGCACTGCGTGCATCTTGTGTGCAGCTGTCAAGCTGTACGCTTAGGTACGGCTGCAGTGGCACGTTTTGGTAGGGACGCATGGGGGTGCTTGCCATCATATGCGCAACAACCTGCTGACTTGCGCTGCGCTTGTCGTCCATGCACAGTCGAGGCAGGCGCATGCAGCACCAAAGCTGCAATGCTCACAATACAGGCACACGCACAGGCCGGCTGAAGCAATGCCTGCATGCCTCAAAGCTGGATTGGAGCACGGCAAACAAGCTGTACTGACCGCCATGCACGCAGCCTGATTGGGCCGGATCCAGGGAGGTCGCTTGGCATGCTGGTCGCTTGGCATGGTGGGCCGGATCCAGGGAGGTCTCTTGGCATGGAGGCCATCGGCCAGGGGGGGGATGGGATAACGTTGGATGCTTTCAGGAACAGATGACGAAGAGACAGGCTGCGAGTTGGGAAGTAGGCTGGTGTGATATCGAGCGCTGCGCTCGCGTGATCGTGCGGGACGGAAGGATTGGTGGTGGTGGTGGGGGGCATGCGTGACAGCAGCAGCGCCCGCGCTGATGCTTGCCCTTGCCGGTTTGCAGCCGTGTACCCAACGGCGCTAGTCACCTGCAGGTCAATCGTGACCTTCACGCCCTGAGATACCAGTACTGCATGGTACTGCATGGTACTGCATGGCACTCGTGAGGCACATGCAGGGCAGGCATGGCACCCGGCCTGAACTGGCAAGGCATTACAACACCGTGTCCCTAAGCACCCACCCAGGTGATGATGCGTGCGGTATCTGCACCCAGCACCAAACTGGCAGTGGCTGACAAGAGACGTAAGGCACCGAATTCGAGCTTCACCCATTGACTGCTTTATAGCCCTGGGTTTGCTGCAGCCTGCCAGCCATGTTGTTGCAAGGATTTGTGTGCAGCCATGCAACCTCACAAAGGCAGGCCAGTACATCTCGTTTGAATGCGGGGTTGCGCTGCACAGCTGCGGTGTGTCTGTCAAGGCTCAGTCGCCTCCATCTGGCACCGCTCTGTGGTGTCCCGCCACATGCGTTACATGCGTCACCCTTTCCCCACCCTCCCCCACCTTTCCCTCTGCTCACCCTCATCGCATGTGTTGTGCACCACTGCAACCCCAGGGTCGTCCATTGCTTTATGTACGGTATCATGCACGAATTCTTCTGCTCAGCCGCCCACATCTTAGTTCCTCCTCTCAAACCCTTACAATCGTACTGAAGACAACTGGTGAGACCCTAAATATCTGAGGCCTCCATGAATTCACCCACTTTCTACAAAGACACGTTCCCCGCAAAACTGTGGCTGTAGTGCATGTCCCACTGTCGGAACAGAACCGAGCTTCAACTGGATTGGTGATCCTGCAGAACAGGTTGGCTCACTCTTTTGCCACTACAAAAGGTTGCAGGTGACGCTTTCAGTCCTATGTAGCTGCCACGTCCTCCAAAGCTTTATGAGAGTCCCCCGCTCTGTGAAAGTCGCTTTCACAGAGCCCGGGCGCAGACGAAGATGGACACTGCTGGCGACCTCGACGCTTTGTTTCGTGAGGTGCACCCTGTCTGCTTGGCGCTCGCGCCGCACATGCGCGCACGCCAGGCCTTCGAAGACCTTTCTGGTTCATATGGCTGGGCAGGTGGAAGGTGAGTAAACGCAGGGTGTCGCGCTTCAGTCCATCCTCCGAATCTGTGTCAGCACCTGTAGTGCGGGTCAGCTGCTCTCCCCTTGTTGCGAGGCATGATATGGAAATCTGGTTGAGGTCCTCATATGTGAACAATTGTTTCCCGTGGTGTTGTTTCACTGGTTTGAGGTTGGGTTCGAGACCCTTCACGGTCTTGAGCACTACCAGCATCTGTCAGTTCTGTAGGCGTGGTGCCTTGCTTTGGCACTTACATAGCACGAAGCAGATACAGCAGTCTGTCCAAACTTCACCTTGAGGTTCCCTGGCACGTGCGGGAGTTCTGTATACCAACATGCGGCAAGCGCTTTTGCTGTGGGTCGCCCAGTCGCTCACACTGTGTACACGTTTAGTTCGCTCGGCATGCAAGGTCATTGTGAGTGCTGAGTTGGCAACTGACAAGTGGTAGATACCAGGCTCATTGAGGCGCCAGAGCATTGAAGTGAATAGAGTCTGTCGTTTTCGGTTCAGGAGCCGGTTTCCAACCTTATTAACGTTTCTGCTGGCCGTACTCTGCTGGCTGGTGCTGACAGGTTTATATGGAGGGTTTTAGTGAGGTATCTACCTCATGACGCGCGTGTGTGAGGGAACTGGCCAAACCAAGCTGCACAGCTACGGTTGAATGTTGGTCCATGACACGACGTCCAACATACTGTCAGGGGGCGCTGACGCGCAGGACCTGGGGGACCAGAGCTCAGGTACACGCCAGTAAACGCTTCCAGCCCGTCCTGCCACAGGCTGCTGATGAGTCATACCTTTGTCGTGACAGCGTTTGTCAATTACAGTCGTGTGTACAACGGCGTGACGCACCGGTCAACAGTCTGAGAGGTTGTCCTGGCTCAGCTTGTGGACACACAGACCTCTCCTTCGCTGATTTAATCTGCTGGCGTCCATACGTTTATATATGCTGTCAGCGTGACTGCTCCCCTGCAGCGGCGAGGCGGCGTGTACAACGAACACCGTGTTCAAGCCTGGTACTGTGTTGGCCGGGCGTAGGCTACACGCATCAACCCATTTTCGTGCTGCTGGGCTTGTTTGTGAGCTTGTAACTAATGGCGTGGGAGGGGGGTCCAAGTTGGCTTGCCGCAAGCCAGCTCAACGCTTGCTCGCTGCCAGCTCTGCACACGAGGACTACGGGTCTGCCTGTGCAGCAACTGTGCGACCGGCCTGGTGGGCCGCACTGCCTGTGCGAACCTCTGAGGGCCCTGGAACGTCCGATGACACGCAACGGCTCTATGGCAAGCGTGCTTCATGCATGTCACTGCAAGCCGCGTGCATGTCTGTGTGCCAACGCAATGCCCCCGCGTGCGATGAGGCTTGGAGACTTTAACCATCAAGACTGCATGATATTGCGGATACTATGTGCTGATATCGTGTCAAAGCCGGGATGGTTGGTCGGATTTGCGCTCAACCATCCGTGCATGCTGTGCGGATGTTGTACATGTAACATTGAAAACTTGTACGCTACCCGCTGGCATCAGTGCTCGCATCGCCGTGTAACTGTCCAGGAATGCAGACGACTCTACCGATGTGGTATCCTGGCACTAGCATGCCGCACTAGTGGTGTCCCCCGTCGTATCCCTACACGCTGCGCCTTACATGCCTGTGCCCCGCATGCAGTTTGTGATTTGCTAGCAGCGTCCGCTGCTCCTGTACCTTGGAGTTGATGCTCTCAACGGGAGTCCATGACAAGATTCACCAAGTGCACAAGGGCAGAGCAATGACCTGGCTGCATGCTGCAGCATCGCATTGTTATGGATCGCATGGGTGCTATCGCATGGTGCTATCGTCCACACCATTATTGGGCCCCCTTGGAAACAGCTGTGCATCCGCATGTTCTGTTGCCTGATCTCGAAGCTTTCTTGGGAGCGCTGAGTCACAGGAGATAGTCTGGGCGCACATCAGCAGACAGCACGTGTCCTGGTTCGCGAATGAACAGTCAATTCTCAGTTGATTGGGTTGTGCTTAGGGCCATGCAGACAGGCTGTTCAATCGCAGCCCTGACTCCCTGACTCCCTCACTCGCATGAGTGTCCAGTATCATCATCGCCTGCAGCGCATGCTTTTAAGCCTGCAAGCAATGCATGCTTTCCGGCCAGCAGCGCACGTGCCACGCCAGACCACAAACAACCTGGCAGGGCCCGCCACAACCGCTGCACTGCACACGCCAAAGTTCGGGGACGCCCGCGTCAGCGGGCTGCACTTGATAGCACTGAGCACCACCCCAGGCTTTGGTACATTGCGAATGCTGTGCGAGCAAATGCTGCCTGCCGCGCATCCTTGTTATGCAGCTTCTGGTCATGAAGGGTGAATGGACATATGCGATAAATGCGCTTCATGGAGCACCAGTACTCATCCGCCATTGCTGATGTTGCGTGATGGCCCCCCCTACCTCCTTGCCTGTGGTCTCATGGTAGGGTGCTGCATTTCATGCGTCTCCGCCTCAATGTTTACGCAGTGTGCGCCGTGCGCCCTGTGTAGCCACTTCACTTTCCTTTACTGTACCGTACTGTAGCTCGTGAGGATAGCTATTTATAGGCACACTGATTCTCAAGTTTGTCGTTCGTGCGTTGTCCGATGCTTCAGAGCAACCGTTTTCCGTTGGGCACTAGTTGTCCCTTCTGACCGCTACTCGCTATGACCAACGTCCTGAGCCATAGTAGCTGCTATTAAGTCCAGCTCGACTATGTATTCGCGGCAGCACCTTGGGGCACCATAAGGGCGTTCTGCAAGGAGCGCCAAATGCGTCGGCAACAGCTTGTGGCATTCCTCAGCCTGGTGCTTGGTGTTTGCCTTGCAGGTAAGCTGTCAAGCAAGTACTTATTGTGCATGTGCGCTGCTACTTGTGTTGCTGCTCTGTTGATGGGACGAGGCTTTTTGTCGTGTACGCCGTTCATGCTGGCGACGTCAATTATCAGGGTAATCTGTTGTGCTTGCACGTCACTTTGCATCCAGGTTTGGCAGCAGGTCAGGCACCCATGCCGGCACAGGAGGGAATGGCGGTGGGACCTGAGGGACAGGTGCGTTGACTTGGAGCGTGGTTCTGGTGCCCGCGGACATCTCTGCGTCTTGCTGTTGAGCAAGCTCATGCTTTCTGTATTCGATACGCTGGGAACAGCAACCTTTTGACACACAGTTGCATGGTTACGTGCTTCAAAGGGTAACGTTTCTTTCAGCTGCATCGGTTCGAGCGGTGGGGCCTGTGTCTCCTAACCTCTGGCCTGGCCTGGACTTGCAACAGTGAACGCACCCCATGGAATCGTCATTGGGTGTCCTTTGACGCATCTGTGCTGACTGCACCTGTTCCGGAACGCGGCTTGCAGAAGCAGCAGAGCGGCGCAGACTCAACCGCTGAGCAAGCGGTCGCCGCAAGGCGTTTGCAGCAAGCGCAAGGCATAGACGAGCCACAGTCAACTATTCCGCTGGACAATGCCCGCTCCGACACAATCAGCTGGGGCTTGTCAGAGTCAACCCTGACTCACGTAGAGGAGCTTGACCCCGCGAACTTTGAGGATCCACACTACAGCCCTAAAGAAGACAGAGCTGGGCTTGGTGACCTGGGTCAAGAAGCACATCCAACCAGCATAGGCTCAGGTGTCACTGAGGAAGCAGTGCTGGCCCGGAACGCCGAGGTTATGGACCAGGTGCGCAGTGAGCTGCAGGGCGCGCTGGCCGAGGACCCTGCTTCGAGCCCGCCACCCGCCCCTCAGCCGATGTTCGAAGTAACGCAGGAGCAAGCAAAGGACCGGTGAGTCACACGTTTGCACAGCAAGGTGGATGTCCCATCCTGCAAGGCCTTGCATGCTCCCCTGTCAGTCCCACCAGCTGCTGCATATGCAAGCAAGGGTCTGGCCTCGTTTCCTACGGTGCACTGGTCCGCTATCCATCATGCTGTCTCAGAGTTGGACATGCAGTGAGCAGGGGTGTCCGCTGTTGGCATACTGGCATATTCGCCAAACGATCACCCACGTGCAGGGCATCCACTCCGAGGACATGCCCGTGAGCTGCATGCATGACCCACATCGCCCCATGCACAAACCTGCATCCGCGCGAACTTCATGCCCTTCCTCATTCAATGGCCATGTGTGTTGTGCTAAAACCCCTGCTACTGCCCCAAGATTCAGCCAGCCGCTCAACTGTGTGGGTGGCACGCAGGCACTGAATGAAGCAAAGAACGTTGCTTGCTTTGCTGCACACCCAGCTACTGTTGTGAAAACAACAGACGCCGGCTGCTGATGTTGTCCCTGCTTAATGCTGTCCTCGTTTGTTTGCTGGCTTCTCTGGCGCTCGCCGGCGCAGGCTGCAGCACGCGCATGCGCTGCTGCATGGCGACCTCAGCGCCCGCCATGCGCGCAAGGCGCTGACGGAACTGACGGAGCTCAGCGCCCTGCTGACCACCTGGCTGGCCGCAACCGCGCCCGTGAGTGTGCACCGATTCGGCTCGTGGACATCACGGTGTTGCTTTTGTTTCAGTGCTTGCTTAGGAACACCACATGCATACCCTGGAGCTTGTTGCGTGATGTGGGTCACATGTTTTCACCTGGTTCAGCCCCACATTGAGTTGAACTCTTATAAATGTGGTTTTCCAAGACATTGTTCGCCATGTGGCGCCAGTTGCTGAGGCAGTGTCTGGTGTGCGTTGCTGCAGGGTCCACGCATGCGCAGAAGGATACAGCCTGAGCAGCCAATGCCGGACCAACCTTCTGCTGATGCACCTCAGCAGGGCATCCCCACCCAGGAGCAGCAGGAGCGGCAGCTGCAGGAGCAGGGCTATAGCGCTGATCAGCAACACGCTGAACAAGCGCAGCCTGCAGAGCACCAGCATCAATGGCAGACGCAGCAGGAGCAAGCACAGGAGCAGCAGCTGCAGCAGCAGCGTGATCACGAGGACTCCTGGCCGCAGGAGACGGAGTATGGGTACGAATACTTCGAAGCCGCTCGCCAGCACTACGCTCAGCAGCAGCAGCAACAACAGCAACAACAGCAACAGACACAAGCACAACGGCAGCAAGGCCACGGTGGTGGTCAGCAGGATGATGCCTACCTCCAGCAGCAACAGCAGCATTCTGATGCGGATCTGGCTGGCGCACCGGCAGCTGCTGCAGCTGAACAGCAGCAGCAATACGCTACTGAACAAGAGCAGCAGCGGCAACACGCGCAGCACTGCGCATACTGCCGCTGCTGTGAGGGCCAGCTTGATGCTGCTGAAGAGCAGCGGCCGCGCCCAGCTGAACAACAGGACACCATCCACCTGGAGCAGCATTTATACAATGCAGGCCAGCAGCATGTGGCAGCCGCCGACCCTTCGCAGCATCAACGGTATCAGCAGGACTATGCCGACCAGCAATTTATTGCCGCCGATGAGCATCAAACGGAGCAGTATTATGCCGACCAGGCTGCGGCTGGCGACCAGCAGCAACGACTGAACGAGCACCCTCAGGGGCACTACGCACATGTGGACGCGGGTGCACACAGCAGTGCAGGTGGCGCCACGCAAGCCGCGCCCGGGGCTGCGCAGGACTTGCATCACATCCTCACGGCTGACAGCTTTGACGCGGCGCAGTGGCACGCGGATGCATACGCTGAGGGCAGCACCACAGCTAACGCTGTTGGGGACGTTGGGTACCACCCGGCTGGTGCAGACGATGCCGATGAGCAAGTCCACTCCTGGGGGGCCAGCGGGACTGCTGGAGTCGTTGCTGACCGTACCGTTAACTTTGGGTACGATTCAGGTGCAGTGGAGGGTGGCACTACGCCTTTGCCGCTGGACGACGCGACAGCGGCGCTGCAGCTGCAGCAGCAGCAGCAGGCAGCTTACGCGCAGTGGGAAAGCACGGCCGAGCTGTGGCAGCACCAGCAGCAGCACCAGGGGCCACAGCAGGCGCAGCAAGCGGAGCAGGACCAGGTGGCAGGAGGTGGAGACGCGCAACGTGGTCAGGCCCTCCAGGAAGCAGCACAGGCGCACGAGCAGCAGCCGGCGCACGATGCAGTGGAGCACGCAGCAGCGGCAGCTGAGGCGGCTGCAGCCCCCGCTCACGCCGCACCCCCGCCTCCCCCGAGCCTGGCAGCGGAGGTGGACGCCAACATTCGCAGCGGTGAGCCACGTGCGTTGCATCCAAGCACTTAAGAGGGCAACGAAACCCCGGTTTTGTTTGTCCCCCCATGACCCGTTGCAGCATCACGCCAAGGAAGTACATGCTGATCATCCATCGCAAAGTGCGGTACGTGCACGTGCACCAGCAGGGCTATCCTGTCAGCGTCCACACCATTGACACCGTACTACTATTTTTACCTTCCCTTTGACTGGCGTATGGCTTGCGGTGTGGGGGGATCCATATCACCATGTGCGCACGTGTGTTGGCAGGTATCGCTGTTGCCGCGGACGCCTCGTTCTCGCTGGCGGCGCTGCGTGCGTCCGGGCTGCTGCCCGGACTGCTGCCTGCGGCCAGCACCGGTGAGACGGTTATGGACCTGCACACGGCGGCGCGAGGCGGCAGCCTGCCCGCACTCTACGCCCTGGCGGACAGGTTCATACAGGTGCGCTGCGCTGCGCCGCACCTAGGCCAGTCAATAGTAATGCACGATGCCTTCTTGCCACACCTTGCACATGTCAGGCCGGCGTTCTGCAGCACTGGAGGCCACTAGTGAGGGTGACGTCCAGAACTGTTCACAACTTTGCAAGCCATGGACAGTGCTCCAACAGGGGGCGGCTCGGTGGGCAGTCCAAGTCATGTGCGCTGCATTAGTCAGCAGCACGTGATGCATGGTGTAGCACTCCGGTCTGCAATTGTCACTCGGTGGTGCCCTCCCTGCCTCCCCGCCCAAGGTTCCTCCGCCCGCCCGCCTACGTGCTAGGTGCACCATCACACGCACTCAGCATGCAGCTGCCTACAGCGTCCGTTGTTGCGTTGTACTGGTAGGCACGTCAAGAAAATCCCACAGGAGGCCGTGTAGGTACTGACTGCGTCCAAGGCTGATTGCGGTACTGCACTTGCGGGTGTCGTGAGCTGAGCCCAAGCTGGTATAATCATGTATTGGTATGTGTCTGTGCGCTCTCGTGGCCGCCCCGCAGGGCAACGGGGTTCCTGCCAGCTGCCCGGCGGCGCTGCGCTACGCCAAGGTGGCGGCGGCGCACCTGGCGCTAGAGGTGGACCGCGAGCAGCGCTACGCGCCGGTGCTGTCGCCCGTGGCGCTGAGGGAGCGGCACCACGACGGCGCGTAAGTCGCTCGGGGCGTAAGGAAGGAAACGTGCTTCTGGCTGTAGTGTTGCTGCTGTAGTGCTTCATCGTTGCTTGCATGTCACCAGGGCTGTGCGTCGGGGAGCGCTGCTAGGGCTCTCCCATTAGACGAGCACCCGACCGTAAGCACACAAGGCAAGGCTGACTGCGGGGCCGCATGCTGTGAAACTGCTGTCCGTGAAGGCCCTCCTCTCCCGCTGACCCGTATGCCCTGCAGTATCGATCTTGCGCACCAACCGGCTGCGCTGTGTGAAGTGGTGGTGCGTGGTGCGTGCCTGCATGCAGGTACCTGGCCGCTAACGAAGCTGAGAATGGCGATGACGTCATCCACATGGAGGAGGACATGGCGCTGAGGTATGTGGTGCGGTGATCGCGTAGCCATGGTTGACTTGACATCACTTGGCCTATCAGGCCATTCATGGATGGCGTGGCCATGTGGGGTGACTGATGGAGTGTGAGGCACCTTTTCCTGACCCTGCTGTGCTGTGCTTATGGCTGCTGCTGTCACTTGTCAGGGGCAACGTGGACGCGCAGCGGCGCATGGCTTACCGCCGGCTGGTGGGGCGCGGCATCGAGGCCGACCCGGCAGGCGCTTATCAGGTAGGCGGTACCTGTAGTGGACTGGCGGAGTGGCGGGTAAGACGATGCAGGCGTGCCACAAGGCCAAACTGAAAGGGTGCGCCCGTGTGGTCGGTCGACAAGGAGGGTGGTCGTGTGTAGATGACTAGGGTAAGCCACGAAGGCACTGACCCATTGACCCTTCCTTGCACTGAGTCGCACCTGCCTGCTTGGCCTGTCGCTGTTCGTACATCCACGTGCAGGACTTTCAAGTCGCGGCTGCGCAGGGCGACGCGTACGCCATCTTCAACCTGGGATACATGCACCTCAGGGTGAGTCACCTCGCTCACCTGAAGAGACAACTGCTTGCTTGTTTGGTTTGTGTTGCACCGACGCGCTTGCATTTTTGCATGTGCCGCCCGCTTTGGCGCAATACCGTGCACGTTGTTTGATCTGCCGGCGCTGACGCTGACGGCCAATGGTCTGTGGGTTGTTATCTGGGTGAGTGCAGGGACTGTACGTGCCTCAGAACAACACCGCTGCCAAGGAGTACTTTGAGCAGGCAGCAGCCAAGGGCCTGCCGTCTGCATACAACGGCCTGGGTGTGCTTGCGTGGAACGGCCAGGTAAAGAACGACGAATGCATCGTACCTTGCGGACCGTCGTAAGGGACAGTCCGCACCACAGCCCTGCACTTGCACGCTGTACTGTTATGCGGCAGGTGCGCAACAGGTTTGGGATAGTGCCCGTTCCTCTCGGGGCAGCGTACCTGTACGCTCCTGACTGTATGTCTAGGGCAGCTTGTCGCTCGGCGTGGTTTGGACTCAGGACCATTGGAAAACCGTGCTGTGCCCCCCTCCCTGGATGTCCTTCGCTTGTACCCCCTCTGAGTGCCCATTTGGCCATGTCACCCGTTGCGCGTGCAGGGCATGGATCAGAACCTGACGCTGGCGCGTGAGGCGTTTGAGCAGGGTGCGGCGCTGAACCACAGCGACTCGCTCTACAACCTCGCCACCATGCACTACGGGGGCATCGGCATGCCCGCCAACTACACGCTGGGTGAGGCGGGGTACTGCGGGTTCTGCGGCGCCACCCCTCTGCAGGCTCTCACTGCCCTGGTCCCTGCATGCGCTGTCCCTGCATGCAATCACGCGCCCAGTCCATTTTAGGGACAGTTTCTACAGGGATGCCAATTCGGCTCTTGCTTAGCATCGATGCTAGGGTAGGAAGCCAAGTTGATCCGACGTCTGACCCACCTGATGCGTCCGGTCCAGAATGTGGTCTATCTGCGGTTATGACTCCAGGTCCATCTGGCTCATGCAGCCTTGTTATCGGGACCCAGGGCCTGGGTCTGCATTGCTAATCACCACTTCATGATGGTGGTCCCCTGATGGTCCTGATTGCGCCACGACCCGCTGCCTGCCTGCTGTTTGCATGTACTCATCGTGCAGGCGTCGAGCTGTTCGAGCGTGCCGTGGTCCACGGCCACTGGCGCGCGCCGTACATGCTGGCGTCCGCGTATGAGACCGGCTTCGGCGCGCCCATCAACTGCACCAGGGCAGCAGAGCTGTACCGCAAGTGCGTGCCCTGGGCCCTGCTTGTCTTGTATGGCAGATCACGCTATGGTAGATCACGCTATGGTATCACCGATGCATATGATAATGTTTGCACATGACACGCATGCTTCACCTTCCCAGCTGGCATTCGTGTGTTGCTGGTACGGCAAGCTGGGTTGGGCTTTCCAGGAAGGTATGAGGGCTTGCTTGAGCCCCGCGCCGCCCCGCCTGCCCTCCTGCCCTCCTTTTTGCGCACGGGACTTGCAGTCTTTGTCTAGGAAGTGCGGCTGCTGTCATTGCTCAACACGTGACAAGCGTGTCAAGAGCGTGCCCCACGACATGCTATCAGCATTGATGATGGGTAATGCGATCAGGTGAATCAAATACACTTTGCTCCCTCCCTGCAGGTTCTTCGACGAGCGCACAACCTGGGCCGACCACATCACGGAGGCAGTGAAGCAGCTGGATGCGGGTGAGTGCTGAGGCATGAGGCGTGGCGTGTGCAGGAGCGCAGGGTTCATGCGAGCATGCAGTGCAAGCATCGTGAGCCAGCAGGTCAGGTCAGGATCATCGATTCACAGCTATGCAAACGCTGCGAGAAGCCGTTTTGTCTTTGAGTCCGTGTGGGGGAGGGCAGCTCTATGCCTCCAGCTGGCATGCTGAGTGTGACCAACAACAACTGCTGCAGGTACCGTCTTTACTTGTCATCATCCGATGACCTCAACATTTCTTGACTTGCTGCACCCTGACCATTACCGGTGTATTCGGGCATTCCGCTACCTCTGGTTTTGCCTAATGTGAGGCTTGCGGCGGGCCTATGTACCAGCAACCGCAAGCACAGCTCACATGGATTAGAGTCATACAGTCCAGTTTGCGTGTGGGTGTTTTTGTCGAGGTGGCGCTGTTCTGTGTGGTGTGCGCGGACACGGTATGTGCATCAGGTGACGCATGGGGCGCGCTGGTGCGGCTGGCGCTGCTGGCGGAGCAGGGCAGCACGCAGGCCGCCGCAAACGCCGCGTGGCTGCTGAGGCGTGGCGCCGCGCGCTTCGGGGGCGAGCACGCGCTGAGCCCACAGGCGGCGGCGCTGGCGTCCTTGCGGTACTTTGAGCGGTGAGTGCGCTGCGCCTTGGCTGGATTGAGCCTTGGTTGGATTGTTGGCCGTGTGAATTGCCATTGCCTGGACCCGACGACTAGCTGCATGTCACGAGTGCTGTCTGACACACCACTACATAAGCGATGCTCAGACGATGTTCTGGGGCAAAGAGTGCGCCGAAGTGTGCTGGGGCATCACCAACCCAATCATCCACTGATGGCCTGCGCATGGAGTTGTTAGCCAGTCAATGATGCTTGCTGGTGGTCACACCAGCACTGCGCATGTGTACATGGCAGTCTTGTAGCGGTACAACTCGACGGGCCGTCGTTCGTGTGTTGCGTGTTCAGTGCTGCGGGTGCTGGCCACACCGCCAGCATGGTGGAGACTGGCCACCTGCTGCTGGAGCTGGCGGGACCACCGCACGCACGCCGGCTGCTGAGGGGCGTCAACGTCACTCGCCAGGTGAGGCTAGGGAGCATCGTGGGCACCGCAAGATTTTGCTGGAGCAACACACACAAGAAATGAAACCACCGGTGCTGTGGTAGTGCATGTGGTGCTGAAACGCCCATCGGAGAAGGGGACCATTGGAAACGTCTCCACAGTCTCAACGTTGACGTATGACACGCTGCATGTGTTGTGATATCATGTCAGCAGCAGGCAAGACATTCATGGCACAGTGCACCTCATGCTGTGTTCGCATGTTTCAACGGACGGGCGTCTCCTGGATCAAACATTATGGCAGGGCTGAAGTGTGATCGTGCGATGTGTGCCGCTGGCGTGCATGCGTCTGCGCTCTGCAGGGTACCGCTGCAGAGGCGATTGCCTGGTACCAGCGCGCTGCCAATGCCGGCGACGTGGAGGGTCTGTACTACTGCGGCTGGGCGGCGCACTATGGTGTGGGCGGCGCGCCGGCGAACGAGACGCGTGCGCAGGAGCTGTATTTGCAGTGAGTCGTGGTGTGCTCATGCTGTGTAATTCATCCCGTGCCTGCAGCGAGTCATCGACTTACCGTGTCCGTGCAATGAGCTAAAATTGGTGTGATTGTGTGCATGCAGTCCTTGGGTCGGGCTGATGGCCTTGTTGGTGATGACTGACGGAGAGTGACGGAGTGGCGTGTGCTCTGCACCTGACAGCGTCATGCGGGCGAGGTGCCTGGGCGGGCGACGCGCTATCACCAAGCCCATGCAAGCATGCACCCCACACCCCACACGCACGTTGTGCAATACATGCCCGCGCTTGTGCATGCACGCCGTTGGCCACAGATCATAAACCACGCTCGGGGTGCTCGCCATTGAGTGGCAAGCCTCGCATCAATTCCACGCATGCCTCATGTAGTCATGCAGTTATGTCACTGACGTAGTGCTGTCACTGATGTGCTATGGCGTTGCAGGGCGCTGTCCACGGCAGGACTCAAGTCCCCGCTGTCCATGGCGCCGCTGCTGGGCCTCACGGCGATCCATTTGGACCGCTGGCTGGCCTGCCTGGGCCTGGGCCGCGCCGCCACCTACCGGGCAGCACAGGTACCACCCCCGCACTCCTGCACTTGCGCTTGCCTGTCCACACGCTTGTTCCATCACCCACTGTGGCGGGCCTCGCATGTTTGCGTCATGCTTGCTGCATGCCTGTCAGCGTTCTAGGCGTCAGGTACAGGGCCTGCAGGCATAATCACTGGTCGAAGCAGGATTGATTCAGCGAGGGTGCAGTACAGGAGGTGGTCACTTGCGGTCGCTCCTTGAGGATGAATGCGGCCAGCTCATGCACCCGCATGGTCTGTGCGCGCTCGCAGGCACTGCAGGGGCTGGATCAGCACATTCTGGCGCTGCTGCCCCCCTGGATCACCTCACTGCTCCCTTCGGTCCAGCAGCAGACGTGGCACAACCACACCGCCAGCCAGCAGGCAGGCTTTGGCAGCGAGGACAGCACAGGGTCCAGCAGCGGCAGCAGCAACACGAGCAGCAGCAGCGATAGCAGCGGCAGCAGTGGCGTTGCGGCTGCTGTTGAGCAGTTGATGTCGGCTGTGGCTGCAGCTTGGAGCGCGTTCGGTGGCGCGCTGGCGCTGGGCACAGCGCATGACGAGAACGCAGTCATGCTGGCGCTGCTGGCGGCGCTGGCAGCGGTGCTGTACCTGCGCCGCCGCCGCTCCCAGCAGCGCTTGCTTCTCCCGCCGCCGCCGCCTGATGATTCTGCAGGGCAGCACCAACCCCTCGACCACCACCCCACCCACCTACACCAGCAGCGGTACCCACAACAACCCCAGCATGCCCGATAATCGCATGCGCAATAGAATGTTAGGCCTTAGCGTGGCTAGTGCATTGCACGTCCGAGTTGGAGGGTGATGGTGTGGACTCTTCACCTGGCCTCAGCGCATACCGTGTGTGTTGCATCCACATGCACATCCACATGCACATCCACATGCGGCGTGATGTGTGTAACGTTGAGCGGCAACGAATGCGCAGAGCAAAATCATGCGGGTCGCATCCGACATGTGCTGTCCGCTCTGACGCTCCTTGGCTCCCCCCGCCCCCCAATACACCTACGCGAATGTATGCTGTTTTTCGCTGCCTGCACTGCTTTCGTGACCGCGTGACATTATGTGCGTCTGTCTGTCAGCGCACGTGCTTGACTCCCACACGACCAGTGGGGTGTGATCATATGTGATTTCCACGTTGCAGTGTTTTTTTTTTGGTCTGTGGCCCCTCGTACAACATGAATGGCATTGTGATAGATCACACCTGGAGCGTGCCCGCAGTACTTGGAGTGACCACCCACCCACCCAATCCGCTTTCTTCATCTTGTGATAAAGTTAATACTCATGCCGCACTTGCCGTGCCTTTGTTGTGCGCGGTGCACTGCTCCAAATGACATCTTTGCTTTGCTGCAGTTGTTGTGGTGCGGGAATCTCAGCAAGCACACTGCGGCGGATGTCACCCTCCCCCCAACTTAACACTCTGCACATGCAGCACTCTCCTGATGACGACATGCATCATTGTATGTTGCTACGCCGCACCCGATCCTGAATCACCAGGCTTGAAGAGAGTTACAAGGACCACTGCTAGCCGCTTCGCATGCCGCAAGATGAAACCCTTGCACCGCCAAGTGTGTGACTCCTCTTGAGATTCGGAGTCCGCATTGATGAGGGGCAATAACCTGAACTCTAAACTGCCACAACCCTTGCATGTGGGTCAAGTGTTGTCACCTGCAAGGTGATGGCTAATGCGACCACCGAGCACTTATATGACTGAAACGCCCAGTGTGTGTGCTTGCGGTCTCCCAACCTGCCCTGTCTCCTGCATGCACCTTGCATGATGCAACCATGTGCTCACCTTCACGGCTGCTCCTCGTGCTGGACGCTATGCGCGCAATAACGCACTACGTGACTGCATTGAATGTGATGTGTGACCTGCATGTAATGTGCTGCACAGCCTGTCCTTGCCTGCTTTCATTCACCCAAGGCTCTGACAACAAACAGTCATGTCAGGTGCCAGTGTGTGTTGCTTTCGTGCGCATGCGTCTCTGGGCTGCCCATGCACAGCACAGCAAGCATGCCCATGCGCAGCAGCAAAGCCGTTGCAGCCTGTATCGTAAGGGTCAAGTATGGAGCGCCAACGGGACTGGGCATGTGGCAACTGGGGGTTAGCAACGAGTGGTTGGCCGTTCACGATCATTTACGCAGACAGGCGGAACTCAGCAGAGGGTATAACGCCAAGACCCTGGACGCCATGATGTGGACAAGAGTAATGCAAACTTGCCTGGAGCACGGTTGGCGAGGAGCTGCGTAGGTTGCAGAGCACTGGCATCCCCAGCATGCGATGATGCGATTTCGCATTGGCAGCACATCCGCTGGCGAGCACGTCGCGATGCCACTGAGCGCTGAGCCAGGACCTAGAGTTGCATTTAAGCATCGGCTTGTAATCTGCTACGCACCGCTAGCTGGCTGTATTGTTCTCACTACTGGTGCTCAGCTAGAGGGGTTTGTCAGCTTTAACGGTCAAGCTTCAACCGTGACGCGCTATCTGAAGCCAGTGAACGTAGTGCTACACCTGCAGCCATGCACAAAACGGCTGGCAGTCTGCAGCACAGGCATTTAACGTGGAGCGTGGGGATGCAGTGCCCGCTGGTTCGTAAGGCACTTCCGTGTCCCAGGAAGTGAGTCTGTGCCCCGCCGCCTTTTGAGGGTTCCGATGCACTGCGCAGCAATCGCTCTTGCTGCTTCGCCAGGGGCAAAACGGGGTCTGCGCTGACCTGTCTTTGCCCTGTGTGCAGCCTGCGAACTTGCACAGCGGTAGCAGAGCGCTCGTCGCTGGTCCCGGAGACGTTGCGCGACATGGAGCAGGATACTGAACTGAAGGAGCATCTGGAAAAGCTCAGCCAGCAAGGGCAGAAAGCGCTGACACGAGAGGAGAAGCTGAAGCGTCAGCGGTCTCTGGATGCTCTGGGCGTGCCTCCGTTCGCCAAGCTGTGCAATGTGAGCAGCATTGCCTGTGATGACTGTTCGAGTGGAGTAGTGATGTTTACAACTCGACAGGTTATATGCATGTTTGTGCCGAGCATGCCTAACTGTGCCCCTGCTCCACAGCTCGCCTCATGGCCCGACGTAAGCCGTGCTTTCCATGTGCACAGGACAACGGCGTGGCGCCGCTCGTACGGTCACCAGCGACCATACTCCAAATCAACATAGGTCTCTACTGCAACCAGGCCTGCACACACTGCCACGTGGAAAGCTCGCCGATGCGCACTGAAGCGATGGACCGTGCTGGCGTCGACCAGTGTGTGGCGTTGCTGCGTGCCAGCCCCAGTGTCAAAACGTTGGACATCACAGGCGGCGCACCTGAGCTGCATCCTGAGTTCCGGTGAGCCTCAACACACAAGGCCTGGCTGGTCCACCCCCTGCCAATCTGTTCAGCCAGGGCCAGCAGCACTGCCTAACTCTCGCCGCCTCTCAGCCCCCCCCCCCCCCCCTCCCC
>BDDA01000078.1:117968-131996 GCA_001662385.1 Chlamydomonas asymmetrica
GTGCTGCTGAGCCAGCTGCGCTTGCAACCTGCCACAACAGTCCGAGAATACGCTTTTCAAGTCAAACTGGGTGAGCTTGCATCCAGGGCAGTGAACCATCATCGTTCACAGTAAACCATGGCCTGACGCTCACCGTTGGTTGTCTGTCTGGAGAGCCGCATTCTTTGTCCTCAACTTGGCTACCTGTGCCTGTCATTAGGCATATTGATGGTGTCACAACGCAGGATTCGTCTGGTCTCTGGGTTGTTTGCTCGTGACAAGCTTCCAGCATGTCTTGCATTACGCATACGCGTGGATATGCACCCTGAAACTTTACCTGCAGGCTGTGGATTGTCTGCTCAGCTGACGGGCTGGGCGGAACGTCCCTGCAAAACAGTGTCGAAGCGAAAGCAATCATGACACCATAACAAACCAGCACATGGCTCTTGTCCTATCATCGCAAGGGAGTCTGGACTTACCCTCGGTTGTGTGCCTTGCTGCCGGACGCCTGCTTCAGTGCAACCTGCAGCGTGCAGCAGGCTCACAAGGTCAACGACGCAGTCATGTATCAGGTACAAAACACGGTCAAGTTCCGCAAAACACACCTGAAGCTTGGTTATCTGAACTCTGAGGCTGTAGTTTTCCTCTTGCAGCCTCTTTGCCACACTGGACGGGTCCATGACTTGTGCTGTCAACGTCTGTCGGCAATGACTTCCGTGGCTCAGAGCAGTTGTGGCAGTCACGCCACCACGTTTGGAGAATACTGTGCAGGCAGGTTTGGAAGTTGAGTGTAAAAAGGGGTGTCCTGAAGTCACCACGCTGCACAACGTGGTGGAGGGATGTCAAGTAAACTGTTGCCGTTAAGCCTGTTAGCAGGTAGCCCAAATATAGAGCTCCAATACGCATGGATTGAACGTGTCCATATGCACTACCACAACTACACAGCTTTCCGCACAACAGGTACAACGCTGGTTCATGCGGCTCAATTCGCTTGTGAGCGGTCTCGAACCACCTCCCGTGGTATACGTGTTGGCTGGATGACCATTGCGTGTTCGCATTTGAGATTACTAAACTTTTGATGTCAATCGTGCTTACCACTAGCGCCCTGGTCGACCTTGATATCCAGACTCACACGCCTGACGCGCACGCTGCGCTAAACGTGCCGTTTTTATACGAATTCGCCGATATGTTATCTCCTTGACGTTGAGCAAGCATGTAGGCATTCACGTTTGTTTGGTACTGTGGTTATATAGCACGGGCAGGGCACGTCATCAGTGACTGCCCTCACTGACGCTGGTTCCTGCACGAGCACAATCAGCAACTCATCGGTGGCCCGTAAGGAGCTATGGACTACGGCAAGATACACTGTTTTCTGGTGGCCACCAAGGGCAATGATGTGATATACGAGCGTTTCTATGATCGCCTAAGCGAGCTCGATAAAGCGGACATACGCGCAGCGTTCAGCACAGCTGCAGGAAACGTGCGAATGAGTGTTGACGAGCAGGACTTCGTTGCCCCTTACAAGTGAGCGGTGTTCATCCTCTTGCTGTGTTACGCTTGATGACGGTGGTTCAATTGCACACGTGCCCAAGCACTGCGTTTCTCCTATGCTTGCAGGTCGGCACGTTTCGTGTTCATGCCGCTTGGGGACACTGTCTATTATTTATTAGGATCTGGGGAGTATGATGAGCTTGCACGTGAGTGCGCGCTCAGTGCTTGTGCTCGCCCTCAACACCCGGTGTTTGCATCTGCTTGGTGGTCCCAGTTTGACCTAAGGCGCAACTTGTCTGCCATGCAGTTGCTGAGACACTGCGGGCACTGATTGGTGCTCTCAAGGACTCCTTCTCCCGTGCGCCCACAGCTGCCATGCTGTTTGATCGATACGCACGCCTGGTGCTGATTGTGGACGAAATGATAAACGAGGTAAGCCAATTGTACTGGAGCTTAAGTGCATAACCTAGCTGTTTCGATGCTTGGTTTTGTTTGTGCCCCAGCCTGAAGACCCTGCAGTTCTCAAGTCCTCCTTGTTGCACCTTGCCTGCAGGGTATGCTAGAAACGCTGGACAAGGACAGTATAAAGAAAGGAATCAAAGCCAAGGTGGGTTGTTGTGTATCATCGGAGCTTCCAGAAGGTATATCGTTCAAACAGTTGACTGTGTGTTCGCGCAAACTGCCAACTGGATATGGGTTTGAACGTGTCATGTCGCTTGACTGTTTTCACCATGTTGGTGCTGCACTCTGTCTGCAGGCTCCTTGGGAGTGAAGCACATCCTCAGAAGTCATCATTGTGTGTTGCCTGCCAACCGCACGGAACCTCTCTCTTGATATCTTGAGCCTCGCCACATCAGACAAAAAACCCATCCATTCGCCGCGCCTCCATTGGCCTGCATGAAGCTGACTAGGTGCAAGACGTTGGTATACCGCTAATTACCAAGCTCTGTAAACACACCGTGACCACAGGCTAGCTTGTGCACCCTTCACGTTCGCCTCTCCATCCATATCGTAAACGAAACCCACGTGCTTCATTTGACAAGCTCATTGCAACACGCCACTGCACAGTTAGGCCAGGTGAACAGGCTCGGGCGCTTCATCAGCAATGCACTTTGGAGCAAGTTGACTCACTACACAGTTCAGGGCTGACACGTTCTGAGGCCCTATTAAACTCTGGGCGACGCAAATGGACGAGGAACGGGCATCGTTGACAACGGCACAGACTTCACCTCTGCCAGCAACAGAGCACTGTGAGAGCATACTCGAGCAGCTAGAGGATGCCTGGACCAGGCGGATGCCGCAGAGTTTGTCGATGCCAAGAACCAAACCCAGGGCAGTGTGTTGGGGAACTCCACAGGCACAGGCAAGAAAGAACTCCATACAGAAGCGTCAGGTGTGGCTGAGTGGTTGACGCCTCTTTTGGTTTAGTGACTGCATTTTATGGTGCTGCTGACCGGATGTTGTGCTGCTGAGCTGGTGCATAGCGCTCAACACACCTCTGTTGTGACGAGCTGTTGCCTATGTGTAGGCTCGAGCAAGTGCCTCTGGTGAGGGTGACTTTGACGCGGATGACTCCTCCCTGTTGTGCGGAGAACTGGACCGCCTGATGCGGGTGAGTTTTCGGTTTAAAGCCGGCCAAGTTCTCTGCCACATTCCCTGCAGCCTCCGCTTGTAGCTTAAGCTCCTCGCTGCTATGCTGCCATTCTGATCTATGAGTTGCAGGCGAAGCAAGACCTGCAGCAGGCTCGCAGCGTTTTGGAAGAGGAGAACAAGATGCTTTGGTACGTGCGTCGCGCATGTGTTCAGGCCCTGGCCAGTGCAGTGCCACACAACCAGGTGCCACAGGAACCCACTTTACGCATCTGCCTTTGTTTTTTACAGGGTCGAGCGGGTGTTCATTTCTGAGCAGCTGGGCGTGTCGGCTGACGACCCGTGCCTTGTGCCCAAGCTGTCACACGAGCTACAGAAAGCTCATGAGGCTGAGGAAGCTTGCAGCTTGGTACACGAGCAATGGCAGGTGCGCTATGCACTGACTGTGGGCAACCTGCTGGTGGTTTGAACGACACTTTGGACACATTTTGACAATCTGCCGTGTTGGTTTAGTAAGCCTTCGCACCTGAGCGTTGCCGCAAGCAACAGCTGTCCTGCACACGCCACAAGTTCCTCACTCTGCACATCGTAACTCTGTGTTGAGGCGTAATGTGTTGTTGCTGAGTTCCGTGGTACCGTTGCCACACTTGGTATCATACTCCACAGGACGTGCGGAGAGCCATGCTTGACGTCGTTAACACCATCGACCGGGTCACATCTACACCTTTTGATGGCAACAGCTTACAGGGTGAGCTTGCAGGCTGCAAGCGGAGGCTGCAGACGGTGCTGTCGAGGGTGCCCTTCCCGGACGGTGAGGGGTTCGATTCATACCACGACTGGGGCAGCTCAGCCTCAGACTCCCCGTCCGTGCATGAGTCGTATCTCCCAGCCAGTGGCTCTTTTTCCGACATACCTGAACGCGTCCCAGACTTGCACGAACCTGTGGCAAAGGCAACGCAGGGGCAGTTCAGCGTCAACCGTAGGCGGTCGGACGACACAGTCAAGCAGGCGGACGAGGCGCTGCTCGTGACGACACTCGCAGCATGTATGGGGTAACCTGTAGGCTGCTACCGGATCCGCTGTCTTGGGCCAGCTACGCACATATGTCGCTCCGCCGGCCTCAGTCGAGGGACGGTGTCCCCATGCGTCTCGTGTCAATACCAGCAGCGATACATACCAAGCTCATCAGGCCTTTCCTATCTTCCGGCGCCGATGCGCCGCCTTCTACAGGCCATGACACATTGTACGGCAAATGCTTCCGTGTCCTGGGTACTGCACGTCGACGCCACCAGTGCCATTTGATCGTTTCAGCTGGTGTGCCAAAGCGTGCTGCTGCATCAACTCGACTTGCGCATAAACGCATAGCGCATGCTGGTACAGATTTGCTCAGGCAGCTGTCCACATGCTGAATGCTGAATGGATTCGTGCACGCCCCTTAGATTCCATTCATAGGCGGTGCAACTGTCCTGGGTTGGGAAAATGCCTGGGGTTGGGCAGCAATGCGAAATCGAATCGTACCATGTGCTGATCGGGAGTTATATCATCACCGCCACCACTGGGCGCCTGCCCATGCTTAATTCCTGACACAACTACCATTACACATGCTTTCTCTTACCGTCCCACCAGTTTGCCAAGGCGCAAGGCTAGTGTTTGCCTACGCCTTGAGCAATGACGCCATGCTGAGTGACTATTGACGCTACCCGCCCGTTCGCGACCTCTGATGGGCGTTGGGTTGGTGTGCACAGTGGGGGGTGGCACATACAGCATGAATTCATCGGCGCACACGCACTGTCCCTGACGCTCTTTTTCCCCTGAGGGTTAACCTGCTTTTCATCATGCGCGGTGCTCGGGCCTTGCTTGGTTGCACTCTTGAATGCACTGCACATTTCGCCACACGGAGAGTTGCTTGTGGGTTGCGAGGCACTGACACCAGTGAGCGCTGCTTAAGGTCCTGGGGTCCTGTAAGTTCCAATCCCTCCCTGTACATTTCAGTTTCAAGTCCCCTCCTCCCCTATGCCTGCGTATTTCGCAGCCACCTGATGGCTGATTGATGTCCCATGCTGGTCCCCACCAGAGTTCTGGTCTACAAGTTTTCTGACGCCCATCACTGTCACATGCCAGCCCCGCTGAGTGCTTGCACTTCCATGCGCTTGACCACTTTTCCTGTGAGTTGTGTGTGCGAGCCTATGGGTATTGAACCATTCGGTATCTGATTCGGTATGCATTTAGACCTTTTGAGGCGCAAGGGGGCCTAGCAAACTGCGGCGGATTGGACGCCTGGCGACTTATTGTCAGACACCTGTTGCACACCCCTATTGTTGCAGGTATGCGTGTACCTGTCCTGACCACAGTCGTGATGCTGGCTTTGTCCACCAGATTCCGATTTGTGCATGCCAAGCCACACACATGGCACATGTGCGCAACTCTCCAAAGCTCAGGACTGCATATCACCACTCACCACAATGTGAAGGTGGGCTGCACTGCCTTACAGGCGAACGTTTGGTACCGGTCTCGGCAATCAGGTGCATGTGACCTTGACCGTGCTTAGCAGTGTTCAGCAGCTGGCATATAAGTCGGAAGGCAAGGTGCTCTGTAAACAAAAATCGGATATGCCTCAGAAGCCTTTCCAGTCACACGCGTGTCAGCATGCACAACGACTGGGGCGTGATGTTGCCTGTTGTCTGTGTTCCCAGCCAGACTGACCCTGGCCCTCCAACGTCTCCAAAGTCCTGGCTATGTGGCCTCCACTATATGTTATTAGCCCAGAGGTCGCGCAAAATTTATCAGTGCGCAATTCACCCCGCTTGCAGGCCTGGAAAAGGACAGACACTCAGGGTTGGCAGCCACAGCTAGCAACTGAATTGTGCTATGCGTTATTGATATGGGCATAAAGCTTGCTTATCTTTGCCCGCATTATACGCTTAAGAGCCTTGGGTGCCAGTCTCACTAGTTAAAAACCAACCTCCCGCAAGGAGGAGGTCATCATCAAGGTGTCAGAGAACGCACTGCTGCACGCTTCCAACACCAGTGCTCTCAGCACTGTCAGGAAGCATTGAGTGATGGGCAGGGCACGGGTGCGGACATTGTTGATTGACACAAAAGGGTCGCACATCTTGATTCGCCATCCTAAATAATGTCGGCGTCTGGTGGGGATTCTAGCAGATGGTATCATCCCAACAAAAGCCAACATCACGCCTGCCACATTCATTTGCATACAAGGCATACCAAACCGCCTGTTCACACACGACATCGCAATCAACTCTGTACCGTGGGCACGGTCGCACACACACGCCAGAGCGTCAGCACAGTGTACATCTTGCCATGGTTGCTTCCGGTGATATCATGAGCGTCCACGACAGCAGGGTGACACTACACGAGTGCGGGTATGGCACTGGGTTATCGGCGGTGGTGGTTGGGGCGGGACCGGCCGGGGTCTTGGCAGCCATCGAGCTTGCGAATCGGGGATACAAGGTTGAGGTGAGTGTTAACTTTGGCCTGTACATGTGCAGCTTGGGGCACCGTGGCAAGCAGGGGGTCAAACCAGCATCAGCTCTGGTGCTATCCGGCTGCAGCTCAGCAGATGACGATTGCAGCAGGTGAGAATTGTGTCACAGGCCCCCAGGCAGGCTCAACACAACCTGACGGATGCCAATTTTTTGAACGCACCAAACCAGTGAGGGCACTTCCGTATGCGAATAAACCTGTCAGACTGGGACCGTCGAACCGTTCGTCGCCTGCGGTTGCTCAGGCAGGGCCAGCCGCGGGGCACAGACGACTGTCCGTGAAGCACAGCCTTAGCAAAAGGCCATGGTATTGCCCGCCCACACGTTTCAGCTCGATGCCCCACGACTTGCTCTGCAGCTGTTCGAGCGGAGCGAAGAGTTCTCCAAGGCTGCGACTACGCCCAACCTTCGCGGCTACGTCATCGTGCTCAACGCCCGCGGCGTGAAGGCCATCCGTAAGTCTGGGGCAGAGCCGTACTTCCTGAGGCCAGGATCACAAGCCTACCTTGGAGCCATTTTCAACGGCACGCCTATCAGCCCAGCCCCAATCGGCACACCTCAGGGCTACATGGTGTCGCGCCCAGTCCTGGCTGCGTGAGTACTAAGCAGCTTCCATGCAGCGCACGTGCAGCATGAAGCACACAACCTGTCGTAGTGCAGCGTGGCTGGAAAGCGCCTGGAGTCAACTTGTGGTGGGAAACACTGCTCAGCTGAATGGATACGGACATGCCTGTTCCGCCATAGAGCGCCGAGACCTGCTCTAGTGCCCCCAACCCAACCTAGCAAGTGTCCCAGCAGGAGTTAGGGTGCATACAGCAGGCCTGGCTGACTCACTAGGTTGGCACTCCCTGTCCATCGCATGACCACCATATTCCCAGCACAATGCAGTTGGATTAGGACCACAGAGATGCGCGCTGCATGCTGCCAACAAGCCATGCCACTTTCTCGATGAATTGGATGACATAACAGTATTGGGCCAGTGTGCAGTTGTGCCTACGCTGCATTATCCTGTTGCTAAGCATAC
Organism: Chlamydomonas asymmetrica; assembly: GCA_001662385.1. Lineage (NCBI taxonomy): Eukaryota > Viridiplantae > Chlorophyta > Chlorophyceae > Chlamydomonadales > Chlamydomonadaceae > Chlamydomonas > Chlamydomonas asymmetrica. The sequence goes on from BDDA01000078.1 coordinate 125,556, forward strand.
ATCCACATGCATGCTGGCTCATTGTGTGTACTGTGCAGGGACATGGTTGCTGAGGCGGTGCGGATGCATCCAGACCGCATCACCTTCCATTACTGTCATCAGCTGCATGAGGTCGACGTAAATGCACGCACCGCCACGTTCGTGATGTCAGCACCGCCAGGAGAGCGTACAGCGGTGTCAGGCTTCTACAGCCCAGCGGACGTTCAGCCACCTCCAGAGGCCCCTCAGGTCACCTTGCCTGACCGCAACGGCAAGCATGAGGTGAGCACCCTGATGGCTGGACGCAAGCGTCACTAGCCCGAGTATATACCCTGGGCAGAGAGATGCCTCAGGATTGATTGATGCTCACATGCACTGGCATGCGCATGCGCGTGCGCGCGCATGGTGCGTCCAACGTGGTTGGGCGTATGGTGATTGGCATATGTATGTGCCCAATGAAGCAAGTTGTATCACCGCACCCTCATGACACACTGGGGCCAGCACGAGCGTCGCTTGCAACTTCCGGTACCTCATGTGAGCTAATGCATGGTGACTATGGCGTCGGTGCATGCATCCATCGCAGTACTGCCTTACACGCGTCACAGCAACCGATGCTAGCATTGCAAACGTGTGATGCTGTGTGCCGCCGCATCGTCTGCCTGGTTCCTTTCCTCTTACTGTGCAGGCAGCAACGCCGGCGCCCGACAAGCAGCAGCGCGTCACCGTTCGCTACGACCTGCTGGTGGGCGCCGACGGCGGCCGCAGCGTCACGCGCGTGGCCCTGCAGGCTCAGGTCCCGCGCCTGCGCGTGCGCGACCTCTTCCAGCAGAACCGCACCTACAAGGGCTTCATGGGGCTCAACGCCCCGGCAGACGGCTGGGAGCCGGCGCCCGGCGCGAAGCAGCACGCCGCATTCGAGCGCTTGTATGGCTGGACGGAGGGCGGGGTGTTGCCAGGCAACGGCAGCATCCTGATTTGGAAGGAGCGGGACGGCACGTACATGGGCGTGCTCATCAACCCACCCACGTGAGCGCTGCTGAGTGCTGACTCCCCGGATTGGGACACAGCCCCATGAACCACCAGCACGGTGGTTAATAATGCACACTGCCTCATTGCGTGCTGCCTCATCAAGAGAGCCACCCCCATCACGGCTTTTCCAGCTTGGGTGATGCATGAGGTCAGGCTTGTGGCCCTGAGCACCAGTAGTTTCATGCGTACATCACCATACATATCATGATTTGCGCTCTGCACAGTGCACGGCACGCAGCAGACCATGCATGGCCGAAACCGCATGCATGCATGGAGTAGCAGACATACTCCCCCTACGCACAGAATGCACCATGCATGCACTTAATACTACATGCATGCACTGTTACGCCTGCTGCTACGTGTGTACACATGCAGGTACGAGGCGGAGCCCCTCCGGGAGTTCCTGAGGGCCAAGTACCTGCCGCTCCACCCCTCCTGGATCGACGCGATCGTGGACCAGGCCTGCACCACCGGCCCCATGCCGCGCCCCGGGCGCGTGCCGGTAATCAAGCAGAACAGCCAGCTGCACGGCCCGCGAGCCGTCCTGATCGGCGACGCAGCGCACAACGTGACCGCCTCGCTGGGCCAGGGCTGCAACTCGGCGCTGGAGACGACGAGCGTCTTCTTCCGCGTGCTGGATGAGTGCCAGGGGGACCTCGACATCGCGCCGCAGCGCTTCACTAAGGCGCGCCTGGCGGACGCGCACGCGCTGCAGCGGCTGGACGCGATCGTGAGTGGCCGGCGCCTGCTTGCGGTGGCCTTGGTGGCCCCTGGTAGCTGCCCATGTGTGTCTGTGATGTACTGGCAGGTTTCGCCCATTGTTCACTTTGATGGACGCAGTATAGACTGGTTCATCTGTCACCGCAACCTTGCATCTTCCTCCCACTCTGGTGCACCTCGCTCGCTCACCCAACGGTCGCCATGTTGTGCGATGTATCATGTATCATGTATGTCCTGCCACTAAAGCGCTCATGCACCCCGCTTTGCGCGCCACCGCCGCCTGCAGGTTTCGCCGCACGTCCCAGGCATCGGCTCCCGCGCCTACCAGCTGGCCAGCAAGGCGCAGTGGCACCTCAGCTGGACCCTGCAGGCCAAGCTCAACAAGGCGCTGCCCTGGCTCTTCGGCAAGCCCCCCATCATCTCAGCAAGCCTCAGGCAGGAGAGCGTGAGCTATGCGCGGGCTGCGGGGGACTTCAGGGCGCTTGCGCTGCGCAACGCCGTGCTGTGCGTGCTGAGCGTGACCAGCGCGGCCGTGGGCGTGGCGGCCGCGAGCGCGGCGGTGGCCAAGCGGGTGGCGGGCAGGAGCAGGGCGTGAAGCGGTTGAGGATGGCGGCGGCTGAACTGTAATGAAGGCACGCATGATGCGCAGCAGCAGCAGCAGCACTCAGAGCCAGACACCAGATGCAAGGCAAGCCGCCGTGCGATGCGATGCTGAAATGTCCCTGTACACTACATTATCATCGTAGTGCAGCCTGCACATAATGAGGGACCATCAGGCGCCAGTGTTTAGCATGTATCCCGCATGTGCATGTAGCCGATTTGTAGCCGTTTCCTTATTGATAGGACCATCACACTGCCTACATAGACCTGTACGAATGGCGCAGCGTACTCATAGGGACACAGGGTCTTGAAAGTACTGGAAGCAGGACAGCAAGCAGCCAGATCTGGGGAGGACAGTCCCGAGTTGGTAGGCGACGTTTTAATACCGTACTCAATCCAGTACTGTTTTGCATGGTAGTCAGGTGTTCCTTGGAAATCAACGATTAGTTTGGGCAATTGCCTAGCCCCTATCACGGGACATGTATGGCCGCATGCATGGATCGTGCCTGCAGGATGCCTCCCCCCCCGCTCTTCTTTCCAGCAGGTTCCAGCTGGTGCGTTAGGTTCTGCCGTGTCACACGTTGTGGCGAACCACCTGGTTTCTGGGATTCGACTGACACCAACGCTGACCTAACGTGTATTCAGAAACTCAACTGAGCGGAAGCGAGACACAACATGGTTTGGGGGTTTTGATTTACACTTATATGGAGGTGGTTCTCACGAAGAGAAGCTCACCAGTGGGATTGTGGTGCAACTTAAGGCCTGCGAGCTATCGCTGCATGACCAGAGTCGCAATCCCGCAACATGCAACATGGATGATAGAGTCATGTACACTGTAGCGTGTTACACACGTTCACTGGCCTTGTGTTACATACTGTATGAGGCATGGTGTGGGCGTGCAATGGCAGCCACAGTGAGCCACAAGCAGTAACATCCCCTGCCCCCCCTTGTGTCCACTCTGCCATGCGGTGTACAAATGTGTGTGTGGGGGGGGGTGAGGGGGGGGGAGGGGGCGACGCGTGCGCAAGTATACGTCTGACGCGACTGAGACTAGATGTGAAGCGCATAGGCTAACGTGCCCTGCATGCTGCGATAACCGTTAGTGAGTGCTCCAATGGTCGTCGCTATCAGGCTTGAGTTGCATGGTGATGGCAGCCAGTCATGAACCAGACTCGCCGCCATTACAGGCGCGGTTCCAAATCCTCTCTTAATCGTCCGTGCCCATAAATGCCGCACGCTGTACGCCTACAGGTTCTGGGATGATGAATCTGTAACAAGGTGTTATTTTGTACCTAACACTAATTGCGCCTGGTTTGTCAGATTGCGCCCCACATTACTGAGTCAGTAGTTGTGTTACGACACAACGTATCTTTGAGGCGCAAAGCCCAACCGCAGCCATCCCTTCACAACCACAGACTAACCTGAAGCAAAGCAAGGAACATGGCATCCACCAGCAGTGTTTGCAGGCGTCTGCAAGGCAAGGTGGCGCTGGTGACTGCCGCAACGGCAGGCATCGGCCTAGGCATAGCGGAGCGACTGGCGTCGGAGGGAGCACGCGTCTTCATCTGCTCAAGGTTTGGTAGATTGTGAATACCATGCACTGCATGAAGGTTAGTTTTCATCCTTGGTGAGTTGTGTCTGTTCGGTTTATGCACGTGTCGTGGGTGTGTCATCAACTGGCCAGGAAGCAGGAGAGCGTCGACGAAACCGTCAGCGCACTCCGCGCTAAGGGTCTGGAGGTCTCGGGCTGTGCCTGCCACGTGGGCAGCACAGAGCAACGAAAGGCTATGATAAAACGCTGCGTTGAGGTGAGCTTGCAGACACTTCCAAGCACAGCGTTCTCGCGAACCACACGCCTGGCGACACCAAGGTTCGCTCTGCGCACGCGCCGCAGTTGGCAGACCTTCCAGCTAAGCATTGTCTTGTGTGAAATCCTTCTTATGTAGACGTATGGCACGATAGACATTCTGGTGTCCAACGCGGCGGTCAACCCCACGGCGGGGGCGCTCGTCGACACGCCTGCCGCAGCCATCGACAAAATCCTGGACATCAACGTCAAGTCCGCGCTGCTGCTGGTGCAAGAAACCATGCCCCACCTGCGCGTACCAGGTGGCAGCATCGTGCTGGTGTCCTCCGTCACGTCATTCAAGTGAGACACCACATTACGCATGCGCTGGTGACACGCGGTATGGCCCATGTCTTTGTGCGGCTGCGGCCTGCATGCAGTGCGCCTTAGCTGAACATCCCTCATGAGTCATGACATTCGCAGGCATAGAAACATTCTTGCAGGCTGTCGATGCGTGTCACTGCTGAATCCAGCCTCATTTTCGTTACCTGCTTTTGCTGCTGTTGGGTGGTGAATCGTGGTGGTGAATGGCTTGGGCCCTGGACCGCGCTCCTTGAGGCGTATCGACGACACCCTTAACCAACAGCCTTGCAGTTTGCCTTGCACGCACCCATGCATGGCTCATGCTCTTCCCCGTGTCATCCATGCTGCATGCAGCATGGCAGGCAGGGATGCCACATATGGGCGCATGGGGATGCTGCTGCTTGCAGACGCCGGTTGACTCGGTCAGCTTTTGTCCTGAATGTTGCGCCGCACACCCGCCCGGGCACAAACGGCCCGCAGCACCTGCAGCCATCATGCCACAGATGCAGGTGATGGGCGGTGTGAATCCATCAGTGTTCCAGTCACAGGAGTCCACTGCCTGGTTGCACGCGCTTTGCTGTCAAAGGGGACGGCACCTACGAAAGAATTCAGCCCTGTTCCAATTGCCGGTCAAAAACACTGCCACGATCTCGTCCTACCCAGCGTGTCCTACCACACCGCAGTTCTCCTGGCCGCCCCCTTAGCGCATATCCAATCATGCACATGAGCGCATCCGAACACTCCCCATGGCCGCTTGTACATGCCTGTCTCCCACGGCTGACCGGGTTTCCGCTGACCCATGGCTGCCTCTGCCTGCCTTGCGTGCCTGCCTGCTTGCCGCCTCCCCCCCGGCAGCCCTCCCTTCCCTATCGGCATGTACGCTGTGAGCAAGACTGCCCTGCTGGGCCTCACCAAGGGCTTGGCGGCGGAGCTGGGGCCGCGAGGCGTGCGCGTCAACGCCATCGCGCCAGGCATCGTGCCCACGAAGTTTGCGCAGGCGCTGGTGGAGAGCCCTGAGCTGGTGGGTGGAGTGCACTGTGTACTGCCTGTGTTGCAGTCCTTAGTAGCCGTGTACCGCTCACGAGTGTCACGATGCATTCCAACAATTGCATGCCCTACCGTGTATCACTTGGCACCAGAAATGTCATGCTCGTCAGCTTTGCACACCTGCTCTTGATGGCCTGCACCACATGTGTTCGCCTAGGGTGCAAAGGGGGGGGGCGGGGGCGCAGAAAGCGGCAGATCATCTGACAGGGCGCACCACATGGCAGTCCTTTGCCTGCCCTCAGCACTATCAGGCAACCAAGTACCAGGCCACGCCCTGCACCATGCTCAGTGCTCCCTGTTACACCCCATGATCCCCTTCCATGGATCTGCACCTCGCAGGCTGCCCAGCAGGCCGAGACCACCATGCTAAAGCGCCTGGGCACGCCTCAGGACATGGCGGCAGCAGTGGCCTACCTGGTTTCGGAGGATGGCGCATACGTGACCGGGGAGACGCTAGTGGTCTCGGGCGGCATGCACAGCAGGTTGTGAAGGGAATCTATGCGTGGCATTACTCTGCGAGCCCTCAACCCAAACCTGTTGAGCGTTTGCTGGATAAATGTTGATGTGGTGTTAACTTACTATTCTCCCTGGGTGTTGGCGCAGTTGTTGGCATTACGTGGCGTTTTACCCCTGAGCAAACGTTGGTGGTTTCATGTGAGGAAGCTTCGTAGCCTTATGGTTATGAAGCCTGGACAGCTGCCCGGACAGTGGCTCCGCCAACAGTGCTTAGCCATGTAATGCAGGTCAGCAGTGTCAGGTGAGGAAAGCAACAGAGGCTCAGCTGCCTCAGCAGCAAAGGCAGCCCACGTGCAAAGGAGGGTGCAGGCTGGGGACCGACCGGAGCAGACAAGGGGGAGAAGTGCAGGGATTGACAGGAGGGGGGGGGGATACAACCCCCCCCCCCCCCCGGGGGGCAG
>BDDA01000078.1:132999-170389 GCA_001662385.1 Chlamydomonas asymmetrica
CCTCCCCCCTGCAAAAAGCAATCGCACTCACTGAGCACCACTCAAAAGACACGCCCCACCAAAGCAGCCCTTTGGGTGTTGGTGGGTACTGGCGGTGGCGCCGGCTGCTTGGGGTGATGGCTATTTGAGTGTGGCGCTGGCTGTCTGTGGTGCACTGGTGCCTGCTTTCTGAGTCACACCATGGATGTGTGCGGCGGCGCGGGGGGCTGATACGTCTTCAAGCGGGGTTGACGAGCTCAGGGCGTCTGGCAAGCATTGAAACGTGATCTCTGACAATGCGGCAATGGAAAAAGCCTAGTCCAAGGCATCTAAAGCAGACGCGCCCTTACTGACCAGCCACAAGCCCATCAACAGCACCACCAAGGAGAAGCGGCAGCGACAAGGAAGGGGCAGACCGTGCATGCAAATTGCGCTTCGTGGCATACGTGCACCAAAGGGGTACAGATAAGCCCAGAGCGGTGAACAACAATCACAATCTTGGAATTGCCCCACTGCATCACCGTGGCCTCGCACGAAGCAGCCAAGGCCAGGCCTCAGCCATGCGTGAGCATACAAGTGCCCAGCACCAACATTTACTGCGACCGTCAGGCTGCTCAGGCAACATACCGGAGCTGTGCTGTGCTGTGTCCCCTGACTGCTGCTTTCTCACCCTATGGATGTCCACATCAGGTTTTAAGCGGCCGTGAATGATTTGGGTCCCATCCAGCCTAACAAGGCAGTAAATCACAGCCCGCCATTCGCCAAGAGCATAACCATTTACAAATCATCTGGTCAACTGCAATGCAGGCGTATGGGCAACGAGTAGGTTGAACTGTGCATCAACAAGCAAAACGGTGCAAAATCAATTGATTGTGTTAAATGCAGCAGATTGATGCCCTGATTGATGCCATTTGGATTCAAATGGGGAGCAAGGGCCATGGAAATCATGCGGCAGTACTGCATGATACGCCATACACCTGTAACACATGGGACTATATGTTAATATGTCCCAGTCAACAGGACATGTGTGGCAGTGTGGGTGCATGTGGCAGGTGCAAGGTCGGAATGCATATGCATTGTATATGCGCAGCGGCATGAGGCTGCGCTCCATCCTGCATGCCCGTCCAACGCAAGCATCATGTGGTTTTCGCATGCCCATCTGCCATTAATGGCATCACCCTCATCAACTCCCACACCCTTGTCAGGGACCCACATAAATCCCCAGCAGCAGCAGCAGCAGCAGCAGCAGCAGCAGCAGCAGCAGCAGCAGCAGTGAGGGCAGCCCATGTGGGTCATCCACAGGAGGCCCTCACTACGTGCTGGTGGCTGTGGTGGTGCCACTCCCAACAACTGGTAAGGTGTTCTGGAGTGACCGCCTGGAGCAGTGCGTGTGCGCTCGCCAACGCAGCGATCTGGGTCAGCACCGTTAAGGCAGTGTGCAAAGCTGACACGCCGTCACGGTCACCAGGCGCACGGAAGGATGAGGTCATCCATGCATAGCCCCCATAGACTCACAGCCAGCGGTAAGACCACCTGGCACCTCCGCAGGGGCGTAGCCTTGCACACCAACACACAGCGCATGTTGATGATGATTGTACACTATCGCTTCTGCTCTTTGGTCGTGCTGGTGTCGCCAAACTTTTGCTGGAACTCAGGCTGTTGCTTGAGGTAGTACATATCAACCTGCAGGACCGTGAGGCACGCAGTGTAGTTGTGGGTGACCGAGTGCAACTTTGCAAAGAGCAGAGCACAGTTGGGGTCGCTAGGCCAAGTCTGCTCACGAGGAATTCAAAAGCGGTCTGCTTACTGCGAGTGCGCCTGCCCAAACAACAAGCCCAGCGCTGATGACAAGGTTGCGCTTCTGCCAGGGTTCGGCTTTTGACCACGCGAACAAAAACTGCTCGAGCATGTGGCCTCAACACGTACGACCGGCGTGCACGGCAGCTACGCTTGCAGGCTTGGTAACTGCATATGCTATTGAAGTGCCGTGCTCAGCAACAGTGTTATACCCTTCTGGTATGGCTGAGGCCCCACTAGGCGTTCATCATGCATATGATATGGGGACATGGAAAGGTCGATGCGCTCCAACACACGGAAATGCACGCGTCAACTAAGTCCATCTCCACAAGCCGTCCATCTTACACTTTGCTTTCGTCACTTGACCGTGTTTCTAGTGCTAGGGGTGCCCGCACTCCACCTTGCCACTGACGACCGACGCAGGTGCCTTGACTCAGACCTGTGCAGCAGTGTACCTGTAGTTGGTGGAAGTGCAACAATGGTGGTGCTTAAGGCTCCTACAGATGCCCAAATAGAGGAAATGTATCAGCTTCTTGGCGGACCTGACGGTGAAGTGGATAAGCTGTTGCGGCAGTTCGGCGAACCGGAGGGCCTGTCAAACGACACTGTCAAGCGCTGGCTGGTAGCAAGGAAGCTGGACATCAAAGCTGCAGCACGGGACCTGAAGGCGCACGCAGAGTGGAGGCGCGAGTTCATGCCTTCAGGCAAAGTCCAGGAGGTGAGTGCTCGACATGTGCGGCTTGTCCACGGTGTGCACATGCTATGCGTTCCCTATTCGTGGAAGGGCCCTGTTCCTGTCTTGATGCTTCAGTGCTCTGGATTCGCCTGCCATAAAGTGCTCAAACTGTGCGCGACCCCATCTGTCCGCGCGTTGCGTCCACGCATTATTCTTTGTAGGACACCATCAAGGAAGAGATTTCCCAGAACAAGGCCTTCATCCAGGGTTACGATGCAGGCAATCGGCCTGTCACCCTGGTGGTGGTCAACAGGTCCGTCACTTTTCAAGGGGATGCTTTGGCAGGCGCCCCGCAGCACCAGCCGCAGCACCAGGCCAGAGCCCTTCACGGCCTTACAGTCTCTTCCCATTACCAGTGTCTGCCCTGTGGAATGCTTGATTGGCGCAATCAGGCAAATTGTGGGGCCGAGTGCAGGCCGCAGCATGCACCTTGGAGCCAGTCACCAGCACGGACCTGACCAATTCCTTTTTGTGTGATGCAGGCACAAACCAAAGGACGCGGATGAATGCAAGCGTTTCATCGCTTACTCACTTGACTGTGCAGGACGGTTTGGGCATGCCAATCCTGATTGGGACGGGAAGTGCACAGGTGCGTGCATGTACAGTAGCTGGTTGGACGACAGTGAGCACGGAGCGACTGTTTTCAAGCTCAGCTATGTCGGTGCTTGATTGGCAATACACGTTTAACTAACTGTCTACTTCACCTTTGTGTTCACCCCTGTCTGCTCACCAGGCATATTCGACCTACGAGGTGGGTATCCCAGCGAGCTTCACGCCCGTTGATAGCAGCTCCCGTGCGCTAGCTGCTGCTCTTACGACTGCAAGCTTGTAGGGGCGGTTGCCTCTTGCACGCGCAGTGCAAGGGCCTGGCAAGCTTGACGCCTGATGCTTTGCAGCGCCAACTGTGGACCGTAGTCACAGCATGGACGCTGTTCTGATGATGTGTTGTGCGAGTTTCAAACAACTAGGGTCTAGCAGGGCCCTGCTGCCAAGCATGAAAGTCCGTCAATGCATTACTGCGATTGCAGGGATGACGATGTCCAACTACGACGTCGGCGCACTTCGGGCAGTGTTTGACCTGCTGCAGAACCACTACCCAGAGAGGCTTCACCGCCTCTATTTGTACTGCGCACCCCTCATCTTTTACGGTGTGTATGCTCCCATTGATGCCCATGTACGCTCAGTTGCCCCCCCCACGCCGTTTGTATTGGATGCCGGAAATGGTACTGTGATCGCCGGCCCCTTGCATGCCAGACCTATGCCCCTGGGTACCCTGCCTAGCACATGCAGGATGCACGCGCCCAGCGCTTGTTACTTCACGCGGTACTGCATGTTGTTTTGATTGCTGATTTGCTGTGTGATCACAGCCGAGCAGGTAGGGACACACAGCGTTGCCTGCCAAGCTCGTGCCAAGCTCATGCGTACCACACACGTGTGTGCTGCAGGGCTGTGGAAGCTTGTGAGCCCGTTTGTGGACCCAGTGACAAAGGAGAAGGTGGTGTTTGTATACGAGAAGGAGGCGGCTGAGATATTCGCTCGCGACTTCCCCGCACAGGTGCGAGCCATGCAGGGTGTCAATGGCACGCTGCGCGGGCCAGGCCCACACATGGACACTCAAAGGCATGCAATGGGTGATTTCGGTATGCTCATCCCAAGCACGCAGCCATACGCACATGCCATAGGAAGGAGTCGAGGGGTACGTATGTCAGTCCCGCAGCTGTAGGTGGGTCGGTGTGTGGGTCGCTGTGGCTCAGGCGCCAACAGCGCGCCATGCAGATGCGCAGGGTGCTTGCCGGTACGTCCTATGCGCCCTGGAGGGAGTCACTTGTCAGTATGTTATGCGCACTGTGACAGGTGCAGCCGCGTGACTGAGGCCTGCACTGAGCGCGACTTGGGCGTGTTGCTTCGAGCATACTGCATGAGTGAGCACAACGCCCCGCATATGAATGACCTGCCCCGCATGCAGATCATGCCGCCGGAGCTGGGCGGTACGGGGCAGTACGCCACGCCGCAGGAGGTGTATGCCTGCATGGCGGAGGGCCGGGAGCACCCCAATGTACTCGCCACCAAGAAGGCAGCGGGTGTGGTCGCGAATGGCGCGCCCCCTGCTGTGTAGTACACTAGTACAGCAAGGCGGTCGGGCGTGTGGTCACCCATCATCCTGGCTTGCTGTTTTACAACCATAGCACCTGATGACACAAGATGATGCATGGTGGTTCCTTGCAAGCTGACCAGCAATTGGCGACGATCACATCATCCCTTGCCTGCGCTGCTGCATGTATTCCGCAGCCGCCCTGTCATTCGCATCACTCAAATGGTGAGATGAGCGCATCTTGCTTGTTATGGCGGCATTGCCGTACCCCTTTGCCGTAATCCTGTGATATGTTGATGGCGGATCCCATGCAACCTGCTGTGCTTTGCGCAAGTACTGTGCCCTGCATCAGTGCGTTGGGTGGTGTGTCGCGCCTGACCGTGTTGTGCACGTGCTTGCGGGCTGCAAGCGAGCATCTACCTCTGCGGCTCTGCTCCATGTGGGCCCAGGGCCAGCTAGGCTACTAGCAGCGTGCGTGGTGGTTGTGGCCGCAGGGCGCACCTGGCGGGTGATGCCGTGAGCGTGCAAGGGGCTGGTAGGACTGTTCATATGACAGCGGCTTGCGCGTGCATGCTGCTGGTACATGGAAAACACGCTGCGCGTGCGTATCTAACATGCCGTTCTGAATCGGGGCTTGATTGAGGCTCGTGGCTGGCTTGCACCGCCGCATAGGCGAGTACCTCGCAGCACTTCATGCCCACTACACGAGCGGTAACACGGGGAGGCGATGCAGTTCTGCGCTTGGCAGCAAGCAACCTCGTTCTCTCTAACCCCCTGAACCCAACACGACATGCATTACGCCCATGACGTGGCCGCCAGTGCTGGGCCTGCTTACAGCCATGGTTCTCGCCCCCCCTTGCCTTCATGAACCCATTTCGGACCGTGAAATTTCCTTTTGACCAGTGAAATGACCACTCTTGCGCAACCACGCGTTTTTGGGTAGTGACACCTTAAAGTGCTGACCCTGCGGATAGTGCAACCATGCTGAATGTGTAACTCATGGTGTGTTTTGGCGGTTGGCTGCAATTATCCACCAGTGTGAGCCTCGTGGTGGCGCTGGTGGTGGCGGGATCGTGATTGCCTTGAAATTTTCACAAATCGCAACCCACATAAGTGTACCAGCCATATGCGTCTGATGCTGACAGCCTCTTCCCTGTATGCCCATGGCCCCAGTGGAATTCGAGTCGCTGGCAGACGTTCAAAATGGCATGCGGGAGTCACACTTCTGGCGGAGCGTAGCACTGTGAAGGGGCAGATGAGCCTTTCAACCTGAAGTTCAGCTTGCCGATACTCAATTAAAAATATCAACATAGGGACGATGGCGGACGAGGAACAGGGCGCAGCAGCACCTGACGACGTTTACCCCGCAGCCGAGGGCGAAGCCGTGTACGAAAGCGAGGCGTTGCAGGACAACCTAGGCGAGCCACAGCAGGAAGAGGGTACAGACAGTGGCAAGGATTCTCCTGAGCTAATTGCTGAAGGTTCCGCAGCGCAGCCCCAAGCAGAGGAAGCCTGCGAAGAAGTGTCACCGGATGACTCAGACCTTTCGGACCCTGCCCTGCACCAAGGGCAAGAAGTGCCAGAGCACAGTGACCACGTACCAAAATCAGATGCCGAGGATTGGGCTCAGCAGGAGCCTGCCGCTGAGGATGTGAGTGCTGATGCAGGCATTGCCATCGTCGCCTCGCCTCCACTGCCGCTTGCGCAAGCAGACATCATGGTGGACCAGCCTGGCTGTCGATTTGAGAAGACACCACCCCGGGGAGACTCGACAATACCTGAGCGTTCTTATGAACCTGAGCCTGCTGAAGAGGCAGGGCGAAGCAGCACAGCGGCTGACGAAGCCGAACAGGCCAGCACGTCGTCAGCGCTGTCGCACGAGCCCAAAACAGCTATGAAAAGCACAAGTTGCCGTGAAATGCCGACAATTAACCTGGGAATGGACGAACGGGTGCCCAAAGCAGTTCAGGACCTCATCGACAGCATCCCGGCATGCGCCCCACGCGTGCGCAAAGCCAGGACGTTGCCAGAAGCCCCGCTAAGGTGCGCGAACATATGTGCATTTATGCATGGTTTCGTTCTCCACTTGTCTTCTTGCTGCCGACTGCTGTATTGGTTTCGACGGTTGACCATGTCACGTTTTAAGTTTCATGAGGGGACAGGTGTGCAGTCACTCCACCGGCACCTGCGGACACACCATGCGAGCCTGATAGCTAGTGACACTGCATATGCGTGACACTGCTCCTGCGCAGAGCCACCTTCCCACCGCCGCAGTCGGCATACGGCGTCTCGCACCAGCGGTCGCACCTGGGCCCGCAGCCGCTCTCGCAGAACCGGTCAGGCCCCTCGTATGGGTTCGGCCGCACTGAGCGCTTTGTGAGCCCCGAGAAGGTCTTCATCTCCCAGGAGCACAGCAGGACAATCATGCCGACCTGGACGCCGGGCCCCAACACGTACGCGCCCAAGGACACGCTCTCTGACAAGGCAAGGGGGACCACGCCACAGTGCACATTAAGAAGAGGTCTAGAGACATGCATGCAGCGTGCGCTGAGGGCTGGTGCTGTGTCCCTGTTCAGTCACCCTTATCCGCATCCCCCCCCCCTGCACGACCGTCAGTCCCTGCATGGTTCTACCGCACGAACCTTCCCCTGCATGTTTGCTTGTACCACAGCATTGAGCACCTCATTATGTAGACCACCACAAGACGCACGGCTCGGCTGGAAAGCACGGCTCGGCTGGAAAGCACGGCTCGGCTGGAAAGCACGGCTCGGCTGTTGCGCCTTGCACGAAGGCAGCACTTGCAGCGGGATATCAGGGCAGGCGCCTGCTTTGTACTGTGCGTGGCTCGTACCAGCCGCAACGGCCTTGTGCTGCCGCAATGCGCTGACTGCAGTTCACGCGCCTCCCTGCCATCCAGCAGCGCCCGACGCTAGGCGGAAAGGAGCCCCGTTTCGCCAGGCAGACACGCTTCGAGCAGTACTACGGCCGCGTGCCTGGGCCGGGGCAGTACGCTGCAGGGGAGGCTGCTAAGCAGACCTCAACGCACTCGCACTGCCAGGGCCAGACGCAGCCGTTCCCTGGCAGCAGATCCAAGCTCGTCCCGCAGAAGGTGTGCTGGTGTTGGTGCTTTGGGGGAGGTGGGAAAGGAAGCGAGGCGGGCGCTGCTGTGCGGCCCGCTTCTGGCGGGAATGCGTTGTTTGGGCGAGAATGAGTGTATGCGTTGCATTTGCCTCCACAAACGGCAGAGCTATTCTGCACATCAAGCAGCAGCGGGGTGAGTGCGCGGTGTCCAGAGAAAATGTGGGTGCGTGCTTGTATGCCATTGGGTGCAATATACGCTTTCAAGCATGCGCATCACGCAGGGGTCTGTTCCAGCAAAATTGGCGCACACGCACCCCACATGGTTTCACCTCGACTCAGTACACCCTGCTTGCTGGTCTTAATCCACCTTGGAATTTACATGCAGGGCTTTGAGGCGCAGTTCTACGGGCAGCAGAGCCCTGGCCCCATCTACGCCACGACCTCTCCGCGCAGCCCTGGCCATGCGGTTGGCTTCACCAAGGCGGCGCGCCCCATCATTAAGGAAGTCATGAACGAGCTGGAGCGGCGAGCGGCGGCTGTGCCTGGTGCGTGTGGCTGGCGGCATGGTCTCGGAGCCGTGTAGAAGTTCAAAAGTTGTTTCAAGGGGTGGTTTCAAGGAATCATGCTGGCATGCATGAGACCTGTGTTGTGCTGCCTGGCGCCCTTGGTGCCACAACGTAGCGTTATGAGGCATCTGCATGCTTTGCGGGCGAATGCGTTGTGCCTTCCTGTATGTGCTCTCTCGATGCAGTTCGGAACACGCACGCCTCGACAGCTTGTGTGCCTGTTGGTGCCTTTGCCCACGACATTGTGCAACATGGGCTGCCTGTTTGCATGCCCCCACAGGTCCTGGCGCATACAGCCTTGATTATCCCCGCCAACCACACGACCTTGACCATGCAGGCGAGCTCGCCGCCAGCCACCACGTTGCTTCCGCCGGCCCCGGCAGCACGTTCGGCACCTGCTCACGGGACCGCGCCCACGTGGCTTCCCTGGAGCCTCACAGGGCTGCCAAAGTGCTCCAGGGAATGGCGAGCCCTGGCCCTGGGGCGCATGACGTGGTGGTGCGCAGCACAGCGCTGTCAAAATACCGCAGCGCAAGGACCGCCACGTTTGGCACGGAGCCGCGCTTGCCGGATTTCAGATCCGACAACCCAGGGCCTGGCATGTACGTGGTATAGTAATTGAGCCTGAATGGATGCAGCTGAGCAGCGCATGCACTGTATGGGGAATATGGGCCCCGAATACCGGTAGCCAGGTCTACGCCTGGGTGCTGTACTGCTGTTACACGACGTGTTGGCGTCCGCGGGTCAGAATGGGGTTGGATGCTGCATACCGTCCTAGCTAGGCTGTGATCATTCATGATTGACTTGACATCACTGGGCCGATCAGGCCATGGATGAGTTGAGTGGGTAGTCCATGTTGCAGCAAGGGGACCGATGCTGTGCCCGCCAGCCTCTTAGCAATTGCTTCAACACACTGTCTGCAGGCTCGCAAGCCGGCTGCATTGCAAACCGCGCACCTGATGCGCGTTGATAGTGCCAATGCATGATGCCTAGTGGAGTATGCGCGGAATACCCATGCATGTGGGGACGCAGGCTCTTGTGCCCAACAACCTCACCGCACCTGACACACCTCCCCTCAGTTGTTGGTGCGCTGCATCCTCTGCCCCCAAGGCCTGCTGCGGTCAGCAGCTCGTGCCCAAATCAACTTGCGCGCCGTTGACCGCTGTGACTTAGCAGTCGTGTTCCTAGTGCCCCGAGGCTTGTTCATTTTCTGAATACAACTGAGTGCGGAGCTCATAATCCTCGATCTCTTTCCTCCCGACCACACTGCAAACTGTGTGTGCACTATCTGGTGTACTCTAGGCTCGCTGCATCATAGCTGCCCGGGCGGGGGAAATCACAACAGTAGCGGCGGCTTGTATGTGGGGGCTGACAATACCCGTGGTGGGTCCGTTAGAACATTTGTGAGTGCATGCATGCTGCTTCGGACCCTGCCTGGCCCTCCGTTGCCAAGATTAACGTTTTCAGCCATTCATCCCCGAGTCCTACTCTGCGGCCTCTGTTCTTGGTGGAGGTGCTCTGTGGCCTCTGTTGCAGCTACGATTTCCACTTTGTATGTGGCCGTTATCCCACAAGCGAGCGTACCATACCGAACATATTACAGACCCAAATTTGTTGCTGGTGAGATGGTTAATGTCATCAAATGAGAACAGACATATCATGTTGGCGATACATCGGCACAAAAACATGCGGTGTGCCATCCAGAGCGATGGAGTCTCACGCTGCGCCTTGTCGGTCAAATCTGTCTGTCAAGCATGCATGCGATTTGGCAGGGCATGCAGCCATGCATGTATGTAAGCTCAATACGCCTATCATGGTCATCATTATACAAACTTAAGGTGCGGCAGGCAGCCGTGGCAAGGGCTCTGCCTGTGGCGCTCAACTCGCAGCCGGACAACTGCCCCACAAGCAGCGCCGCATGCCGCTAAGTACTGGGTAGTTTTGGGTAACCAGAGCCATGTAGCAGACAGCATGGCTCACGTGTCTGAGGTCGGTGAACAGCACGCGAATGGCGCGGGCTGGCGGCACAGCAGCTGACTAGCCAGCTCGGTTGTGCTGCTCGGCAAAGGCGTGCACGGTAACGTAATGCTGCGTTCGTTGTAGCGAAAAGTCAAAAACAGCCTGCCTGAAGCTTGCAAGGAAAAAACGACGCATTTGTTGGGCCGAATCATGCAGATGCTGTCAGCTCCTATGCACATACCCGGACGCCTGCGCTGTGCTGTGCACTAGCAGGCATCCTAGGGCGTTGACAATTCAAACAGAATCAGCATGCTGGCACGGCTCCAGTTGCATAGGCATAAGAAAAGGATGAGTCCAGCTGCAGCGCGTGCTGCATCTTGCTGCTTCGCCCCTGCTATAGTCAGCGGCAGTGGTGAACCAATCAGCGCGTCGCCGCCACTTGCGCGTGTGTCCCTTTGTCATTTCGCATCACGCTCCTGGTCCAGCCCAACTGCACACGCCGTCACTGCTGGTGGCAATGCACACATGCTGCATGCTGCACACCCTGTCCAGGCTGCGCTACCTCCTCCCTTCGTGTGCTACTGTGCTTGGTCAACGCGACTCCGTCACTCCTCGTCGTGGCCTCCCCAATTGTGCCCGTTGTGGCCCGCCCAGTGGTTGTTGTGGTCTCCACCGCCTCCATAGTATTCGTCGTCCTGGCCACCGCCGCCGCCGCCATGCCATCGGGACCCCCCGAAACCGGGAATCCAGCCGTGACCGCCGCCGCCTGAACCGCCGTTGCCTTGCCCGTGGGCATGGCCACCGCGGGGGGCTCCCCAGCCAGCTACGACACGCCATATGGCGTAGCCAATTGGGACTCCCGTCACGATCAATGTGACCATTACCGTGCACAACATGATGATCATCGTCACCGCAAACGTTATCAGCGCGCCGGTAATCATTATGGCCAAAAGCCCTCCGCCTGCCAACTGCGAGTCAAAACACGGGCAAGAAAACCTGGCTTATGCAGGGATACACGCAACCCCAGGGCATATACGTGCACCACAATCATCCCACACTGCTGCGAAGCAGAAGAGTGCAGCAGGTGCGAGTCAGGAGGCACCCAGGCTGCAACTTGGGCTGCCATGCCTTGGCTTCAAACCGGGATTTTGGGAGTAGAACACGCTCCCAACAACGCCTACCAACAATGCCCCTGGCCGAGGGGTTGCCATACAAGTTTGGGTCAAAGCACTGGGTGCCTTTTGACGGCACACGCGAGCTCCCATGTGCCAAACCTGCGTGCAGGTCACCACTGCACCCACCAATGTGATGAAGCCTGCAGTGCTCACAAACGTGAAGGCCACAGCAGCAGTCTTGAGCTTTGATGCGGGCATGTCCCATATGTTGCCGCTTCTGCACGTACAGACAGAATCAGGCAGATGACCGTTCACCGAACGCAAACCTGGAGGTAAACAGTTACCTTCAGACGCCTCCATGCTCGTGGCTTTGAACGTGCAGGTGCATGCCGAGGAACCGCCCAGAAAGGCACTTTCACACAGGTCGGTTTCGCTTTGGAGCGCTCTTGAACGCACACGGAGACGTGTAGAGGAGACAAACCCGCATGCATCCCACCACGTTGTTCACACGATTCAGTATGTAAAGTTATTTCAGGACACCGCACCAGGCTGACAAGGCTGCGCGTCCTGGCACGTACCAAGCAGGTGAGGTCACCACCATGCCACTGGCATGCGCACCTTGGCAGCACTACATCTGTCCAGTCGTTGTGCTGGTCAGCCCGTATAAGCGCCTGGTTGCTGGGGCCTGCTGCATCATCATCGTCCATGTGCCACGAAGCGTAGCGACTTCGGCGACCCGCCCAAGGATCGACAAGCGCCATTTTTGCGCGCAGGTTGCCAGGAAGTTGCACCAGAGCTGAGTGTCACCACAAGCAGAGAACAACTACGTAAGCAGCCAGTAACCAAGAATACGCGACGGGAAAGGTGCTGGGTGCTGGGGAGGCAGCAGGGATGTGCACCACGGTTACACACAGTCAGCAGGCCTGACGATCCCTCCAAATGCGGAATTCCACCATCCCACCCCTTGCAGGATGTGACCGACACACGTCATAACATAGCCGCATGCACAGCTGACATGTGGCTCCAAGCTTTGGTTGCTATGCATGGGTGTGCAGCGCGGGGCGGCGTCAAGCGCATGTGCGAGTCATTGGTGTTAGTGTTGGCGTAGCGCATGGAGGGTATGTGACACAGGGGGGATTTGGCCTGCCATGTTGGGCGTATGTAGGTCATCAAGGCTGGGTGTGTGTCGTTAGGGGAAGGGGGCGGCGCTGTTGGCACAACACACGGCACCACACACCCCTGCTAGGCAGGGACGGGGTGGGGTGGGGTGGGTCCCGCCCTGCCTGCATCAACTTGAAACCTTGCTGATAAACAACAGCAGGGGCATGCGCTTGGGGGTTGTGCCTGCATGCCACTGATGCTGCCTGCTGTTCGCACAGCCTTGCTCCCCCCTTTTGCTCCCTCCACGGTGCTGGCATGCAACCGTTTCTGTCCATTGATTGGGCAAAGCAGCCAACCAATTGCAATGCTTGGCCGCATATACAGGCATTACAATGGACATGTTGATGCCCATGCTGCTGGGGGGGGAGGGGGGGGCGATGGTAGGCAGCGCGCGGGTGGTGATGGCGCCAGTCTGTGTTGGACATCCCAGGTTAACATACAGACTTCAGATTAGTTGATGTTACCAAGCAGGGTGCCTTGTTCTTAGGGTCAAGATGCAGCTCTGAGTGCATGCGAGGAAGAAGGCCTCTTGCTGCCTAGCGTTGGTCCGCAGCGCTCCAGCAGGTGATGACCAAGCAGGCGCCTTTTGGTGCACCTGCACTGCAGCGGCACGCACGTGAGGCAGGCCTGCACAGGACACACGCAGCACTGCTGCGACCTGTTAAGCTGCCGGTGCACAGAGCTACAGGCCGAGCGCTCCTGCCAGATGCGATACTGTATTGTACCCAGTATTGTTTTCGGAGCCGAAGTGGTCCAGTGGGCGGGAGCTGCATGCACACGTATTCTAGCACGGTCCCCAGGGCTGTGACCCCCCCCCCCCTTCTCACTTCCTCAAAACTTATATTCGATATTGGACTAGTCACTTGTGTGCATGCACCTTTGGCAGTCGTGCGTAGCGGCTCGCACAGGTGCTGTGTTGCGTACAATTGCACGTCGTACTGGAGTGCACCCAGCGGCCACGCGTGCATAACTCGCTCAGTCGCAGGGTGAGCCCTACCACCACTGCTCATGGAATCATGCCCTAGCGTTTGAGCAGAGATGTGCCTGACTGCGTGGACCTACATCTCGCATGACTGCATGGATGACACATCAGGCATCGACGTGCGTGTGGCTGATTGCCATGATGCACTGACGCAATCACCAGCATGTCACTGGGAAACAGTTTTTACCACGCTGTCAGGTAGAAACGTTGAAGGTTGACTGCTGCTCCATCCCCCAACCAAAGCGATTTTGGTTTGCGCACAGACGCACCGCTTTTTGAAACCTGTCGACCACGCTGCCCCTGTGAACCTCCAGCCTCCAGAGTTAAGGTCCGCACTACCAGTGCATGTCTGCAGACTAGCTGTGGGCTGCTCAGAAGGCAGCACACTTATGGAGGCCGTTTTTCTGGATGGCACGTGCGTACCAGTGCACCAAAATGGCAAGCCCCAAGCGTTTGGAAGAGGCACTCCGCCATGCCTCACAGACCCCCACCTCAGCAGGGCGCAATTCCAGCTGTCAATGCGTAACTCAGCGGTGGAGCTGAAAGCAGTTGGGCTCAATGGGCGTAAGCAGGGGCCAAAACCAGTGTCACACCGACCTGTTTTGAAGCGTGTTACATTTCGTAAACAAAGCCTTTCAAGACACCCCACGACTGACTTTTGCAGCATATTTTCACGGGAAATTGCGCTTTTCTTGCCACACTTGCGATGCAGCGGTAATCGTGGAAAGCACGCAAGGCAGCGCAGGTAACGCAGTTGGTTGTACACTGCACGCATGCCCCCACACTGTACATACTGCCTCTGATGCGCCTTCAAGACCACTGGTTGATGTGAGGGCGGCAAGCGCACTGAACGGTAGACGGCGCCCACCTCTTCGTGTCAAACACCTCCGCATCCAGGTGACGAACACGACGTTTGGGAAGTGCAGAACGTGCTTGACCAAGGCCAGATGGCGGTGTTGAAGCCATACTCCCGCTTTTACCTGTCATCGCGGATGGAAACCACGCTGGTCACGCTACGACCCATCATGCCAACCGTTGCCAGTGCAACGGCCGGCGTCCCTAGCCGCATGATGAATGGCACCCCTGCCGTCGCACACCATGCTGCGGCCAGCAAGGGTGGCACAGACGATGAGTGTACGATAGTGGAAGAGAAGCCACTGAAGCGACCGCGCACAGAGCCCGCGCCCAGCACCTTGGCCACTGCTCAACCACCCCGTACTAAGGCCAATCTCGCGACGACTGACGCAGCCCCACCGCCAGGGGCGACCACAGTGCGCTTACCTCCAAACCCAGGCAGCCTTCTGCCAACGCCGCTCGAGTCTCCTTTCTCCATGCTGGCTGTGAGGGGCTTGAAAGAGGCGATGAACGAAGGCTGCCTTGGCGCCCGCCTCAAGCAGCTGGTTTCTGGCGACATGGAGCTCGTCCTTATCTCCAACTACATGTTTGACGTGCCGTGGCTGCTGAGCCACTTCCACGACTTACCCAGAGCCAAGCAGGTCAGCGACTGCCGACCTTCGCCTACGCGTTTGCTGTCCGCCCTTTGCTGTACAAGCCAGCAACGGACAACCGGCAGCAGCATGAGCATATGGGGCTGATATGGCCATGTGGGTCATAACTCATCACTGCCAAACTCCTTGCATAGTTACATTTCTTGCTGTCCGATCTTTGACATGGCCTCACGCTCTGCGGATGGGCAGCAGCGGCATGAGCACATGGCGATCTGGGTCATCAGCGTGCATCAACCGTGCATCAACCGGGCATCAGCAATGCATCAGCGAGCATCGGCAGTGCCTCATATCCTTCATGCTCTCAACTTTGCATGTCTGCGTTGCCGCCTGGTTGTATGCTTGTGCCTCTGCTGCAGCTGGTGGTGGTGCATGGCGAGGGCAAGAAGGACCCAAGCGCGTGGGAGAGCGGCGCCCGGGTACGCTCCTGGCTCTGATCCTGCTGCCATGCGCGCCGCTGCCTGCCTCCCATGCATGCATGCGAACCTGTAGACTGCCTGTAGACACGTGTGTGCATCTGACACGAAGAGGTGTGTGTGTGTGGAAGAGGTGTGTGTGTGTGTGTGTGAGTGTGTAACTATGCATCCGTTTACATGCTGCGTGCGTGCGTGCCTGCGGGGCGAGGGCGGTGAAGGCGCCGATGCAGGTGTCGGCTGATCGTGGGTAGCGGCGGCACAGCTGATGCTGGCTGCCCGTCGCCTGATTAGCCACACAGCGTTGCCCACCCAGCTGTGCCCGCCTGGCTACGATCACACTTACGCATGCACAAAGGAGTGCTGTGCTGTTTACCCTTTGCGGCATGCCATCCAGCATAGGTGTGCTGGCTGTGTGTGGCGCTTTGCGAGCTTTTGCCATGCCAACAATGCAGAGATGGCATGCACATCACCCTTCTCATTGTGTTTACCTTGGGCTCCTGCTTTCCTGTTGTAGTCAATCAGCCTGCCATAGCGTACAGCCTGCGACTCAACATCCCTGTATTGCTACTGGAATGACTGTATTTCGCTGCAGGATCTGCTGGCCAACGCTGGCTGCAAGGACGTGGTGGTGCATCGGCCGCCGTTGCCCATCCCATATGGAACTCACCACTCCAAGGCAAGCCAACGATCCCTTGAGCCCTCCACTTGGCATTTCGCATGCGGCACGTGGTGACCGACGCCGCGTTTACGATGGCCTTGGCTGAGCCACATGCAGCACTTAGGGACTGCATGCTTGTGGGTGGTGATCGGTTTGCAACTCTGCATCATGTGGGTGCGCGCTAACGCTGTAGCACTGCACCCCCCCCACCACGCGATGTACGTGCGTTGCTGGCGTTGCCGTGGCGAATTTCCATGCAGGCGTTCATCGTCCAGTTCGCCACCGGCATGCGCGTGATCGTACACACGGCCAATATGATCTATGCGGACTGCACAAACAAATCACAAGGTGGGGGGCGTTGTCTGTACTGGGTTTAGGGTTTAAAGTTTAACCTCTTCCCATCCATCAACACGTGTGTGTCCTCCAAGGATGCCTTCTCAATCAATCTCAGGATCTTGGCGCAGGAGCCAGCCGTGTTGCTGGCGGTTACACGCTGTCAGGGTTCGGGGTGCTAGAGTTCAGCAGTGTCTTGACACAGGCAGGACACGGGACGAATTGATTCATTGAGTGGACTGTTATGCATTGCAGGCGTGTGGGTGCAGGATTTTCCGCTCAAGGCGAGCGGCAGCGGCGGCGGTGGAAGTAGCGGCGCTGGCGCTAGCAGCGTCTTCGAGACGGAACTGCAGCGTTACGTGGGGGCACTAACGCTGCCCGCGCCTTGGAACCAGCGCGTGCGGGACGCCATAGCCGCACACGACTTCTCCAGTGCAAGGTGGGTGCGGTGGATACGGCGCGGGGCCATACCTTCATGCAGGATGTCCTGTGCTTGTTTGTGCCCGCAAAAGGTGCTGTACACATACGTACCGCCAAACACCGCACAAGACCTTGGTGGCCCTGGTGGGCCTGCAACGTGCATAGAATGTACATTTGACGCGCCGCTTGCATGCATTGTTGCACTCAGTGAGCCATATGATTGTGCGGGCTGCTGTTGATAAAGGTGGTTTTGTGGCTTGTAGCCGGATATCACCCTCGTGCCGGGTTGCATTAAGGTTGGCTGACTAGTGACTGCCCTCTGCCTCATCGTGTCGTGGCTGCAACAGGGGTCACTTGGTGGCGAGCGTGACGGGCTACCACACAGGCGCTGCCATGCACCACTGGGGCCATATGGCGCTGAGGGGGCTGCTGGCCCAGGTGCCCCTACCACCCGGCTTTGAGCCCGCAACCCAGCCGCCCTCCACCTCAGCCTGTGCAACATCAGCTTCCCAGCTGGAGCAGCGGCAGCAGCAGCAGCAGCAGCAGACCCAGCGCCAACCACAGCCACCAGCCGCAGCAGGCGGCGGCAGCCAAGGCGGCCAAGGTGTGAGCGCTGGGGGCGGCGTTGGCAGCAACGGCGGGCCGGGCAGCACGGTGATCATCCAGTGCAGCAGCCTGGGCAGCTTCAACGAGGCATGGCTGCTGCAGGAGCTAGGGGCGAGCCTGGCAGCCCACAAGCGGGCGCCGGGGGCTGCCGCTGTGGGGATATTAGGTGAGGCCAGGCATGCGGGCAGCACGCGCTGCCGCAACTGAAAAAATCGTTCATGCCGGTATGCCATCCCTGCTTACTCGCATGGGTGCAGATATTACTCTGTGAGACTGTGATGCATGGTAGCAGATTTGCTTGCAACTGTCAATGGCTTGCCCAGACTGCGTGATGCGATGCCAGGCTAGGCTAGCGAATCCGTCGACCAAGTTCGTGCAGCAGCTCGGGAGGTGTGACAATGTGGGGGCAAGCGCCGCAACTCACATCGTTCAGCACCTAAAGTCCTCAACCTCTCTGGTACTCATCCGGGTGGATGCGTGGGCGAAACGCTCCTGTGGCAAACTCAGTACAGTACCACAGCAATGCGATTGGCCCAGGACTAGGAGCTTGTCTGCAGCAGTGGCGTCCATCAGCATGATCACTCCATCCGCATGCTACTAGCAATCATTGATACCTGCATGCATCAAGTGCATTTTGGGTGTCCTGCTTAATTACCCTTTGTAGGAGGCCGTCTGCCGCTAGGCGCTCACTCACGTCAGCAGGCACACGCGGCGCCGCCGCACCCGACCGGCGCGCGCGGTGCGCTGCCGCTGCGCATCGTGTGGCCCACCACGGCGGAGGTCAAGGGCAGCGTGGAGGGCTGGGCGGCGGGCCGCAGCATCCCTGGCAAGGCCGACAAAGTAAGTGACGCCGACGGTGCCATGATGGTGGTGCATGGCGTGAGGTGTGACACACGCTTGCTTGCAAGCCTGCCAGCTTGCCTAGACCGGCTGATCCTTGAATCGGTCGAATACTCGAATGCATTTGCACTGAGAATCTGATATCGAACTGCGTTGTGGTGGGCTTGACTGGCGTACTCAACGTAGTGGGCTGAACACAGTTGCAAGCGCGCCCCCCAACTGCACATGTGTCACGGAGTGTCGCAGGAGCACTGACAACTCGTGCTGGGGGGTCTACAGTGTATTGCTCGCCACCCATGCTCTTTCTTTGTGTTCAGGTGCGGAAGCCGTTCATGTACCAGTACTGGTGCCGCTGGGGAGGAGAGCCGGTGGGGCGTGAGCGCGCCATGCCACACATCAAGAGCTATCTGAGGCGAGTCTGTCACGTCCAGCAGGGGGATTACACATAGGACCACAGCACACCTCAACACGTGTACAGCCACAGCTCAACAGCTGTCATTCCGCAGCATACAGGTCGTCGCTCGTAGTTGCTATTGGCATTGTCCAGTTGGCGAGAATGAAACAGAGCGTGGACTGCAGGCTGTGAGGCTGTCTGCAACGTGTTGCGTAACGGCATGTTTGCACTAGACCACAACGTGATTGCCGTGGTTCCGTGTATGCATGTGCATCGGCACGGGCGACGCTTGCAGGCATCGCGGGAGCCGGCTGGCGTGGTGCCTCATCACCAGCCACAACCTGAGCCAGGCTGCGTGGGGCGCGTTGCAGAAGAACAACTCGCAGCTCATGGTAAGCGACTGGGTGAGCCGGCGTGAGCGAGCATCAGCTCAGTCCGGGTTTTCCCTGCGTCCTTATGACAGCAGGGAGTGCTCGATCGCTTCCCATGCAGGCGCTCGCCACCGCCCCGAGCAAAGCAACGATGAGCAAGCCAAGGGCCTGTAAACTAGATTGTTGTGCCTTTGCGCTGTGAATCTCTCCGATCCTCCCTTGCCCTGTGCCTTGAATGCCTTGGTGTCATGGCCTGAGCAATGCGTGTGGTTTGTCACTGGTCGTTCACTCAGACCAAGCGATTTGGCCACTTGGGTTATGGTTAGCCTCACAAGGGTCGCATGATTTGGGTCAACGGCACTCGTGGCCTTCTCCTACGCAGCTGAACACGCCATGTGAGCGAGCGAAGGCTTCCTCCTGCATCAGACGGGGGTCTCCCTCCCAGGATTTAAAAGAGAGCTCCGTTAACCAATAAATACAGCGGAGCGTGTAAAACAGGATATGACGTGCTTCTTGCGCGTGCCACACACGCCTGCCACCCACACGTAGGTGCGCTCTTACGAGCTCGGCGTGCTCGTCACGCCGGCAACAGAGGCGGCGTACCGAGCCTCACCACACTACGGCTTCTGCTGCACACCCGACGCAAACCCGTACCTGCGGCCCGGAAGCACCGCCAACAGCGCCGCCGCCGCTGCACGTGCGCGGAGGCTCCTGCCGAACGCTTCGACACCCTCCACAGCGTGCACAGGGAGCGATGCGGACACCGTGCCGGTTGACCTGTATGCACTGCAGCAGCTGTGGCAGGATGACGCCGATCGGCGGCTGGCCAACACGCATGTGCTGGGCGGAGGCAGCTCGACATCGTCAGCGGGGGCTTCGGCCGCCGCAGCTGCGGGTGCAGCTGCACTGGCCCGCTTCGCATCCAGCGCTGCAAACCCAAACCCAGAATCCAACCCCCTGAACAAGGTTCACACTTTGCAGCAGCAGCAGCAGCAGCAGCAGCAGCAGAATGGTGAGGCCGGACGAGCAGACGTGGCGGCGGCGTCCACACCAGGGGGGCCCGAGGAGCGAGCTGCGGTACGAGTGTACGTGCCCGTTCCGTACCCCCTTCCAGCGACCAGCTACAGGGTGGGCGCTGATGTGCCGTGGGACGTCGACACACCCTTCCCTGGACTGGATGCATGCGGGCGCAGCATCTACGATTCCGTGGAGCTGTATGGCGTGGTGGATGACGCGGAATGACCGGATGCAAACTGGGTCGCACGCTAGACTGGAATCTAAAAGTGGCTTTTTGGCTGCATCTGCACTATTCACTGGACCTATACAGGTGTTATTAGAAATGAACGAAAGATAGTGAATGGTCTGTGCAACGTGCAGACAAGGCAGGACACAAGGAAACAATATCCTTGGTTGACTTTACATCACTTGGCCAATCAGGCCATTCATGGATGGTGTCAGTGAACTTGAGGTTACGTGGGGTGGGCGGTGGTGCGTGTGTGAGCGGGCGTGTATGTAGTGCGTGCCCAGGCGTACAAACATGCTTGAGCTGCTATGATGACTGGACTCCTTGTGTGACTGGACTTTACTATGACGATGGCAGCTGGCAGCTTGGGCATGTGACTGCGTGCCACTGTGAGGCCTGCAGCATGTAGGAATTTCCAAACCCCAGCAGCGCTGCCTGGCCTTGTTTTGCATCCCCATGAGGACCAACAGCCTGTACAGTGTACACACTCTGTGCATGACCATGAGGTACGACCATTTCTGTTATCGCGGCGTGCACGCACTTATCTCACATGCATTGAGTGGTGTAGAAGGTGTGAGGGCGGCCTTGCCGCCTTGCCGTGTATGGCCATGTGTGTGTCGAGGAGTTCGCTGTTCCCCGGGCGTACTTTAATATACTGGTGGGTCAGAGAGAGGCTCCCGTGGGACTATGCAGTGTGATTGCCGTGGGGCTGTGCAGTACGCATACTGTGGTGTGTGTGCACTGCGGGTTCTGGAGCGCTAGAGCCAAAAGTGCGGTGGAGCGTCCAGCGGTGCCATCACGAGCTGAAGGAGGTAAGACTTGGTCATGGTGGCGTCATGGTTGGGACTTGGGACACAACTGTGTATTGGTGCGTTCACGACTGGCAGTGCATATCAGCTGGGGGTGCGAGCAAAACAAGCAGCTGGCCGACACAGGTGCAGCAAGCTGCACGGCGGGAGTAGGATACAGGCTTGACAAGCTCAGGATTGTGCCGCATGCCCCATACACACACCTTGATGCTGGCTTGAGATGGGGATTTGGGTTGGGGTGAGCAACCCGCTGCGGATGCTGCACATGCACTCATGTGCATTCCTGCCACGCATCCCTCACCTGCAGTCACTCCGGCCCTTGCAGTGGTTCAAGGCTCGCATTAGTAAGGACACGTTCAATTTATCAGGGCCTGTGGTGCCACTCACACGCTCCAGGCGCGGACTCGGTTCAGTCTGTCATATCTTGGGGCTGTGGCGGGATGCAAGCGCCATCAAGAGCCTGTGTAGGAGGCAGGGGGCGCTGCAATGGCTGCCCCAACAGACCCAACTTCACGGCGTTTGCTGCGGCAACAAGGGCAGGCAGGCTTGGCCAGGAGCAGCAGCTGCGTGTGGCTTCACGGTGCCAGGCTGCACCAGCAGCACCAGCACAGACCGCAAGCTCTGTCCTGGGTGAGTATCAATCACCAGTCGTGCAACAATGCAGGTCAAAAGCAGCAATCCTTTGTAACTTCAGAAATGTCACGGTGCGGTGCGCGTTGCCAAGTGCCTTCCGTTCCACCAGCGCCACAAACTTAACTGCGCCCCTCGTTGAACTCAATCATATGCTGCTGTGGAAAATCTGTGTGCTGATATGATACACAGACTTGGAAGCCTTGCGAGCAAAGCTGCAGCTGCATAACTCGATGGCACGGACCAAAGAACCGTTTCAGCCTCGGCCAGACCAGGGAAACCGCGTGTCCATGTATGTATGTGGGGTCACAGTTTATGACTACAGCCACATAGGTGAGCGTGCGATTGATGTTCCTATCTTCTTTGTGCTGCGCCTCCTGCTTGACCTGTGCCTCCAAGTTTTCAACCTCAGGTGCGCCTTGCATTTGGTATCGCTTGTGTGTGTGCCACAGGCCACGCCCGCGTTTATGTTGCTTTCGACGTGCTCTATCGCTACTTGAGGTACATCGGGTATGACGTGCAGTACGTCCGGAACTTCACGGACGTGGACGACAAAATCATCGCGCGCGCCAACGAGCGTGGCGAGGACCCGCTGGCGCTGAGTCAGCGCTTCATCGACGAGTTCCACCTGGTGAGGAGGACAGATTCATGCATGGCCACATACACTGTACACTCACTGTACACTATAGACTGTACACTGTAGACTGTAGACAGTACGCGCTGGCATTTTCACCGCATCTCGGTAGTATGGCGGGAGCATGTGCAGATTCAATGTGGGTTTTCAGTAGGCCGTGGGGTGCCATTAAGGCACGCAGGTGGAGGCAACATGCGTCCCATAAGCGTGCGGGCCATGGCCAATGCAATGCTGTGCGCACGAATGCCTGGTAAACGCTGCTGCAACCGCCCGCTGACCGCGCGTGCGGTTGCCCTACATGCGACGTGTTGCACACCGTTACACGCATCCACGCCGCTTTCACACACCGCATTCCTCCCGGAAAGCCTCACAGACATTCGCATCGCAGCTGCCAACGCTGAAGCCAGAGGAAATACGCTATGGATGGGTATCGCTCGTTGCAACAGGACTTGAAGGCGCTGAACTGCTTGCCACCGACAGCGGAGCCCAAAGCCACCGAGTTCATCCCGCAGATGATCACCATGATTGAGGTGAGGCGTGTTTACTACGTACGGGCAATCAATCATTGCCCGTGCGTAGTGTTGCTGGTGTGGGCTCCCCAATGGTGACGTCAGCGTTTACGCTGCCAGGGCGCACCTCTCCGCGTCCTCCGCACGTAAGGGGGGGCTGCCCAACTGCAGTTCATCGGCCGCATTATCAGGTCCTCAGCATCAGCGGCCTCTTGGGACTGCTGCAAAGCCCCACTCACCACATGCTTGCTGGAGGCTACACCAGCACACATCTCAGGCTGAGTTGTGACCTGCACCGTTTGCTGCCATTGGTCTCCGTCCAACTGTCTATTGCTTGTCCGTAATGCTGCTGCTGGCTGGATTGGGATGTGTGTAATGTGGCATGACAGGACATCATTGCCAACGGCCATGCTTATGTGGTGGAGGGCGGCGATGTCAATTTTGACGTTGAGTCGCTTCCGGGTTACGGCCGCCTGTCTGGGCGCTCTCAGGAGGACAACAGGTGCGCATCAGACGCGCGCATTCATATGCACATGCGCGTGCACGCTGTGGCGTGCCATAATGGGGGAGGAGGCAGAGTGAGAGGCGGGGAGGTCACACAATGGGCAGATGACAGCCATCGCTGCTGCGCAAACGCGTTTTCCGGCTTGGCACGTCACGTGGCATCTGGGCTGTGTGACCGGTGACCACTCTTCACCACAACACACGGGCGTGTGTGCTGCAGCTGCAGCTGCGGCTGCCACCCTTGGCTTGGCTCTCATGTGATCCAATGCGACTCGCTTAGTGCATGGCTGCGCTCCAGGGCGGGCGAGCGCGTGGCGGTGGACGGGCGCAAGAGCAACCCGGCGGACTTTGCGCTGTGGAAGGCCGCCAAGGCCGGTGAGATATCCTGGCCCTCGCCCTGGGGCCCTGGCCGCCCCGGCTGGCACATCGAGTGCAGCGCGATGATCCGCAGCCTCATGGGCAACGTCATCGACATCCACGGCGGTGCGTGGGTGGCCTGATAACGAACCAGCCCAGTCTGGCGCAGAGAGGTGGCCAGCAATTTGGCTTGCGGTGGCCTTACAAAGCATGCCAGTGGGGGCAAGCTACTTGCGAAGGGTCGAACAGGCGTTTTGCACCTTTTACAGGATATGTGTTTGCATGAGGCGTGCTGCGTTGCGCCGGTCGTCGGCAGCCTGCGACGCACCGTTTGCATGGCTGGTGCTGATGGGTTCCACACTTGCATGCATGTATGCGTGTGAATGCGTACACTAGGTGGGCGCGACCTCGTATTCCCCCACCACGAGAACGAGCTGGCCCAGTCGCAGGCCGCTTGCGGATGCTGCGGCGGCAGCCACGCCACGGCCGCCCACGCCGCCTCAACCAGCGGAGCAAGCGCGGGGGGCAGCGCCGAGCTGCACAACGGCACCGATTTCGTGCGGTACTGGGTGCACAACGGCTTTGTGAACGTGGACAGCGAGAAGATGAGCAAGTCGCTCGGCAACTTCTTCACCATCAGGTGCGAGGCGGTGCGCGTGTGCATTGTGGGCGGAGCGAGCCCCCGCAGGGGTTGAGCGGCGGGTTCAGCCTTGTTTGGTGCGCTTATGCAAGCTGCATGCGTGCACATCTGCGCTGGAGTCATGCCAGGGCAAGCGCGTGCAATCAACATGAGGTGCATGCCTTTCGAGCAAAACCAATGGATGTGCATTATACCTGTTTGAAGAAGCGCACTGCTTGAGCTTGCTGCCATTCGATTGTAACAGCGTCCTGCAATCCTTGATGCTTTATGTCACACATACTTCAATACTTGGCGTCCCCCGATTGTCGTACAGACACGTCGTTGGCCTAGGCTGCTATTGCTCGCGTGTGGTTGCACGCCCGCAAGTCAGGTTGCTGTTGCTGGCGTGTCACGATTGTGCCTGTGCAACCGGCACCTGCAGGGACGTGTTGGCGCGCTACCACCCGCTGGCGCTGCGTTGGTTCCTGGTGAGCTCGCAGTACCGCGCGCCGGTCAACTACTCCGATAAGGCGCTGGACGAGGCCTCCGCACGCCTGTACTACGTACTGCAGGCCATCGCTGACGTGGACGTGGCGCTGACGTCAGCAGGTGCGGCCCGCCGGCTTTGCGTTCCATTGGGACACCCCCCACTGACAGCCGTATGCGTTTGATCAAATCTGCAACGTCCAGCTAAGCGCAGTGGCGTACAGTGTTCACGCCCGTAGTTTGTGTTGTGGTGTTGGCGTGCGTGCAGGTGCGGACGGCGCTGCAGCGGTGGCCAGCGCGGTAGCGGACGCGTCTTCAGGGCAGGGTGCGGGGCTGTCGCTGGTTGCGGAGGTGGCGGGCGCGCTTGCGGACGACCTGAACACGCCTGCCGCCGTGTCGGCGCTCTCCGCGCCGCTCAAGACCATCAACGACCTCCTCACGACCAAGGCGGGCAAGAAGCAGGCCAATCGGCTGCAGGTGAGGAGCTGGGTTAAATGCGCTCCACACTTACTTAGCCGCGCTGGATTTGCCATGCTACGATACTGGCGATACAAGCCGACGAAGTTTTCACACTGCCGCCAGTTTGGGCATGACCTTGCCCCACGTGCTGATTGCCGAGGGAAGAGCGATGCCACAGAGGCAGGGCAAGGTGAAGGACCCAACGGTAGTTTTACAAAGTAAATACAGTGTATGCGAGAGGCTACCCTCGCTTGGTCCTACATGGTCCTGTTAATGAAGTGTAAACGATGGTGTGTAGGGTGTTGAAGGAGGGCGAACCAGAGAAGCGCTGCTTTACCATGTATGACTTTGATAGCGGCCCTCAGTGTTTCTGCAAAAAACAACCTTAGCCTTTTAGATGTAGTAGTTCAAACACAGCCACGTGCTTGTGTGAGACCACGGCAGGCGCACTGTCTGGGCTGCGTTGTGCAGCGGGCCTGCACCTTGCTTTGCAGGCAACAGTGTCGTATCATAAACATGTCAGAGAAGCATGTTTATGCCAGTGTTCCGTCTGTCCTTGAAAGCTTGTGTTTGTGTTTGGCGTGCTGCACGTACGTACTTGTCATCGAGTGCGAAGGTGCGCCGATTGTATTGCCAGCGGGAAGCCTGTCTGACGGAAAGCCATCTACACAGCAGGATTGAGCTTGCGTCGGAAGCGCTTGGAGGCCTGTTGTGCAGGTGCACTGCTGCATTTCGCCTCTCGGCGGTGGGCTGGTCACCTTTTGGCTTGTATTTGACATGGTGTTTTGAATGCTGGAACTGCCCACCGCAGGTTCTGGCTGCCACGCAAGAGGGACTGTGGCGCGCTCTCGCACTGCTAGGGGTGGCGTCTGGTCCTGGAGGCCAGGCTTTGCTGGTGAGTAGCCTTGGTCCCTGGGGGATGGTGCAATGATACAGCTCCCACTCCAGCTACGGTCTCCCGCAAGCTGGCTTCGGCTTTATTACAGATAGTTCAGATGTCGTGCCGCAAGTGTGTAACACTGTGATTGAGCTTTGACCCACGTAGTTGTGGTTTGCAGAGTGCTGGAGAGCGCCAGGCCTGGCTGTCAGGAGTGATTGCTGAGCTGCGGGAACTGGCGTTGGCACGCTGCAGTCTAACTGAAGGACAAGTGCTTGAGGCCATCGAAACGCGTGCTCAGGTCAGAAGACTGCTCAAATTATGATGTAGAGTGGTTGCTGCGGTATTGAGTCCTTGGCTGTGCACTCGAGTCGCACCAGTGCTGTTTGTGTTTGTGTGGCTCCGCACCATTCCATATTGTTGTGTGGCTCACACGTTGCAACCCTGCCTGCAGGCAAGAGTAGCCAAGGACTTTGCTGCTGCAGACAAGGTCCGGCTGGACCTTGCTGCTAAGGGCATCCTCCTGCTTGACACGCCGCAGGCAAGGGTCCGCAGGTTTCCAATTGTGTTGCACCTTTGTGCTGACGTGTGTTGACGTTGCTAGTTGCTCGTGTTCATATTGACTGAAAATAGCGTTGATATAAGTGTGCTGGTCTTCTTGGCCTGCAGGGTACCACGTGGAGACCCGGAGGGCCAAACTCATCATCGTAACTGCCCCGGCTATTAGCACCCCTATGTGGGCCCTGTTCAACTTGCTTGTCACACAGCAAGTAATCTGCATATTGTAACGTGTGCGTTCCCTAACCGTTGCTGCGTTTCCGAGGTTAGCTGTCCATAAGCTTGCAGCACACGCTCTCATCAGTGGCAGCTTCACACGTCGGGTCTGTCTTGTCCGGGAAGGCAGCAAGCAGCTACACATGTTTGCAATTGTTCGGTGCAAGTCGGTACCACTAAACAAGTGCAGTATGGTTACATACATGCATACATGGTGTGAAGGCAAAAGGCTAATTTTGGTTTGTGGCGGGCTGGCCAAACAATAGTCCACACAGGAGTGCGAGTTTTCAATACCCGTGCTCAATACCTCGGATAACTTACAGTTTTTACTACGAACAGCAGAGTACTGTCGCACACGCCTGCAGTGTTGAGTGTTGTCCCTCAAACAAACGAGCCCAAACGCACCAAGCAGGGCGTGCGAATTTTCGCTCCTGGCCGTCCGGGCTGGCTATATAGTTGTCTGGATGTTTCAGGGTGTGCAGCGAAGCGCTGACCCCACGCTGGATGGCGAAGTGGGCATTTCAAGAGGGGACGGAAGTGGCAGGTCCTCGTTCTGGGGATAGCTAGGAGCCTTGTGCGGCCGCACATGGGGCGGCAATACCCGTTGGCTTTGGTCTTGGAGACGCTGCTGCTGCTGGCGGTGGCAGTGACGAGCCGGGCTGCAGTGGACCCGTGTGGGGAGTGTCAAAGGAGCTCTTTCGCGCCGGTTTGCACTACGGACGGCCTCACGGTCGCCAATGCCTGCCTTGCAGCATGCCAAGGGTTGTCCGTCGCCACTCATGGCACCGCTTGTCGAGGTGCGGGGGTCAAAGTCGCTTGTTCGTTCGTTTGGGCACCTGCCTGGGAAGTAGCCACTTGTGCAGTGACACACCTCCCCTGGCCACCGTGGTGACAGCAAATCCATTAGCATTACAGTGCACTGACCTTACACATTGCGGCTGCTTTGAGCACCTCTGAGTGCTGTTGCCACTGGCTTGGTCATGAGCTTGCATTGTGCCGGTCACACACGCAGGCGAACGTCAGCTGCCATACTCTCGCGCGCACCTCGAGGCACAGCTGCAGCGTCAGCAGGAGCTGCAGTTGAGCAACACTGCTGGGGTTGTCCCCACCGATGTCACCCGCAGCACCAGCAGCAGCAGTAGCAGCAGCGCCTCAGCTCGTTCCGCTGCCAGCAGCAGCTCAGCGTTGCCGGTATCGCTGGCAAAGTTTCGGCGCAAGGGGCTCGTTTACCTGGGCAATGTGCCGCTCACAGGCGCTGGGGACAGTGCTTGGAACCCACGGAGCTCAGCTTTCAAGTGAGTACGGGTTCAAGCGCGGCGTTAGGGTTGCAGAGTGTCACATTCAAATAAGCCGTTGCCGTGCTTGGCGTTCCTAAGACATAGCTCGAGCTAGCCGAGTGGTATAGTGCATATGTGCCTGAGACTTGCAAGATGGGTGGTTTGATTAGTTCGCTTGGTACATAGTGGGCAGCTAGTCCTGCCACACGGTGCAGGTGTCGGATGTCACTGGCAACGTCACAGACAAGCAGGGCTTAAGAAGTGACGGCCGCTGTAATGCTGCTTCCAATATGTCCTGTCCTGCTACTTGTGCGCGCTGTGTTCACAGACTGGACTGCAGCCGGGCTGTTGCTCTATTTGTTGCTTTGCACCATCAATTAAGAGTTTGTCAGCGTTGATTGGTAGCAAATAGTACTTTGCAAGCATATGTAATAGCATGCCTGGCTGGAAGCCTTCATGCCTTGTGCTTGCTGACGTTCTTGTTAGCGGGATGCGCTGTTCACATCCTGTGTGACACTACCTCTTTCGCGGTGCGCCTTCATTCTGCAGCCTCCAAACCACCCTACGTGGGCCAAACAACAAGACCAGCACAGGCCAGCAGCAGCAGCAGCCGCCGTGGTCGATGGTGCGAGGCATGGTGTTGACAGTGGACGGTGAGCTTTACGCAGAGCGCGACACTCGTCGAATGAACCACTTCCGAACCCCCAGCAGCACGGCACGTCGAAGACTTGCTGAGTTGCACAAGCAGTGGGCTGCTGCCGGTTTCGGCGACGGCTCCGGCCTTGACACCATCGCTGACAGGGTCTCGGAAAGCAGCGGGAGCGCTCACCCCGGGGACTTGGTGCGTCAGGGCCCTGCTCCCGGTGCTGGCAGTAAGACACACGGACACCTTGACCAAGCAGGCTTGGAGGCCTTGCTGCTGGACCCGGAAGAGGCACTTTCAGGAAGTACAGCAGGCAGCAGCGATTACAGCTATGACAGCTCCGCCGAGCGCGGTGCTGACGCCAGTGTTTCTGGGAGTGCTAGTTCCTTGGGGCGCGGTGGTTTGAATGTGCTGCAAGGCAAATCAGCGCACCGCCGACGCTTGCGCGACACCTCAGCCATCTACTCGATCGACGATACACAGGCGCTGCCATACAGCGCAATCGTGTTCATCACGTACAGCGACACGCGTGACAAGACGCTCTCTTGCACTGGCGCCATGATCAGCCCCTACGACGTCCTGACCGCGGCACACTGCATCTTCCAGCTGGGAAACGGAAAAAACGCCGGATACATGTACCGCGACTGGCAGGTCACACCCGGGAAAT
Source organism: Chlamydomonas asymmetrica (assembly GCA_001662385.1). Lineage (NCBI taxonomy): Eukaryota > Viridiplantae > Chlorophyta > Chlorophyceae > Chlamydomonadales > Chlamydomonadaceae > Chlamydomonas > Chlamydomonas asymmetrica. Next base: position 162,499 of record BDDA01000078.1, read on the forward strand.
CCGCCAGCGGCCCCGGCGGCTTCAGGCAGGCCATCCCCGCTGCATATGCCCAGTTTTACCGCTCTGAGTATCAAGGGCAGGATTCTGACATCAATTATTACGATATCGCCATAATCCGCCTCACTCAGCCGTACAACGCGTGGATGGGTCTCAAATACGACTGCTCCGTGACGGTCTACCCAAAGACCGAGACGTGCGGGTACCCAGAGGGCAGCGCCACGCAAGTGTGCGACGCATGCTACCTGCCAACCACCCAGTGCTTGCCGCTGCAGCAGATTTACAACTGGTGCTACACACGCCTGGGCCAATCTGGGTCACCCGTGTATGACCTCGCAGACAAGAAAATTCTGGGTGTGGTTTCAGCGGGGCCGGAAACGAATTACGCCGTCACGTACTGGACGCCCATTGATCAATTCCACTTTAACAACTTGGTGAGGTGGATCTGGCAGCCGTCCCCGCCGCGGGGCCCGCCACCGCCCCGCCGGCCGCCACCCAGGAACGTGCCGCCGCCGCGCAGCCCACCGCCTAGGAGCCCACCACCCCGTAGCCCGCCACCACGCAGTCCCCCGCCACGCAGCCCGCCACCACGCCGCTCGCCGCCGCCCGTCAAAAAGGCAGGGTCGAAATCGGTGACACAGGCAGCCAGTGGCACGCTAGCGTTCGGTGAGTTGCAAACTGCGCGGATTGCACACTGGCCCACACAAAAGTGCACCTCTCCTCACAAGCAAACTGCATGCCTAGATTTGCCATGCAAGCGCACCAACTGCACACAGCCCCAGTTCCCACAGCTGTGCGCAAGGAGGCGAATGCCTATTGTAACCATGGAGGTCAAATTAGGTGTGCTTGTTGCATTGTTATCATGGGGTCTGGCACTTTGGGGTGGGTGACCCTGTCATCGCATGGAAGGACGTGCTGCTTGCATGCCTGATGCAAATGCCTGGTGATGCTTGCAGAGACAGACCCTACCCGCAGCCTCCTGCCGAATGGCGCCTTGAGCACGGGCGGGGAGAAAGCTCAGCAGCTTCCTCCCCGGCCAACCGCAAAACATAAACCGCCACCGCCGCGTGCTGCTGCTGCTACCAAAGCACGAACCCTGCGCGATTCCACCCGGGCGGCAACGTATTCGGACAGCAGCAGCAGCAGCACTGGTGTGCACAACACCGGTGGCATTAGCAGCAGCACTAGCACTAGCATCACTAGCGGCGGCGGCGGCAGCAGCAGCAGCAGCAGCAGCAGCAGCAGCAGCAGCAGCAGCAGCAGATTTGGCAGCGGCGGCGGTCGCAGCAGGAATGACAGCGACAGTGTAATGAGGGACGCTGGGCGCTCAGGCGCACCGCTGTTGCGTTCGTCAACAGCTGCGCTGGCTGCACGCATGCTCTCAGTGGCCAAATCAGGCACTCAATGTGGTGAGTGTACCGCGCAGCGGCCACTGCCAAACGCCTGCAGTGCCCCTGTGCTGCACCTCACTCGAAACAACCCACATCGCACTCGCATTACCACACGCACCACACTCACACCACTCACACTTAGCGCTCACATCGCTCTGTATCCGCAACCCAATCATACTCACAGTCCACACGGCAGCACGCTGCAAGCTAAACGATGCATCGGCGTCCATGCGCTGTCGGTGAGGTCAGGTTGCATGCATCCAACATCACTACATCAGCCTTGGGGACGGTGTTGCCATCTGCGGATGCGGCCAGTCTCACTCTGCGAACCGGTTGGGCTGGTACAATCATGCTGGCTGGGGCTGCCGCACTGCTGTGTGTGCAGAGTCCGGCAGCGTGCGCGTACAGGACGGGCCGAACGCCTGGTCCGGGCGTGTAGAGCTATGCGTAAACGGCACCTGGGGAACGGTGTGCCATGACGATTGGAGCTGGCCGGACGCTCGCGTCGTGTGCCGACAGCTCGGGTTCACCGGTGGGGATGCTATCCGGGGAGGCTGGTTCCCGTCGGCCACTGCCGCGGTGCCCTCGTGGGTCAACCACGTCGGGTGTGTCGGCGACGAGTCTCGCCTGCTGACGTGCACCAGCACGGATGGGTCAGTGTTGGTGGCGGCGCCTACAACGTGCGGGCACGGCTGCGACGCGGGGGTGATCTGCAGCAACCCTGCGGTCCGCTCGCCGCCGCCGGCGGCCAACTACACGGACGGCAGCGTGGCCGTGTACGGCTCGTACGGGTGTAAAACGGAAAAGGATGGCCAGGTAAGTGATGAGCTGACGATGCTGACTTGAGGCAGGCTGCCGTAGGAGGGCTGTGGAAAACGCTGCACTTGGCTGCACTCTGCTGCAAGTCGAAGCCATAATTGTGGCGGCCTAGGCGTGCAGCGATCAGCACATCCCAGCCAGGTTTGCATCGTTTTGCACACCAACCAAGCTGATGCATGTGTGTGGATGCTGGTGGCTTTGTGCGAGTGTAGATCCGCATCACGGCGCTGGGCCAGCGGGGCCGGGGGCGTGTGGAGATCTGCAGCCGCCAGCAGTGGGGCACCATCTGCGACGACCACTGGGACAACACCGACGCGACGGTGGTCTGCCAGCAGATGGGATTTGCGTATGGGGAGGCCGTCAACGCTGCTCAGCGCTTCAACAGCAGCGGCCCGCTGGACCAGCGCATTTGGGCGAGCGACGTGCGCTGCAACGGCAGCGAGATGCAGCTGTCGGACTGCCGCATGACGATCAGCGCCGCGACGCCATGCACCCACATGGAGGATGCCGGGGTGGTGTGCTACACGACCAACTCGCCGCCAACGGTGCAGTCCACGCTGACCAGCTTCCCTTGTGAGTGCGCGTGCTGCAGTCCCGTACACCAACGACAGTGTGATCCACATGCATGCTGCGTCTGCGTTAGCATCATCATGTGGCTGCATGCAAACGTGCGCTGTGTCCAAAAGCGTGTCCGTCCGCTGTTGCAGCTGCTTTTCGGCAGCTCCCAGACCCGTTGTCTGGCTTGGACTGCCCCGCAGCCCCCTCACCAACTCAGCAGCTATTGCCCTCGGGGAGCGTGTGTTCTCACAATTTGAGCTCGTATGTGGTTGCTGCCGTGTGCATGCAGGCTCTGAGGAGGGCGCGGTTCGCTTGTCGTCCAACTCCTCCAGCAACCAGGGCGGCATCGTGAGCGGGCGTGTGGAGGTGTGCCATGACGGCTCCTGGGGTACCGTATGTGACCAGCACTGGACCGACCTGGAGGCGAGCGTGGTGTGCCGACAGCTCGGCTTCCCTTACAGCAGGGCACTCAGCGGGAGCAACTTCACGTTTGTGAACCCGCTCGACGCGCCGCCCGTGTGGATGACCGGCGTCGACTGCACCGGCACGAACCCGGACTGGCAGCCGGACTTCTCGCGGCTGGTGCAGTGCATGTTCATGGACTGGAGCGGGGGCAGCTGCGACCGGCAGCGGCAGACGGCGGGGGTGACGTGCTCGCGCTTCGCGCTCAACCGGAAGCCGCCGCCGCCGCCCTCGGTCCTGGCATGTGAGTGGCACTGGTGGTGGTGCAGTGGGTGGCGTTGCCAGCACCACTGTGGTGTGGTGTGGGCAACCTGAGTGCACTCACTGTGCAGTACTGTGCAGTACTGTGGACTCGCTGTGCAGTAGGATCGGTGGTGAGGACAAGGCGAGGCTGGTGCGCACGCCAAGCCCGCTCTTGCAGCGTTGACGCTCACGTTGGGCAGAGCTAGACGCGCTGCATGGCAGCAGCCATGCGCTTCTTGCATATGCCCACTGCAATACATGCGGTACATAATGTCAGCACGCACACCGCTGAGAGCGATAGGGTGCCTCTTGAGCAGGCCGTAGCTGTCGGGCTGTGTGCCGACATCGGACTGTGCGCCGACATGCCTGTGCGTGTGTCATGGTGAGGGAGGCGCGCTTGCGGCTCCTCAGACACAATCCAAGCATTCTGGCGCTTGTGTTTGAATGTGTGGATGGGTGTGTATATGTGCTCCCAGGTCCCAACGCCGGTGAGTTGCGCCTGCGCGACGGCACCGCCACCGCCGGCCGCCTGGAGGTGTGCTCCGGGGGCTTCTGGGGGACGGTGTGCACGACCGGCTTCACCAACATGGACGCTGCCGTCGCCTGCCTGTGAGTGCGCCAGCCTGCTGGCCTGCTCGGGTGCACGTGGGAAACAGCTAGGGAGGGCAGGGATAGTCAAGCAGTGGGTTGTCAGTTGCAGCCTGCAACACACAACACGGTCGCAGGCGGGAGGGCCCGAACCGCTTTCGGTTGTGTGCTTGTTAGCGGCGCGATTGCATACACAAAGGTGGAGCGGCAATCAGCGTAGTACGTGCCTCAGCCCTCGTGCCCCCTTTCCCCTCTTTTGCAAGCCAAGGTTCAACGGGTGGGTTGTGGTTGCGTGTTTGGCATGAAGCAACGGATCCTGACACGATGATTTTGCACCTGCGCTGCTGCCGCATCCATGCAGGCAAATGAGCTTCAGCGGTGGCTCCTTGGCGCCCGTCGGTATGTTCCCCAACGGCAACAAGGGACAGGCCAGCGTCATGTCGGCGGTGACGTGTATTGGAAAGGAGGCTCGCCTGGTGGATTGTGCCATGGACTCTCCGCCCAAATGCACCACCGGGCAGGACGTTGGCGTGTCTTGCGTGGCCACTCTGCCCTCAGCGCCACAGGCCTGTGAGTGGTTGTTGAGTTACGATAGAGACACGCTTGGTACATGATCGGCCTGCGTGTGGTGGCGTTTTGTCCCGGCGTGTGTTGGGGTTGGAACTTGGAAGTTGGCTTCAGACCATTTGTTGAGCAGCAGCGTGTCAGCCAGCAGCACGCCTGCAGGCCTGTCAGCATCGCATGCTGTGTGTGTCGGTCCATGGCGTCAACGCTGCAGTTGCACACTCTCTCAATGGCGCGGCTCATGCCCGCCTGCCAGCAACGAAACTGTGCTTGCATCGATATCCTGCTCCTGACCGCGTATGAATGAATGAGCTGTAGCCCGCGCTAATGCTGCTTATGCTGCTGCCTGTGCATGCACACGCAGGCGGGCCGGACCGCGAGAACACGCTGCGGCTAATGACGCAGGACGCGGACACCACGTCCAAGGGCATCGGCCGCGTGGAGGTCTGCCACAACGGCCGCTGGGGGCCCATCTGCTCCGCCGACCCCTTGGCCACCACCTCGGCAATGGTCATGTGCAAACAGCTCGGCTACTCGCGCGGCGGCGCGCTGGTCTCGGACCGCGCGCCCTTCGGCGCGATTACCCGCGACTCCGTGTGGCTCGACAACGTCATCTGCATCGGCACCGAGCCCAACGTCACGTCCTGTTGGTCCCTCGCGTGGGGCCTGTCCACGTGCAGGATCCCGGACGTCGTCAACTGCACGGGCTCCTCCAGCGGCACGCCGGGCAGCAGCAGCCCGACAGACTCTCCGGTCTACAGCTCGGTCCCGGCTCCGTTACCGCAGGGCGGCGGTTTCGCCTCCCCGTCGCCGCCGCCCCCGAGCCCCGTGGCGCCCATCCTGTACCCCTGCTACGTCGAGGGCTCGATCCGGGTACAGGGCCGGAACACGACGCTCTCCAACGGGCAGGTCCGGTTGGTCGGCAGGCTGGAGATTTGCATCGGCGGCGAGTGGGGCGGGTTGTGCTCCTCTTGCCCGTCTGACGACGGCAGCGACGACGGCGGCAATGGCGGCAACCCCTGCCCTCAGGAAGGTCTGGACCAGGATTTCGCGTTGAGCGAGGTCGTGTGCCGGCAGCTCGGCTTCCCGGACGAGTCGCGGCTGAGCTCATGGCCGATCTACTGGGGCGACGTGCGATTCACCACCCCGCCCGCAGGCATGCGGGCCGTGATCGGCAGCGTGCAGTGCGTGCCGGACCCCCCGATCAACGCCGCGTCCATCACGCAGTGCACGTTCAAGGTGGCGGGCGCCGGCGCGTCGTTGTGTCCTATCAGCGGGCTGGTGGGCGTGATGTGCTACTCGCGGGCCACGTCACCGCCCGGGGCTGGGTGAATAAGCGGGTGTTTCCCCTCCTCCCACGGTTACGATTTCCCCAATCGTTGATGCTGGGTGGAGCCAGCATGCACGGAATCGGAGCTGGAAAACGAAAAGTGTGCTTGGATGGCGATGCAGGCAGGTGTGCAATGCCACACATGCTGCAGGCTATGGCACGCCGCACCTGCTTGTCGCTGTGCTGGCTCCTTTTGCATCTGCACCACACTCTCGCACGCGCACACGCTCGCCAGGCGTGTGTTCCCATATGGCTTTGGCTGGTGCTGCGGCTGTGATGCACCGTTTGCGTGCAGAAATGAACGCAGGATGCGAGCATCAACGCAATTGGGTGGAAAACTGGTATGTCACACCAGGCCGTGCCTGCACAGCTTCTTCCCTCCCCCAAACAGCGCCTGCTCGGGTCATGCAGAACTGCGCTGATACATTGCTTTCTGTTTAGCCCGTTGCGGCCGAAGTTGTTGTTGTTGTTGTTGCGGCTGCAAGCATTGTCGTTGCGCCTGGGTTGGTGCGAGTGAACCTGCGAGGCACGGGCGCTTGCACGCTGTCGAAGCACCCGCCCGCTGCACACAAAGAGCGTTGGTCCTCTGGGTTTCTGTGGGCCAAGAAGCGTGTGAGTGGGGTTGCCATCCGAACTGAGATGGATGACCACAAGAGAGGTTGTGCCCTCACCTTATAAAGGGTATGTGTAGCGGCACAGCTAGGACCGTACGTGTCGTCCTTTGCGCTTGCCTATGGTATGTCTCCAATGGCGGTGCTTGACCACACTGCTGCGTTGCACGTTGAGCACTGTGAGACGCAACCCTTTCCATGCCGTGCGCGGTGTGCACACGCCGTCGTCATTCACTTGTGTCACCATGCCACAGCTGCGTGCAAGGTCTATTTCGCACCCGCCTTGCTTGCGCTCCTTCCTTGGTCACACATGCCCCCGTGCACTGCATGCTGTGAGTGACTCATGCATGTTTCTATGTGTGAGATTACCAAGTCACCTGCCCCATCAAGCCCCTGCGTTTGGCTGCTGCCCGTGACATGTTTCCCTATGTTGTGTCACCTGTGGCATTCTCTCGGGATGCCCGCTCGCCGCCCCGGGCGAGGCTCATGACGTGCTGGTTTGGCTGCACCCGGCCTGACTCCCCCCCCACCCCTCTCGACAGCGCGCTTGGCATGTGGGTGCTCCAAGCCACCAAGCCACTACCATCCCGGCCAAAGCTGCAATGTGTGATGTATCGTTCTGGAAGCGCAACGTCGTCTCCTGGGCGGTCTGCCTGCAACCCGTTCCTCATACCCTGCGTGATTCTTGCCTCCACTCTGACATATGCATGTGTGCGTGCTGTGCTGTGCGGTGGCATGTGTGTGTGTGTGTGCGCGTGGCGTGTGGTTTGTGCTGTGTGCTTTGTGACACCTGCCTGCATCTCCTCTCTGACTTCATATTGTTTGCGTGGACATATTGTTTGCCCCCGCCGTGACCCATGGCAACCCCCGGACCACCCCCTGCCCACACCCCCAACCCCTCAACTCCCGTACGTGTGCAAACCCATTTGAGTGTGATTCTCTGACACTGCTTTGTCCTGAATGCTACAGCGGTTTTGGAAACCGGAGGCCTAACCGGGCCTCATCTTCATGTCATCAATTTTTACCTATTGGAACACGGGATCCTTAAAACTGGCTGTTTCATGTTGTGCTTGTACGTGTACTCAATGGCGGTGGATCAGCTGACCCGCATGAGGTGTTGCCATTCACGCTGCCCTGGCGTCTCCTCGTATTACTGTGCACAGGGTGTGTGTCTCTAAGGAGCCATTGCGCATCAATTGCACGTTGAGCGCCCCATTCGCTGCCCTTGGAGATCCGGAAGCGGCGGCCCCACCACGGCCCCAACCTGGCGGCAGCCCCCACACCTGTGTGCCTCTGCACCTCACGGAACGCCCCCCCCCCCCCCCCCC
>BDDA01000078.1:184059-237532 GCA_001662385.1 Chlamydomonas asymmetrica
AACGCGCACAGAACGACATGGGCACACCACCCTCCTTTGCACTATCAGCCTGCCAGGGTCAGGTTGTCGCCGCGCTTAACGTGATCAATTATCACTGCGATGCCTTGATGGCTATGATTGTGCAGGTTTGTTGCTTCGTCCCTGGAGCTGTACGATGCGACTCAGCGCTCCTTCTCGGTGCTCGACTACCTCTTCAACCCCAACTCCACCCGCCCCGTCAGCAGCTTCAACGCGACGCAGGTCGAGGTACTCTCGCAGGTGAGCTGAGAGGGAGCGCCGCACGCTGAGAGGAACCTGCTCTGAACGCAAACATGGTGCACGTGATAAAATGCGCAACGGTGTGGTGGGCTAGAGCACAGCGAAATACGCAGCAAGGCAACAAGCACCGGTCCAGCTCAAAACGCAGCTGTAATGGGCACCGTGGTCCCGCGCCAAGTCCAGCAGCTACAGTGGTCCTGGGTCTGAAGCCAGAGGTTGTAAGAAGGGCCGTGTGTGTGTGGGGGGGGTACGGTGGCCAGGCTCAACAGATTACTGATTGCAAGGTGATGGACTTGACATAATCTGCATCACTGCTATGTCAGTGTGCACCAGTTGTCAACTTGAGCGTTTGAAGTTCCATAGCAAGCGCGTGGGGGTGGAGTTGAGAGTGTCAAGGAAACGCCGGGGCTCATAAACCCTGGCTGTCACCAGCCAGACAGCACATGCGAATTGATTTGCGTATGTCCAGCATCACGGTCCAGACTGCACTGACTGTATTACTGTCGAAGCCAGGTTGTCCATCCCCCACTGCGTGTTGGTCTGCTGTGACTGTTTGCCGCGTATTGTGCTGGTGCGTGTGTGCAGGTGTTTTGGGTGGGCGGCTACCAGCCGCGTTCCGTCGCGCTTACGCGTACGCAGCAGGGCATAACCATCAAGCAATATCTCATCACCACCACCCAGGACCAGGTAGGCCCATGTGACCGTGGCATGCCATGCATTTAAAGGCGATAACCAATGTGAGTGCGGCTCTGGTTCAGGTCACTAGTCAATGTCCTCATTCCATTCGTACATTGAACGCAGGTGTACGCGCTTGACCCACGGTTCGTTGACCCACGCCGCCCCAAGCGTCAGAAGTTGACGCCTGAGGAAATCGAGGACCGCCTCATTCCATACCAGGAGCTACTGCCACTGGTGCCCCACTACTTTGCGACTCTGGACAAACAGGTGCTGCTTCCAACGTTCGTTGCAAATCCTGCACCCACCACCGTCACTCTCGCGACGCTGGCGCATAATTACGTTTCCGACTGCCAAACCATGTTGTGTTATGCAGGTGCTGGGCTTGTCAACGCTGGCGGTGGAGCCCTCGAGGCTGGAGTCCACGTGCCTCGTGTTCATGCACGGTGTGGACCTGTTCTACACCCGGCTGTCGCCTGCACGGTACGCAAGAGGAGTGTCTTACGCCATACAACACGCCAAACCCACCGCAACCGTTGCAGATAACCTTGAAATACACAGCTGCTTTTGAGAAAAAACACCTGGTGTTAGTGCAGCAGCCGACGTTTCTGTGCCTCATGCTTGATGCCTGAATGCGTTGCAGGGGGTTCGACTCGCTTGATGATGACTTCAACTATGCGCTACTGGTAACAGCATTGATTGGGCTGGCAGTGGGTGCAGTGTTCATGCACTACGCTGTGAAGCAGGCCATGCTGAAGAACAAGTGGAAGTAGGAACCTTCATGGAGCATAAACCTAACGCCGGTTGGGTGCTTGGCAGGACATGTTCAAATGTTTCATATCAAGACAAGAAGTGTTCTTTCCTTACTTTCGTATTGCGCTCGATCAAGGCTGCAAAGGTCCCAAGTGTTCCGTGCGCACATCTCTTGTTGATTTCGTTGTAACCGCGACGCGCTAAGCAACAGGGTGAAAAGCCCCAGTTCACAATCCTGTGTCTGAGGGTGTGCATCGTACACGACAGGAGGAACCAGCCATCAGGCGGAGCGGTCGTGCAAACCCTGGTGTTCAATGAATACGTAGCAATCAAAGGTGGCAATGAAGGTGCATGTACGCATAGGGTTGAGCACCAGGAGAAGCATAAGGTTCAACTTTGGTACTTGAGGGTAACAAGGCCCATCGCCCATCGTTTTGCTCAGCCTGGCGAATTCCTTGGTGCATGGTGCACCCGCTAGGCATCACTGCTAAGTGAACCCGGAAGGCGCAGCGCAAACCAGGCACTTTACGCAGGCAGCGCAACCAATAGACAGATACAACACTTTTTATTTGCAACGAAGGCAAACTCGGCGGCCATCAAGTTTGAATCCTGCGCCATTTTGAGCTCCCAGCCAGGGCGACGATGCGCGTGCAGCCGGTGGGTATCCGCAACGTATTCTGCGTTATTACCCTGTTCGCCTTTGGCGACCTGGTGCCTTGCTGCCGGCTGTCCAGCTTGGGGAAAGTGGGCGAGCCTTTGGTTGCCGACTTGTTATCTGCGTGATGCACAGGGTCGAGGCAAGCCTTCTGTGAAGCCTCCCGCACCGCCCTCAGCTCCTAGAACTTTCGCCCCGGCAGAACCGGCTGCAGCATCTTCCAAACCACCTAGTCAAGAGGATGACAAGGTTGGCCTATGCCCTGGCTTGCCTGCTTTTGGCTGAGCGTCCGCTTGTGACTTCTTCCGTGTTTGTGGGCGCACGATGGTGGCGCGCCAGATGTGGTGTGACCTCGTTGTTGCAACTCACTATACCTTCTCCCTGCCTGCTCTGTGTTGCAGCAGTTGCACTGCCCCCTGTGCGTGGAGGAGCTGGATCAAACGGACCTCTCGTTTGAGCCGTGCCCCTGCGGGTGAGCAAAGCACGTAGTAGCTTGGTTCTTCTCCCCGCGCTGTGTTGTCAGTCGGTTCATGCTCAAGTATTCACTGTAGCATTTGTTGTCGTTTTCCAGCGAGGATGATGTGCATTATGCTGCCCATGCGCAACAGGTACCGAGTTTGCTTGTTTTGCTACGAGAAGCTCAAGCTGTTGTGCAGCAGCGCGTGCCCGAACTGCAGGCGTGGGTATGGCAGTGAAGAAGCTGCAGAATATGCCAAGCAGGTGGCCCAGCAAAAGCAGGCGGATGCTGATAAAGCCCGGAACCCGTCAACGCGTGCTTCCGGGGGTGCGGCGGCGGCACCTGCAAACGGCGCTGCTGTAGGCCTCGGGAGACCTCCGCTTGCAGGGCCAGCACCTCGCCCAGCACCTGGCATGCAGCTCCGAAGGCCGCCAGAGAATGCCACGCCGGTCAAGCGTGGCAACGGAGGCGGTGCTGAGGAGACGCCCTCTCTGCCCATGGGTGCGACATGGGCCTCTCCGAACTTGTCACGTCACCAGTCAGTAGAAATCGAGCGACCAACGGGGCCTACGGCATCATCGTCAGCAGCTGCAGCACCTGCACCTGCTCCGCCACCAGCCCCGATGGATGCGACAGCGTGGCCTTCGCTCGCTGACTCTTCCGCGCCTGTGCCAACGCCTGCGCCAGCGCCCTCTGCGCAGGGGCACCAAGTTGTGTCTGGGAAACATAAAGCAGCAGCTGTGGCCGCAGCTGCGGCGGCAGCTGCCGCAGCCACAGCGGCAGGGCACGAAACGGCGATGCCCGTCACCATAGCGGACTGCGTACCAGCGCGGGAGCCTGCGCCTCCACGCCGCACCAGCTCTGTCGCGTCCAGCTCACAAATGGACCGTGCGGCTAGCAGTGCATCTTTAGAGCAGATGTCACAGGACCCACCCGTTACTCCGGAGCAGCTGGCGTATTTGCAGCAGCAGCACCAGCAATATCAGCAGCACGCGTTTTCGAGTACGTCATCAGCTTCCTGGGGCAACATGCCTCTTCAGGAACAGTTGTACTTCGGGACTCAGGTTGGTTCATTAACTGCCTGTTGGGCTTCTCTGTTAGGTATGCGCGGTGATGGTGCACCTGGCCCCTAGGACCACACAATCCGCAACAAGCCTGCTGTTGCTTTCTACAGCATACGTCAAGGCCTGCCTTCCATATGTGCATGCTTGCACAGTGGTGCTGGTGGACTACTGGTAGGATTGTGGTCTTCAAACCGCGTTGCCCTGTCTCGCAGGCGCACACGGCGGTGAACGGCATTCGACGGACTGCTTTGGTTGGTGGCTTGGCTGAGGTGGATGCCCAGGGTGCAGGGACGAAACCTGGAGCGCCAGCAAACAAGGATGTCGCTTCGCACCTCCTGGCGATGCTCAAGCAGAAGGACGCACAGGAAGGTCGTTCACGTGCGCCCTTTGCTAAGCCTGCACCGCCTGGGTTCGGCCCTGCCCCTATCGCGCCCCCGGGTGGCCAGCAGCAGCAGCAGCAGCAGCAGCCGTACAGCGCGCTGGTCAACGGCCCGCTCACGCGTCCGCCGCCACCAGGCTTCAGCCCGCTCAGCACAGCGGACAACCAAGTCGTGCCCGGCCCTTCCTCTCGCTTCACGCCGATCTCTCCACCAGGGATCAGCATGCCAGTGTTCAACTCTGACTCGCAGCGGTCAGAGATTTCGCTGGCAAACGGCATCGGCAGGGCACCGCAGCAGCTGGGCAACCAGTCTGGTGGGACATATTCGCTGTGGTCTGGTCTGCCCGGGATCGACCTGGGGGCCTCCAGCTCCTTGTCCTCCATCTGGAGCACGCCCAGCACCAGCTATGGTGGCGCTGGCTCTAACGGGTCTGTCTCGTTCGGCGGTCAGCAGCAGCCTGTGCAGCAACAGCAACAGCAGCAACAGCACCAGCAGCAGCAACAGCAACAGCAGCAACTGCACCACCAGCACTTCAGCACGCTGCTGTCTAATGGGTATGGGCAGGCGGTGGCGGAGTCACAAGCCAGCAGCTTCACCTTCATGCCTCCTATCACCTCGAAGCCGCCCCCTCCAGGGTTCGGGGGCCCCAGCGCGTATGGAGGTCCGGGCAACGGCATGGGCAACGGGGGGGCTGACGATGCTATGAAAGCCACGTATCGCCCGCCCTACCAGCCTATGGGCGCAACCGCCACCCCTAGCTACAACCCCCTGCAGTACGCCACGGCGGGCTTGTCCGCATACCGTCCGCAGCTTTAGGCTGGGCGCGCTCGCTGCACCCCCACCACAGCGCTGTTTTCATCCTCATACCATTCTTCCACGCAGCTTCCCCTGCCACGCACCCATCAATTTTGTTTTGGAGTTTTTGATCCCTGTGCAATGAACACATGATGCGAGTGTGTGAGGACCGAGTGCCGCTGCTCCAATCTCCAATCCGCCATGGTCGCGCAATTTCGAATGCAGGCTTATTCGATGCTTGCCTTTGTGTGCACCTTGTCTGCTGCTTACAACCCCGAGTAGGAAACGGAACATTTACCACACGTGTAGACCAGGACTGTGCGCCCCTACCGCTGTAGTCTTGCCTCTGGGCATTTGGTGACTATTGACCAGTGCCACCCGCAGCAGCACGAGCCAGCTTCACACAGACCCCAGCTGTCATATCTACGCAGAACCCGCGCTTAAGCAGGCGTCAGCAGAAATGCGCTCAGGCAGCGGTGTTCTGTGCATCTCTGCCTCGCAATTGTTGGTCGGCCTTTGCTTGCTGGGCATCTACGAGGGGTACAAGAGCTACTATTTTGGCAAGTGTTGACGCTGTGGGCTTTGAGGATACAACTGTGCATGTTGCTTGTTGCACCAAAAGCCAGCAGCAAAGCAGCTTGAGTGCAGCTTCGACGCCTTACTGCACGCAGGCAACTTTGTTGGCAGTGAAGTATCCAAGGCTGCCGGAGGCAAAGCAACTGAGGCTGGACGAACAACAGCATATGAGGATCCTCTTGATCCCAGGTAGGCTGCGGCCTGCGCTTGATTGCGCGCAGCGCTGTCCTTCCCCACCCCTGGGTGCCCTAGCGCGTGATCGTGCTGCTCACCTTGCCTTTGGCTGTGCAGGTCTGCTATGGGATTTGTGTTCTACCTGGCCATCGTAAACAACAGTGAGTGGGCAAAGGGATTCAGGTTGTCGCGCTTTATGTTGCTCTCCCACGCAAAATGTGCCTGCACGACGATGGCAACAACGTCGCACATGGAGCCTCCCTGAATACCTTCGACAATGAACCTTATTGATTTTGTATCGGTGTCAATTTTAAAACGCCTGTTGTACTTCAACCTGGTCCTGTTCACAGTCTTCGCGGTGTTTGGCTTGGCGGGCGTACTGAACGCCCAGCGGGAGCTTATCATCGGGTTCTTCTCCTACAACGCTGCGCAAATTGTTATTTCCTTCCACTATTTTGTGGACTTGTGCACCGACGCTGGCATCAAGTACGAGGGTGAGCCCAAGCGGCTGACCTCGTTTGAGCAGGCCGCAGCAGCGTTCACCTTTTTCAACTTCCTCCTGTCGCTGCTGGCCACCGTCTTTGCTGTCAAAGCAATTGACGAGGTGAAGGCCAAGCAGAGAGAGGAATACAACAGGTGAGGCGCCCTTTTCCGCAGTGGTTGAAACTGTGCACTGCGTGTCAGACGGGAGTGTGCCCACACTGTTAGGGCACCTGGTGAATGCGAGCCCACAGCATACACAGCATGGCAGTGCTTGGCCGACCAGATCATGATATGCGTTACGTTCAGCTCTTATGCATTCATGGGTCGCATGCACCAGCGTTGCCCCATGGCAGGGCAGGGCACAACTAATCGGTGCACTGCACGTCTACACATGCTCACTGCTGTACACATACATGCCGAAGTTCGGGGACGCCCGCGTCAGCGGGCCGTACTTGTGCATTCATGGGTCACATGCACCAGCGTTGCCCCACATGCCAGGCCACACGCATGTGTCATGGCACTAGTCACACCCTTACAAGGGCATCACACACACCGGCTGCACATTGCATGTACACACTGTACACCCTCACGCTTACCACACTGCCCCACAGGAGCACTTACTTCTCACACCCCGATCGTGTCTCGTCTGTACCGCAGGCTGTCGGTCCTTTCGGACACGTTGCAGTACGAGACGGATCACCCTTGAAGCAGCTAGCGCTAGCACCGGATTACAACGACAGGAGCGGTGGGAAGGACGGCAGCCGCCTGCGGGATTTCAGCGGATTTCAGATGCTCCCAGAGCGTGCGCTCCTGGTGCTGCCGTTTATATAGGGTTCAGGGATCAGGACTTTTTGCTAGCTATAATGCGTTGCAGCTGCTGCACGGAACCCACAGTGTGCATGTTGGGTGCACCGAGTCAAGCGGAGCCTGCACCACACAAGCGGCGTGGTCAGCACCTCAGTGGCTGCCTCCAGTAGACCGCGTTCCAGCCTCGCCTTGCCTTGGTGCTCATTCGTGGCGTGGACGAAGCTTTGCTCCCCTGGCCCCAAAAATGCTTGAATTGAGCCTCCGTGGGCGCGTCCTCTACCCACATGCCCGTGTCATGCACTCATGCAGCAGACCACAATGAATGCTTCACAACTCGCACGAGGGCTCGCTGCGCCTGCGCGCGGCTGTGTACGGCTGTGCAAGAGGCATGAGGCCATTGACAAGCTGCATGACAGATCAATGACATTCAGTTGTCAAGGGTCGTCTTGGGCCTCAATTGACAGGGTGTTGCGGGCGACGGATTTCATTGGTTTCTTTTTACTCAGTGTATTGTATCTGTTTGCAAGTGGGACAATGGCTCCCTGCGTGCAAACACTCATCATGGGGCAGTGGGCTGCACACAGACCGGTGAATGGCTGGAGCGCCATGACCAGCGAGTTGCTCATCATTCGGCATCGGCTGTAACTCTGCTGGTCACTGCGAAACGTGTTTTGCCAGTGCCCACCTCTGCGGGCGGGGTGGTTGAAAAGTGAAGACGTGTGTGTGTTATCAACATAGGATTCCTGAAGGGCGGCGGTTGGCTCGGGGGTGGAGGGGGGGCGCGAGCGCAGGGGGTACAGGCATGGTGACAAAGTGTGGCGCTGTCCAAGGAGTAACTGCAATTCGGAGTTCCCGCCACCAGGCATGGCCCATGTGTGCTTTGATTACAGCATACAGCGCAACACTGGGACACCGCCAACGTGGAGGCTGTCACAAACCAATCTAGCGCTGCTGCAGTGTGCATCAAACACCAGTAGGGACTGACGACCGAATGCGAGGCGGTGAGGTTGTACAGTGCGAGCTTCAGCACGACAGACAGCAGCCCTTCCACACTATTATTGTCGTCGTAATCGGTTTAATCATTTTGGACATCCAGCGGCTTCACGCAAGCGAGACGTCATTTTGTTCACGCACATCTGACCAACACAGCGAGCGTGGCGCTGGGGCTTGCACAGCCTGCTGCAACTCTAGGGCAGCTCCGCATACTGCAGACGAATCCCGCTCCGTGAGCAGCTGTCTCTCCCTCAGTGTCTGCATCTCTCGCTCTCAAGGCATATGCACAATACATGCACGCATGAGCTTTCCGCAGCGCGTCTCTTTCACATGAACACACACACACACGCTCGCACACACACGCCATCGCTGAACAAGCTTAATCACTCAGGCAAAAATCCCTATGACAGGCAGCTCAACCCCGAGGTGGTTCGCACTGGCAGGCAAATGCTGGATTCCGGGGGCCTAACGAGGCACCAGCAGGCTATAGCCCGGCGGCCCCTTGGATCACAAGTCAGAATTCTGCACACTACCAAAAATACGACGATTCATGCTACTACCAGTGAACAGTCTTTGTCAGGAAGCGGGAAAGCACGCTGCCTTTCCAGTTTCTACCAGACCTCGGCCGGCGGCGGAGGCGCAGCAGTCGGTCATGCGGAGCAGAGGGTGTCGATGAGCCAGTTGAGGTGCGCGCGCAGCTGGCGCGCCGCGGGGAAGGACATGTCGCGCGGCACGCCCACGCGGTCCCGCAGGTACTCCGCCGCTGCGATCACCGGCGCCGAGGCGCGCCCGGACGCGCTGGCGCCGCCCGCCACCTGCGCAGTGCGGCGCACATACCGTAGATTTGATTTTTTAAACATTGTTATAGATTTTTCACACATGGAGCTTTCTAGCGGAGGCCGACACTCCCCCTTTACATGAGGACTGAAGGCCAGCGCACGTAAGAACACGCAAGTGTGTGCTCAACACGCGGGCAGCGCGAGCACATAGCTGAGCACAAAGCCGTTGAACGGCAGCATGCGCCAGGGACGTTGTGTTCACTCTCTCCTTGGACATGCAAGCCATGGCATCACAGTGTGATACCAGTGTACTACCTGCATGCTTCAGGGTGGCACGCAGTGTGAGCCTCCCAGTGGTTGTGGAGTGAAAGCCGTTACTTGCATGCGCGCAAACAATGCGTGCCGTTTGATGAACCGGACGGCCACACAGACGGCACGCAAAATGAAGCAGCCCGTGCTGCTGGGATCCCTACAGCAGCGCTTGCCTGCAGCGCCTGCGGTGAGACCTGCTTGGCCTCGTGCCCTGCCAGCAGCGCGTGCACCACGTGTCGCAGCGCGGCGTCCGCGTCCTCTGTGTACTGCAGCGCCGGCAGCGCGGTGGGGTCGCTGAGCGCCGCCATCACGGGCCGGGGGCCGGGCTGGCCCGGGCCGCGCAGCGAGAAGCGCACGATGGCGGTGTGGTTCTTCACCTGGCGGGCGCAATCGCGCATGCACACCCGAGCAGGATGAGGAGTGACACAGGCACATAGCATTACCTACCAACAGATGGCACTTCAAGGCAGCAGTGCTGACTCTTGGCAGCTGCTCTGAGGGTGAACTTGAGCCTTTCCCGGCCAGCGCACAGGTGTGCACAACAGTTCAAGTTTGGATGACCCAGCGAGTATGGCGAAAGGGTCAGAAGGCAGAATCCTGCTGCCAGCCACTGATCCAAATGCAGTCAGTGGACCAGTGAGATAGCGATGCTGGAAAACACAAATGCTCTCCCCATGCAAGGTGGTCGCTTGCACTTACACGCACAGCCTGCGAGGCCGCGGCCCCACCAGAGGCTCCACCACCATCTCACATATCGGTAGCGGCTGCACCGACCGAAACCTAGCTGCCAGTGCTGATAATGACGATGAGTTGAAGGCACTCACCAGCCTGGCCGCCGCCTCGACCGTGTCCCTGGCGGGGTTGTCCCCAGGTGAGTAGGGCTCCGGCATGGCAGTGGCGCTGAGGGGCGCCAGCGGGAGGTGCCACGACCCGCCGTCCACCGCCTGAGCCACCGGGATGCCCTCGCGCATCTGCAGCAGGCCAGGGGGGGTGACGAGCGCAGCGAGCGTCACATCAACAACCCTGCTGTGAAGAATGATGCTGCATGCTGGGGCTGAGGGGAGGGCCCCTAAATCCTGGGAGGGGGGTAGGGCGAACCAGCAGCCATTCTTTTCACAACCCTCAAACCCACCCGCCTGCCCGCCACATTCTCCCCCCCCCCCCACCCATCCCAGCGAACCATTTTTTGAAGTACCGAGCCTCTGAGGGGGTGCAGCTGTGCACAACAGGAAAAGGCAGAGGACGTACTAAGGGCGTGCCGGAAGGCATGTGTTTCAACATCCCAAACTTCACGCGCACTGGGTACCGCCGCACACACACTTGCCTGTGCGCACCCTCCCAGCTGCGGCGGCAGGTCGTGGCAGTGCGTGTAGTAGTCGGAGCGCGTTGCGAGGTAGGTGGGGCGCGTCTCCAGCGCATCAAACCACCTGCACGATACGGAGCAAGACGATCCACGATGGTCAGCCGCATGGGCAATATGCCCACCCACCGAAAGCTGCAGGATGCAGGCTGAGGCACATGGCACAGGCACACGACGCTCTTGGCACTGTCAGAGGCCTGTGAGCCTCAGGCACGATCGATTACGAATCCAAACAGGTTTTCAGGCGTATCAATCCCAGGCTTGAGTTGCGTTCAGCTCTGCACCATGGAGCAGGCCGAGCCCTGTCCCATGATGGTTGGGCCGCCATTTCACACGACGCGGCATGCGCCGAGTGCCGTCAAGTGTGCATGACATGGTGTGCAGTACACACCGCAGCACAGTACGTACCGCTCCACCGCCGGCCATGTGCCCTTGCCCCGTATGTACAGCCCCTTGTAGTACGCCATGGAGGCGGAGATGCGCTCCAGCATGGGCACAAACGTGATGTCCACCAGCGACAGCTCAGGCCCCAAGAAGTAAGGGCCCTGCGGTACGCACACACACACGGCCGCGGTACAAGCAGGTGTAGCAAGAGTCAAGCGCGTCACTGTCTGTGTCATTCCAGGCTCAAGGCTTGGATGAGAGTATCACTGAGTATGGCAGGGTGGAAGACGAGCAGCCCTGGCCCAGCCACGTGGGGTGAAACCTTAATTACATACCAGCCACAACAAGGATCTGCACACCAATACACACCACTGGTGCTCACCCCTGCCGCCGCCAGCTCCTGGTCCACGACGTCCATGGTGGCCCTGAACGCTGCCTGCGCGCGCTCCGGGCTCCAGTCGCTGGTGAGCCAGCCCAGCCAGTCGCTGAAGAGCTTGCGCTCCAGGCGCATCAGCTGGTCGGCGCGCGACCGCTCCGGCGTGCCTGCAGGCGCGCGTCACGGACGGCACACGAACACGCATCGCATCCATCGCTTTTACCGCCGAGCATCAACGCCATCTTCGCCAACCGCATCCATTGGCTGTCGGGGTCGTAGGTGAGTATCGTTTTTGCGCATGGCTGTCCATGGCTGTCCATCGCTGTGTATTGCTGTTCTGTCCCCGACTACCCAGCCCTCATCCACTGATGGTGCACAGGCCAGCTGAATGTGGTACCATGCTCAGCCACGCACCTTTAGGCGGCATGAGCGGGTTGTACTCGGGGAAATTCTCCTCCAGCAGGTTCATGATGACGGAGCTGCGGGCAGTTACGCAGGTCGTTTGGGGTTCTTCGCACATCCTCATGCCCAGTTGCAGCATGTGCATGTGCCTTTCCAACTGCTTGTGTGGGTGTGAACGAGGGTATGGCTGTGCGTGATTGTGCGAACAGATTGTTAGTACTGGAAGCGCAGGCGTAAAGCCAGTTGGTGGAGCTTGCAAAACAAGACGAGCGCGACCGGCCACTTCGCAAGGCAGTGAGGCAGGCTGTGTGTTGGGCTCCTTGCAGGCAGGCCAGCTCACGCAATCACGCACCTCTCCGTGATCACCCGGCCATTGAACTCAATCACCGGCAGCAATCCGGACGGCACCTGCCACACCGCACACGATCAAACATTGGAACTATTTTGACACCAGAAGCGGGCCCATCTTGAGGCCAGCCCAGCTCAGAGCCGCATTGCCCGACACAACCATAGGAAGCGTTACGAGTCTCACAGCTCACAGCAGGGCGCAGCCGTGCTAGCCAGCAGTCGGCCTTCCCAGCCCAAGGGGCTCAGCCCAGGAGGCGCAGCCCATAACGGCGCAACCAAGTCAACATCCGCATCCACGGCACAAGCAGTGCAGCGACCTCCACTGCCCCCCCGGGTAGTACGCATACTCCACTGCCCACCGACCATGGGCACTGGAGGTGGCGCTGCCAGCGCTGTCTCGCAATGACGTCAGTGACTGGCGCAGGCCCGGTGAGCCGCTCCCTGCCACTCTCAGCCCCCAACCCCTGCCCTATCCCGACCCCCAGACACAGCCAGCTGCACGGGTATGAGCCCGCTGGCGCAGGCCTTGGCTCAGGTGCAGTTCCCACATAACGTATACGCACACAGCACGGCCCCACGGAAAGCATACTGCATGGCCCCACGCGAAGCAAACAATCCTGCCTGCCACCCACCCTCCCCTCCCCCCTCCACTCTCTCCCATGCATACGTGCCTTCTTTGAAACCCTCTCCATGGCGGCCTTGGGCCTCTGGCTAGCCGGCCGAGTGTAAACAACAACAACAACAACAAACACACCTTGGCTAGGAAGGAGGCGGGCTTGTCGCCGTACGCGCGCATGTTGATCTTCTCAATGGTGTAGGGGATGCGCTTCTCCTCCAGCTGAAGCCACACCTGCACAAGCATGGCCGTGCACACGCACACGCACGGCCGGACAGGCGAATGTGTCGGTGCATGTGTTTACAGGACTGGTGATGGTTCGATCAAGGCACCACAGTTCCATGCAGGCACCATAGGCTCAAACCGCCATGTGATTGAGTACAGCTGCGCACACTCGCATGCTACCGGTCTACATCCAGTATACATCTGTGCAGAGTTGCACACTTGCACGGTGTTGACAGCCTGTTGTACAGGAACCTCATGCAGCGTTGGACAATCCACACCATTGTGCAACATGATCACACGGCTGTTGCATGGACTGTGAGGACAGCAATGTAATGGTACATCACTTGTGTCCATGCCCTTAGGCATTGTGTGTTGATGCAGGCGCCTGTGCACGCGCCCCCATCAAGTGCACATGTCAGTCGTCATAAGCAACCGCTAGCGCATGGCCAGGAGCGCACCTCATCTTATGGTAGCACCGCACCCAGTGGCAGTACTATGGCAGTGCTGCACCCTGTGTGGCAGTACCACACCTCACCTTATGGCAGTACGGGCACCAGGCCGCATGGTCACGGTACAGCTTGATGCGGGGCGGGGCGGTGCTGCCAAAGGAGCGCTTGAGCGCAGCCGGGTGCGTGGGCCCGTTCTCCAAGTCGGGGTCGGTGAAGTTGACACCCAGCACCGCCTGCTTAGCGCTGTGAGGCATATACCGCCGAATATGTGGCATGGTGACACGCACAGACACACGCGTACATGGGAAGGGTGGGCGATGTGGGTCCGAGTGATGTGGGTTAGAGCCATGTGGGTCAGGTGAGCGAACGAGGGCGAGCCGTGTGTGTAGGTGTGTGCGTATTTAAGCGTGTTCAGAGGGGAAACACGCTTGGGGTGCGCATGTGTGTGTGTGCTGCATACCCATGTTTGGTGGTCGGTGTGACGGTATGCCAATGCGGCGCCCACGTGGGCGGGCGGGCGTCACACACAGACAAGCATGTCTGGTGTAAGCGGCTGCCTGGTGTAAGCGGCTAAGGGCCAAATGCATGTCACAGAAAGCTCGCTGACATGTGAGTGAACCTGCAGGGTCAGCACGCGCGTTGTACTGCCATCCATAGCGATTCATTTACACGCTGTGCCAATGCAGCACGCATGCATGGGATCTAAGCAGGCCCCTGGTGAAGGGCATCAATTAAGTATTCAACATCCAATCTGTCCTTCCGTCAGCACGTCACGCGTAGGACCAGCATCAATGCACGGATACCAGCATGTCTGCATGTGCAATTGTCAGCCATGTGATGCAGTCAGGACTAAGAGAGCGCTCCAGATTTGCTCGCCAGGTTGGCAACTTGATGCATGCTTGCAGTGTGGCACAGGACAGCATCACGCGGTGCTCACGCAACGGGCTGGCCAACTGACGCCCACACGCGCACAGCGCTTGCATCCTTGTGGCCCAGCCATTCCTCAGTTCAAGGGCTACACAGCTATTCGCCAAGCATACAGACGTTTTGGCATCCAGGAATTTGCTTCCGGCCAGCCCAAGCGCAGTGGCGTTGACAGCACCAGATACCTGCTGACTTCTGAGTGTGCCGCTGAGCTGCTTGCTCAAACATTCAGCAGCGTTATGCCACCAGACTGGGTACCTCCAATGCATACGTGATAAGAGAGGCATGGGAACTCACTCGACCATTGCTTTGAGCTCCTCCCAGCTCGGGGCGTTGTCGGAAAACGTCGAGGTTGATGCAACCGCGGTTTGGCCCCCCTGCGATGGATGCAATATCAAGTTGGACCGATGCAGGATGCCAAAGTAGCACAACACAGTGTGCAAGCAGTCGTCAGGGGTGTGAGCCTGAAACCGTGCAAAAGGCAGCGCCAGAGTGCTTGCAACAGCAGTTCTCATCACCTGCGCCCCGCTCCCAAACGCTGCCTTCAGGCCTGCAAACATCGCGCAAACTTTGATGGACGTCCGACCTGAATAAGCTCTGGATTGTATTGCGGGACTGGACCTGCTAAGTCCAACCTGTGATGCGTGCAGCAGCGTGCGTGGCCCCCGACGCACAACTGTAACTGAGCCACGGCCTGCACAGTTCAACATGGTGCTGATGGTGTGCCTTGGCAACTGTATCAGGCCCTCTGTTCAATCACTTGTTGTCCAATCCCTGTGCGCTCAACGTCAACGTGCATCGTGCATCGTGCGTCATGCATCAACCCGTCATGCGCACATCCCATTCCAATACCATGCGCCACATCACCGTGCGTATGACACGCAGCCCAAGGTTAAGTCATCGAACGCTACTTGGCACTGACCTTCCAGCTTTGTATCCCCAGGTTGCCCTCGTTTGCACACGTTCGCGCTACAGTCTTGGCCCCTTGAATTTCCGGCACAAAACAACTCACGAAAGGAAGTACCTGTCACTGCGATGACGATATACATTCAGGTTCCAACGCCACACAACTAGGTGTCCGCTCCCTGTCGGCACAAGGCAAACGGGCTGTATGTAAATGGGACACGTGCATGGAGCACGCATGCGGCCTCAGTGATATGGCGGGAATCAGGGCTTAGTAAATACCCTCAACTTCTGCGCCTGTCCTGCGGAGATGCTTGTGCCCGGGCAGCGTGTGTCTGGCGGTAGCTGTCGAGGTACACTCCGGCACGTGCACCTGCTCGCCCTGGCGGTGCTTGCTGGCCACAGCATCACCTATGGCGGCCCTGGAAAGGCTGCCAAGAGAGCGGCCATTGCCACTCCCGCCACCAGCAACAGAGATGCTTTGGTGGATGACTTTTACGCAAAGCTGGTGTCGGCACCTTCAAAGCTGGCAGGCCCAGTCAAGAAGCACGGCATGATTCCCATAGAGAAGTGGGATGACAAGTTGTTCTCGTTTGAGCCCTTTCATCAATGGGTGCTGAACTCGTCAGTCTACTCGCAGTCCGTCACACGCAACTACCCAATGTCGTTCGCTTGCGGCGTGTGGGTCAACCACCACTACAAGGTTCGTGCCTGGCAGCTTAGCCATCCTGTGCCACTACATCTTATCTGTCTCATTCGTACCAGCTGGACACTGCTAATTCCCTGCACATAATGTTGTGTTTGCCTCCGCAGTTCATATTTATTCGCAACCGCAAAGCTGCATCAACGACCATCGTCGACAACTTCGACAAGTGCCACTACAAGAATGCAGACAAGGAGCTGTGCATGGAAGTGGGCAGCTTGGAAAGCTTCAAGCGCGCTGGGCGTGACCCTGAGAAGGCCTGGAGCGAGTATTTTGTGTTTTCAACCACACGCAACCCGTGGGCACGCGCCGGCAGCTCGTTCGACTATTGCTCTGCAAAGTGGGCCATACAGGTGTGTTGCGTGAAGCTGGTAATCTCCCTAACACGTCGGTGACAACGTGACTACCACACTGGGCAGCGTGCAGCATGCATGCACGGGCCCCCCATTGGCCAGCCATATGCACAGATGCAAACACTGCCCGACAAATTGGGCTGCATGCTGACCAGGCACCACCAAAACACGACATGGGGGTAGCGTAATGCAGCACTCCTTGCGGGTTGTTGCAAGTCCTCAACCGTGCACATATGTTGCCCCTTCGACCGTCATGCACTCAGCCGCAAGCTCAGGCGGCAGGTCGACTGCAAGAATACGCACAAGCTACTCGCGCCTGCAGGTCTGGGCAGCAAACAGCACGCATCAGCACACAAAACGCATCGCTGAGCAGCCGCCGTCACTTCAGCGCCTCGCTTTCCATGTGCCCATTTTTGCTTACCCACCCACCCCCACGCCACCGCTCACGCCCTGCAGGACGGGCCGTGCACGCGGCCGCCGTTCCAGGCGTTCTGCCGCGACCCCTCCATCCTCGGCAAGATCGCCAACCTCTTCCACTGCTATGACCACGTGGGCATGTACCACGACTACTACCACACAGAGCCCGTGGCGCCGTGCCTCACAGACGCGCAGGGCCGGCCGTCCGTGGACTTCCTCATCAGGTGGGGCGGTGGCATCGGTAGTGCATACCACATTGTGTAAGCGTGCTTGTGGGTGGCCGCAGGGAGTGTGCAAGCTCAGCCATGTGTTATCTTGGTGGACGGCAGCATGGTGGGGGTTGCCTTGGGATGTCAGTATGTGCTGCAGTCAAACCCCAGGGGGCCGGGGCATCCCACATGATACAGCACCCATATCCCAGCCGGCTGCCGGTTGGCATCAACAACTTCCGCTGCCATGTTATTATGATGATGAGGCTGGTGAATAGTGGTTTAGGTTCACCAGCCATCCGGCCCATGCAATGTGGCCTGATTGTTCAATCCATTCCTGCCGCTGCCGTGTGCCCTGCTTGCCCATCCACACCTGCACCTGCCATGTGGCCCACGCATGTGCCCTGCTTCAATGCCCGTTCTGGTCACATCACTGTGGTCAGGTATGAGAACCTCACCGCCGACTACCTGGAGGCGGTGCGCCTGCTCAACGAGCGGCGTGACCCCAAGCTCAAGCCCATACCCGAGCCCAACATCATGTGGAAGAAGAAGGGGCAGGTGAGTGGCCGGGCCTCAGCGCGCGCTGCATCGCAGCGGGCGTGGGTGCTTGGGCATGAAGGAGTCACGTGCGCCACCCCTTATCACAGCAGGTGCAAGAAAGATGCACCGCACCATGCTGGCCAAACTGCACCGCTGCTTTTACAGGTGCATTCCGGTCAGCGCTTGTACTCCCGTTTCCGCTAGCGGACGTGACAACAACAACCAGGCAGCTCAGGCGCCGGCATTTGTCCGCCGTGTTTTGTGCGTCCGTGGAGTTTGGAGCATACACCAGAATGTGCATCCGGTTCTGCCCTTGTTGCAGCCTTGAAAGGCCCTCTCACTGTTTGTTACCTGGTCTGTTGCAGCCCACCATTATCCCTCGTGAAGCCTTATCTTCTGACACTGTGCTGCGCCGCGCTGCCCTCTGTGCTTCTGTTACCACTGCTGTTCCCCACATGACAGGCCGCGCAGTCCAAGCTGGATGCTGGAGCGCAAAAGGTGCATGCATCGCTGGTGGGCCATGCGGACAAGTACCGGCAATGCGGCATGCAGTGCGTGCGTGACATTGGCGAGTACTTCAAGCAGGACGTAGAGCTCTTCCAGCTGCAGCTGCCTGATCAGGACCCAGCAGCAGCTGCAGGAGACGGCTCCGGAACCAGCAGCAGCAACTCCGAAACCGCTCAAGAGCAGCAGCCCCAAGCGTCCAGGAGCGGCGTTGGCGATGGCGGCAAGGGCGCACGAACTGCCAAAGCTGGCCGTGGGCGGAGGGGAGGGGGCCACGCGGCTCGGCATCTGCTTCGCCACCCGCGCGATGCGCACTAGCAGCGAAGCCCGAGGTGGCAGCGGCAGCATCAATAGCAGCAAGCGGGGCATGGAGCAACAGGAGTCCAGCAGGATGCTAGAAGCTGGCTATAGCTGAGCTGCAGGCAGGGACACTGCAGGTCCAGGCAGGTGCATTGCTGTGCGCTTTGCTGTATCTTTCTCATGTGCGCAACCAGCTGCCTCATGTGCGCAACCAGGGACGCCTGCATGCAACACTGGGGTCACAGTGTGTCCGTGTGCGCCGTGGCTGTGGGGGTCTTAGCCCCGGTGGTGTGGGGGAGTGTGCCTCGAATAGCTTGCAGTGCACCGCACGCTGCAGCTGCGGCAGCCTGCCCCTGCAATCGACAGTGCAGGTTGATTGGTTGAGCAATTCCAGGCAGGGGCCTGCTTGTAGTGCAGCTAATTCATAGCTCCTGAGAATGCTTTGGCTGATTCCGGGCGTCCTTCCGGGACGCAACAGCTTGGCAATTCACCATTGTGATGCGACAAGGAACCTCATGGATGCATGTCTGGCCTGGGTATCTGGCCCGTTCCAAGCTAGCAAGCCAAGCGGCAAGCGAGGGCAGCGGCAACCTGTAAACCATGTTGTTTCACATACTGGGGTGCAAGCGACAGGTGGGTCGTGGGCGTCATGACTGGGTGAGGCGTGGGAGAACGGGCAGTGGGAAAGTGCTGCAATGGTCATGGGCAGTCAGTCCACTACGGCACACTGATTTACGTCTGCAATTGATAAACAAGCCTAACAAGTAACAACGCACCATGATGGTTGGTGCCACAAGGCTGCCTATTCAAGTACGCCTACAATGAACAGAACTGGTTTCCATTCGGGGGAAGGGCGCATGGGCCGTTCGGCCGATACACTCCTAATGCAGCAGTGCACGGACAGAACTGAACGCTAGCTACCCTAGCGGCAGAAGTGCGGGGCGTGCGCACATGCAAAGGTGAGGCAGGGAAGAGGAAGCGGTGGTTGCAAGTGCTCTTGTGCAGATGATGAACAATTGGATCGCAAGGCGAATAAGCTGTTGTGCAGTGCAGGCACGAGTCACACACACTCGTTTAGTGCAGGCGGTGGCAGTGGCGCTCTACGCTACTCCTGTCTGTGCACGCGAAGGCAGTTTCCCTAACAGCAAATAGTCAGCGTGCTGTGCTGAACCATGCGCAACACGCATCACACACAAGCATGAATGCTGAATCAGCAGGTGCAGCACATACAGCGGACGGACTGTGGACATTGGTTGGTGCGTCACCGTGCAGGCCGAAGAGGAGGTGAGACGGCGTGTATTGTATGTAGTTATGTACCTCAAACCAATACGTTGTTTGCGCACTGCAGACTGCTGTGCTTGATGCATGTTGTGCTTGGTGGCATAAGGGCAGCAACGGGCATCAAGTTGCTGAGCGCAGGCCGCGTTGGAGTACGGCGCTCATACGGAGCGCCTGCAAACGGTGTGATCCACCTTGCCCTCCACACGAAATTTATTAATACCCAACAGGTTGCTCTCCTCTTATCGCTGCCAGTGCAGGCACGACACTCACGCTCCTTTGCCGAATCTTTAACGTCCCGCGGGTCAGCGCTTGGCGGCGGCGGCGGCGGCAGCTACGAAGAGACTGCCTCAAGGCTGTTTGTGCTGCTGCTGTTTATGTACCTGTACAGGTCGCTCCACACACGCCTCACGCGCCTCAGCCTGTTGGGGTCGTCGTCTGCTGGTGGCAGTTGCTGCGAGTACAGCAGCGGCGGCGTGGGTGAGGTCACGCCCGGGCCCGAAGGCAGCATGGCCCAGTTGTGCCACGACGACGCAGCTCCGCCCCCAGCAGCAGCAGCAGCTGCTCCCCTTGGCGACGAACCGCTTGGGCCAGGGTCAGCGTTGTAGGCGTGGCTGCCCAGGCGGCTCAAGGCTGCCGCGGTCTCCTCGCTGCTGTCAGACGGCTCGCACGGCCGCAGCAGACGAAACGCTTCCTCCGCCTGCTGGCCTGTGAGGCTAAACGTGGCCTGGAGGGAAGCGGAGGAGGCAACACGCAGCTCTGGAAAGAGGGCACCGTGCTGCGGCCCGTGCGCTCTGGTCCACGCCGGAGAGGGGAGCGTGCTGGCGAAGAAGAAGGGGCTACTGGCAGCCGCTGGGGGAGCAGCCTGGGCCTTCTCAGGCACTGGGCTCATCGCTGGGTTGGGCAGGTCTTGTGGTGTGCAGCAGGCTGTAGCAAAGCTCCTACGAACTGACGAGGGGCAGGGACTTTGAAAGCCCATAAACGCGAGGCCCGTAGTGGTCGAGAAGGCTCCGGAGTCCTCGCCCTGCTGCTGGTCGAACTCCTGCCTGCACGTATGCATCTCTGGGAGGGTGTGTATGCGCCGCATAGCGGAGTAAGGGCTACTAGGTGCCATGTATGGTGTGTTGGGGAACACTTGTGTCGCTGCCATATAACGGGCGCGTGGGCGTTGACTGTACAGTCTTGGGTTGTCCGGTCCAAGGGAGGAAGCAGGCTTTTGTAGGTAGACTAGAGTTGGATAAAGGGATACACAGAGGGGTAGGCAGGTTGGGAGTGCTGACTGTGCTAACCTCTCCCCTGGTTGCGCGTGGTTCCGATTCTGCCACCATTAGTCACTTCATGCGAGAATGCCCAACACCCCTGGCGACAGCCTGCTGATTCAAATCGTGTTCAAAGCACTTCAACAGTTTGAAAAAGGCATACATGCTGTGTTTATTTAAGCAGGTACTTGCTCTGCCTTTCCGCCTTTCTCGTATCTGCCACTACCCTATAATAAACATCACGTCCGTTTGAACCCCAACTGCTGCGCGCGCCAACTTCACTTGCAGTGCTGTGGTCCCTTCCCACCAACCAATAGGCTTGCTCTTCCAAGCTTTTGGTTCCTCACACACACAGGCATGAGGTGGCATCGCATCGCTTCTCCTGGGCTTCTGGTTGCTCTTGTGGCGCTCTGCTGCGTCATCATGCCCTCATCATCTTCACGGCCGTCAGCAGGTGCGTATGGGTGCAGCAGGGGACGCCCAGGTGCCCCCCCACGGCATTCTGACCTGACGCAGACCTGAGCTTGGCACTGCCTGTGTCTCCGTGCAAGCTCGTCAGTCTGGCTGCTGCACCCTTCGGGCCATGGTGCCAGCCATGAAGGGATGTGTGCAGGCTGCCAGCGCCCAAATTTAAACTGTCATCCTCCACCGTCACCTTGCACACAAACGCTCTGCACGCCTCACCACTGTCATGTGACGTGTACTGGTGTGTGAACTATGCGATTGACTCCCTGCAGGCGCGCTCCATGGCAGCAGGAGGGCGCTCCGTCAAGGCCTGGGCCTGGGTCTCTTCTTTGGTGGCGACAACCCTTCATCAGGTGTGTGCGTGGAGTGGCCACGGCTGTGCATGGTCATGCTCATCCATCCTGCTATGTAGCCAGCAGCAAAGTGCAAGCTGACATAGGTGCATCTTGAATTTGAATTCATACGTAGCTGGTGCAAAGCGACCCCTCGTTGGTTTCCTTGGGCTCCTTGCGCACTGGACTGCATGTGCACACACAATGTCAGCAAGGTCCAAAGTCAGTCAATCAATTCATCCCCAGCATCAATTTGGGTCTGCCCAGCAATTGAGATTGTGCACCATACCCGCAAACGCACTGGTGCGTCCTTGGCTTACTGCTCGTTGCGGCGTGCTGTGTTGCAGGCGACCCTGCTGCTCCCCAGTCACCCCAGAGCACACCAGGGCAGCAGCAGTCCGACCCCTTATCCGCCTACTACAGTGATCCTTACTACAATGACGCCAACACGGACCCTGCCGCGCAGCAGAGCTCCCCGACTTCCGACACATCGAGTACCCCCACCAACCCATCACAGGCCGCCCCTGCTGCTGCGCCAACCCCTGCAGTCCAGCCCTCCCAAGTCCAATCCCAAGGGCCTGCACCGAGCGCGCCGACCAACAACGGGCAAGGCAGCGCCGGGGGCGGCGGAGGCGACGACATCCTCGCGCTGCACAACTCGTACCGCGCAAAGCACGGCGCGGCTGCCCTCTCCTGGAGCAGCGACCTGGCATCGTCCGCCCAGGACTACGCGGCCCGCCTTGCTGGCGGCTGTGCCTTTGCCCATTCGGGCGACAGCAGCGTTGGTGAGAACCTGGCTGCTGGGCAAGACTCGTGGTCAACTGTGGCGTCCGACTGGTACACTGAGGTGGGTCGCATGCCATGGTTGCATGCAAGTGCAATCGCATGGCAGGACACGTTGGTGTGAGCTTCACCCATGCAAGTACCGTATGCAAGCAACAGGGGATGGACAATCGGCAGCACAGGGTGCAGAACCTGCACGCCAGCCACTGCTGCTTGCCGCTTACATACAAAGCAGTGCATGTGGGTCATCCTTCAGGCCTTCGGTGTTCTCAACACAGGTCGTGCTGCGGCGACAGCATGCTGTAGACGGCGCCGCATGCCCCTTGCCGGGGCTGCTTCGCTGCATGCCGATATTGCGCTGATCACAGGCATGCCTGACGCCTCGACCATTCACGGCACGCACCAACACGGCACCAATGGTATGCGCCAACCCTGCGCACTGAACCCTGTCCACGCCGGCATTCCCAAATCAAACACGTGATCTGGGTCACTGCTGCTTGCCGTGAAATTCTTGGGAGCTGATCTCTGATGTGTCGTGTGCTGTTGCTGCGCCTGCCTTCTGCCGGCCTCCTCCCCCCTGCACCAGATCAACCAGTACGATTACAACAACCCGGGGTTCAGCGAGACCACCGGCCATGCCACCCAGATGCTGTGGGCATCCACCACTGGGCTCGGCTGCGCCACCGCCAGCCCCGCCAGCGGCAGCGGCTGCTGGTACGCGACCGTGTACGTCTGCCACTACGCCCCGCCGGGCAACGTGAACACCCCAGAGTACTTCACCGCGAACGTCAAGCCGCCCGTCAGCTAAATGGTGGCTGTGTGTGATTCTTTATGCCCACAGGCCACATCAGGCCACAGTTTGTAATACTAGTCATGATCACCACCTGACATAGACACCGCCGTGATGGCATCTATTGAGCAAACGCATCTGTGAACATCAGTGATACCCACCCTGCGGGATACGTGTGAGCACAACGCGATATGCTGCGGTGATCTGGGTATACACGGTAATGCATCGGATCCAGCTTTCAGCAAGGCACTGTTCAAGTACTGACCCACATCGACTTCGCCCTGGTATGGCGCCCGCATCTGCTCCTGCCTGCAACACAGGATGATGCATGGCCGAGCAGCCAGTGCAGGGGTTCTTCCTAATGCTGCTTCCCTGCTGCTAATTCATGCATCTTTACGTACCGCTCAGCTGGCAGTCGGTGAGTTCAGGGCAAGGAAATATCAAGGAAATGCTTGCAGAACTTTTACCATGCGCATGCATCGCGATGCTTAGTAGTGATCGAGAGCATTTTCGACAATGGGCGTGCGTATGTACCACAGTGCCGCCACCGCTATTTGCACGTGACCTGCACTGGAAACTGGATGTGCTTCAGGTCAGCATGGTGACCTGTTCAGACCTATTTAGGATGATCTGCACCTTGTGCCATGACACGGCTACCAGCAAGCGGTGGGTGGTCATTGCGATTGCTGCGCAATGCGTTTGGCCTGGTCGTGCCGCGTGATCAATTAGCATGGTCCATGAGGGTGGTGTGCAACCGCAATGCGAGTCAAGAGTAAGGTATAATATGCACCTGTGCGGGGCGTGTTACTGCATTTTGTGTGCATACGTGCCTGGCGCTGAAACCAGTGCGCCTGCCCATGTGCGGTCTCAGCCGTGTGCTTCCGGCGCCTTCTGTTTGTCCCTGAAAAGGTGCACTTGTCTTTTTTGGCTGCCAACATTGAGGCCTGCGATGCTGTGACTCTATCTGACCTGCCACTGCAACATGGTGAGGCTCAGGCTGTAACCGCTGGTTAGCATCAACCGCAATTGTCAAGCCACTGCTGTCAGCAGTTGTTCGGCTATTTGACCAACCTGACAAGGGTCGCCGAGAGCAGGCAATTGCGGACACAATGTGTTCCTGGTGATATGGAACCCAGACATTAGAGATATCGGCTAGCCTAGTCTGGGCTTGGACGTCCAAAGGCTCTCAGGCCTGTCCTTCGGCATAATTGGAGGCTAACTCGCCTGTGAGATCTGCAGCCATGCATTTGTCAAAAGTGAATAAAATATCTAGGCTTTGAGTATGAGTGGCAGTGAACTCAGGTCCACCAGCAATTTGCAGTCCTCTATCACTTTGTTTACCACAAGCGTACCCAGCATCGCAATGATGAAGGCCACGCTGGTCAGCAAGCAAGCTGTTGTCAGGGGCAGTCGGACGAGCGTGCGGTGAGCCCGACGGCTTGTGTTGCAGTAGCTGTGTCCGCTACCACTTGCAGCATTGGGGACAAGGTAGTGAGCAAGGCTTGTGAGTTTGTATTGGTGCCTTGCACTCGCAGGGTGCACGCCGCGCACAGCCATGGTGCGGTCCAAGGAGCCAAGGTGTGACAAGACCATAGCCACTGCCCTGCTATGCTCACCGTTAGCCCCATTGTGACAGCTCACACTTTGCATCGTCTGCTGGCTGCCTGTAGGCGTTTCTTGCGGCCAGCCTCGTTGCTGGCAGCTTGCTTATGGCTAGCCCCGTGATGGCTTCCTCACCAACGCTTGCGGAACAGGTGAGATTCATCTACCACGTCCAGAAAGCTGGATAGGCCTGCTTGTCTGCAGGCTGCATCTCTCGCGTGTACATTTGTCCTACCGAAATGTTGCTGGTGATTGTCGACTCCTATCCTGGCTCCGCAGGCTGCAGAGCGCGAGCTGGCGGTCATGAAGCAGCAGCAACAGCTGGAGTACGTTCTTGAGCAGCAAGCTTTGGCTCGCAAGGCACAGCTGGCTGCACAGTAAGTCTACCATCGTGCAAGCCTCACCAACCAGACCAACGCGTTCGGCCACTCGTTCGAGTTTGGCACATCTGACAAAGAATACTGCCCGTCTGTTTGGCCTTGCAGACGTCAGATGGTTCAGACTCAGGTCACAAGCGTTGAGACCCAGCTGCAGCAAAAGCAAATCGAACAGCGTGCAAGCGCGATTGCAGCAGAGAAAAGCGGGGTGAGACGCATGCCAACTTCCAGGCTTCTGTTGCACTCTTATAATGTCTAGGTGTATGTCCCGTTACTGACTTGCGCATGGGTAGGAAGCAGTGCAACAGATGTCACGCTGTGCTTTGGTGTGCTGTGCGCCCTGATCAACGGTTTTGCTCCGTTACACCTGCACTTCACCCTGTGTTGCTGGGGTTGCAGGATGTCAAGCGCGCTGAATTGATAGCAGCACAGGAAGCGGACCTAGAGGACAAGGCTGAGCAGGTGCGCAAAGCTGCTGCGCAAATATCCAGCAAGCTGGACCGTGTAGAGATGCTCCAGAAAGCTAAGCTCATATCCGAGAAGCAGCAGCTGGAGAAGGAGGCACAGGCTGTCAAGGACGACATCAACGCTCAACTGGACAAGTGGCTGGAGTCGATTTCCAACCTGAAGTAGACCGCATGCTTTTCTGTCCGACGGACTGTTGTGCCGTGAGCCGGTGACCCAATCCAACGTTCCCACACAGGACAAACGGCTGTCAAGCACAGTGGCTACACTGCACTGCACATGATGTATGTATTTGCGCATGATAGCGATTAGCGATCACATGCTGGTCTCGGGCGTATTTGTACTGCACATGCTTGGCGAACATGCAGCTGGTGTAGCTCGAGGCTGATCGTCATGGCAAAGGCCGATCCATGCATTTCATGTACTCTCGGATGCTGTGATTGACAAGGAGACATGGCATGTCGCGCTGCAGTTTCCCTTGTCACATCCCGAATGTGGGCTGCATGTGCACACGCTCCACAAACCATCGGACGTACATAGTTGCAAAGCCCTGCTGACGCTCTTGGGTTGGTATGAGGTTTGGAGAGTCCCTGGCCAGTGAAGCGTATTTCAACGTTGCAGGCTCTTGGTGGGTTCAGCGGACACGCCGCCACAGCGGACTACGCTTTGTGCCATGCCGGACGCCTGGTGCTGATGCTGCTGGAATCATGGGTGGTGGGAACACGTACCCAGAACTGTGCCCAAACCTGTGCATCATGATGCTGCCACGGGAGGACTGTCGTCCTGGTGGGGGGAAGCAGTGCGCACCTGCACTGCGGCTGCCCCACAGGCCACAGCCGTCCTGTTCAGCGTAAATCGACTGTGGTGGGGGCTGACACTAGGCTCACCAGCATGGAACACACGCCAGTGAACGCGCCGCACATTGCATGCCCCCACAGGAACCTTGTTCAGCATGTATAGCTGACGTGCTGTTGATGCCACCTGTTGGCTCAGAGCAGCGCTGTGCCACTGCGCCCTACCAAAAGTACCAATACGCGAAAGCGGGTCTCGACCAGCTCCCCCCCAGCCCTCCCCCACCGTGCTTGTCCCGCCTCCTTGTCCCTGGCATCCATATCTCACCCTTGAGGAGGACCGCTGATCAACTCTTGCCCCTCCTTCACCCTGCCCCTCGGCCGGGAGCAGCTCCGCGCACTCGCCATGAAGCCTGGACAGCGCGGGTTACATGCACACTTAGGTGTCCCCTACATGCTGCCTGCCTGCATCTGGGTACAGCGCTGCGTATCGACCCCGCCCACCCAGTGCGGTTGTGTAACAGTGCACCTGGTACAATCAATTCAAAGACACAAGGCGGGTTAGCGTGCGTTGATGGGGATGCCATGCGCCATGCGCCGAGACCACGCGTCAAGGAAATGCAGTTGCTCTCACTACCTGCCTGGATCCAACAGTGGTCGAAAGTATCAGCAACACTTTGTGCGTGGTGCCAGCTGAGTTTTCCTTTGCTGCTTGCAAGCTTTGTAGTAGTTTATACAAACCAACCAGTCATTTCAACCTCCTCTTCACTGACAACACTGCCCTTCGCTAGATGGACCACAGTGGCGGAGGGGCCCCGGGTGGGGGCTCCTCCACAGTGACAGCCATCTTGTTGCAAGAGGCGCAGCAGGAGGTGGCGACACTACGCACGGACCTGTTCAACACGCGTCGTGTCGCCGAGGAGCGCCGACAAGCGTTGGAAACCACCACTACACAGCGTGACCAGCTCGCTCGAAGAGTTGCTGAGTTGGAGAGCTTTATGCAATCTGCACAACAGCAGCTCAGCGCGTTGCATGCAGTCCAGCACGAATGCGCAGGATTGCGCGAGGCACTCGCAACGGCCCACAAGGAGCAGGAGCTCAGCTTGCGGGCACGTCGGATCCTTGAACAAGAACTGCATGAGGAGCGGAGGCAGAGGGCAGCTGTGGAGGATTCCAAGGCAGTGCTGGAGGCAGAGCGGTCAAGGCTGCACAAGCTGCGTGATGATTTGACAGCTCAGGTGGGCATCATGCTGGCGGCACCATATTGTGTTCCAGAATTGTCGTGGTCGTGTTTGTTATAGACTTAGCCTGCCACAGCTTCCCACCTTTTGCGGCCCGTGTTCATATGTGCCACTTGATGCTCTCGCATACAGGTGCGCGTAGCACAGCAGCGGTCGCGTGAGGCTGAAGAGGAACAGCTGCGGGCTGAGGAGGATGCAGCACGACTACAGGCTGAGGTTGCTAGCCTCCAGGCACGGCTGCACAGCAATGAGGGCGAAGGCAATGGCAACACGCCTCTGGCGGACGCTGGTGTCCCACCTCAAGGACCAGCCACAGCTGCAGACCTTGCGCCCCTGCTGGAGCAGCTGGAATTCGAACGTGACAACGGCACTAAGCTGATGAGCAACCTCCAGGCAGCCAAGGCCGAAATCAATAACCTGCAGGCACGCATCACGCAGCTGGAGCTCCAGGCCAGCACGGCGCACCACCCACAACTTGAAATGGCACAGATACAGCAGGACCGCCTGCACCTACAGCAGGCGGTTGCTGTGCTCAACCAGGAGAACTCTCGCTTACAGCATGAGCTTCATGCCAGCAACATGCGCGCTGAAACGCTCGCCTCGCAGCTCCATGCTGCACAGGATGCAGCGGACGCAGCGACGAGGGCACTCGCACACAGCCAGGCAGGCGCCCAGTCCCAGCAGCAGCCTCCGGCCCCACTGCCCCAACACCAGGAAGAGCACCAGCAACCGCAACCGGCACACATGGCCAAAGAAGTGTCCAGCAGCAGCTCCTTCCCCGCAAGCAAGAGTAGCGACAACCTTGACATGTCAGGAGCACCGCTGTCTGCGGACGCGGAGAAGCTTCAGAAGCAGGTATTGAAGCTGAAGGCCAGCCGCGACAAGCTGCTCGTCGAAATCGAGTCGCAGTGGGAGGAGATTGAGCGGCTGTCGAGCGAAAACGCGACGTTGCAGGAGGAGCTCTCGGAGACCACACGCCTGGCGACCAACTGGGAGCACCAGGCGCAGGAGGCGCTGACTCAGCTGGACAAGCTGAAGGACTTATTGGAGGAGAGCGCCTCATGGCAGCACAAGGGGCCCATGGACGCGCAGACGATCGTGCCTGTCGTTCAAAAGCTGCACGCGGAGGTGTTGAAGGAGAAGGTCAAGAGCAGCGAGCTGGACGTGCAGCTGCGCGCGGTGGCCGCGGAGATGCTGCGCTGCCAGCACAGCAACCTCACGCTGGGCAAGTCGTTCCTGCCGCTGCTGACGGGCATCGAGGCGCGGCTCTCTGACATGTGTGCGCAAGTCAATGATGTGTAGGGCAGTGCGCCTTACTGCCTTGACAGGACACCTGTAAGCCATGAACGTTGAGCATTGTACACCTCCTCCCTAGTACACCTCCTCCCTTGCAACAGCCGCCGATCACACCGGCAGTGCACAGACAGTCCTGCACACCGCACTCCCCGCCCCTCCTCCCACCAATGCCCGTATGCAATGCATGCCCTGACGGCTCACCCCCTTTGTACCAATGATTTCAACATCCTTTCTAACAGTTTGAGACATGCAGCGCAGCAGGATGCAACGTTGCATGCGTTGGCACACACAAATGCAACATCCCTTGCAGCACATCCCTTGCCGCACAGCCGCTGGCGGTGATACCATGTACTATTGCAACACCGGTGATGAGAAAGGGTTGCGCTCGCCACCGCACCCCGAATGTAACGGCAGAGATGCCTATTGGCTGCATCTTCGATGCTTCCGGCATTTCACGCACATGAATGGAGGACACGCTCATGCAATACCGGTACGTTGATTCAGCGGCATGGGCGTGTGCACATTCGCACACAGTTCCGCACCACCACAGTTCCGCACCAAGCACGCAATGATTTTTGCGCACAAACAGCGCAACACGAAGCCACAACATCTTGGCTGTGTGTTGCTCAAAGTCCTGCAGTTGTGATAGGCATTACGGTATGGCAGTGTAAAGGTAGTTATATCCAGGGCTGATTGGGTTCACGGTGTGTTCGGTGCATGCTGCCGCATCCAAAGCATGCATGCAGATGCCAGCCAGCAGCGGTTTGTGTGCATTAGCCGGTCGGCGCACAGCGGATGTAGCACCAGCGCAGTATTTTAAACATGGCACATGGCACTTTCAACCGGCAGGGCCTTTACGCCTGGCCTCATACACGATTACATACTGCCACAAGTGCCTGCCATAGTGCCATTGCACTGCTGCTGCATCGCGTTATCCTTGTCATTCTGTCAGGTTAAACAGTCGTGCACACAGCGTCTTGAAGGTGGATAGGTTGAATTGCTGCCCCTGTTGCCCGCTGCTGCCCTGGGCCCGGTCAGCATCCGGTGGCAGCGGGTCGCTGCCGGCTGCGGTACGCGCCATGTCGATCAGCATTTCATCCTCCAGCAGCAGACCTAGAGATGTCGCAGCCTGCTGGATCTGAACAACCGCACACGCACATACAGCCATCGCGCACACATGTATTGACAATTTGACACATGATTTGTACCACCGCACACACAGGCATACACAGGGACACAGCTTGTTTGCCTCTTCAACCTTCGTGCAATCTATGCACGCTCTGGCTTACAAAACTGGCACATGCACAGCCAGGCTCGCTGATTTGAGCCCCTTGTGTGATGCATGCCCCCCAGGAGGCTGGGACTGCATCGCGCCCGAATTTAAACACAGCACCCAGGCAGGGGCTTCAACGGGGCGGCTGTCCAACAGCTGCAGTATCGTCCTGACTAGGCCGGAGGCCTGGTGTACTAGAGTTAGAGTGTGCATATGCTGACATACCCTGTGCATGGGGTGGGAGGGGCGGGTCACGGGTGCATGCATGTATCAATGCACCGTATGTGAGGATTGTGAGCAGATGTGCATGCATGCCCTGGCCAACGCATGTGCTGTGCCTAGCACCCGTGACAGACGCCACGCAGACATGCCAGCCTGCGGCAACGCTAAACACGCACCTGCTCCACGCCGACATACCCGCCCGGGTTGGGCCCGAACGAGGCAAAGATCATGCCGATATCCTTGGCAGTGATGGTCTCCCGCCGTGCGCCCTGCTGCTGCTGCTGCTTCCCACGCTTTCCGCCCCCCGACTTGGCCTTGCCGCCTCGAGCTTTGCCCTTAGCACCTGCTGCTGCTGGATGCTGCGGGGTGCCCGCGGCTGGGCTGTCGCCGCCCGCTGCTGTGCCATCGCCGTCGCCGTCGGCAGCGGCATCGGCATCGGCATCGGCGTCGTTGTCTGCAGCAGTGCTGTGGTCCCCTGTGGGCGTAATCATACACACACCCCACCCCAGCCGGGAGCGTTACTCTTCATGATCAAGTATCAGCGGCGCAACCGGTCAGCCGATCAGTCACCTGCCGCCGTTGTCAAGCTTGAAAGCTACCATGCTGACAATTGGCTGTGGCTGGTCCGTTGATGTGCTGGTGGGAGCCTTTCAACTGCACTTTGTGGCCACAATAACCTGTCCTCACACTCTCACGCGCTGGTCACCGCTCCCACACCGCCCCACACACCGCTCATTCGCTTGCACAGTGCCTGCGCTTGCATACACCCTAGCCAGTCGAAGCAGCAAAAACGGCCGGGCTGAAGCGGGCATACGGCGCGTTCAGCACTGCTTGGACGCAGTGCACCGGCACTAGTGGCGTAGCTGCACGAAGCACTTCTGCGCATGGTCTTGTCGCGTAGATTCTCTCACCTTTCTGCTGCTTCTTGGACTGCCGCTTCCCTTTGGCGCTACTGCCCTGCGCCTCGGCCGCACGCCGCTGCGGCGGTTGCTTCTTCCGCTTCTGGGACGGCGTTGATGCGCTCTGCGTTCGAGCCGCTGCTGCTGACGCCTTGGCATGTTGTGATCCACCTGCAGTAGTTGGATGCAAGCAGCATGTGCGTCGACGCGGGCAGGAGTGGAGCTAACGCACATTGCTACGCCTTTGGCTGTGGCATGCACAGGGCCGCAGGACAGAAACCATACGCTACATGGTGCATGATAGCTAACCAGCTGCATGAATAACGTGATAGCTTCGTTGCAATGCAAGCGCATGCATGGAGGGGCAGCACTGCAGGAGCGCACACACTGGATCGTGTGCAGCGACAGCTGGGCTTTGACGCGCTGCAGGGGCGATGCGGGAGCGGAGTAGCGTCCGTGCAGCTGCAGTTCGCGTGCACGCAAAGAGTCTCGAGCAGGTAAGCTGGCTTCAGCGGAAGCACGGCGCTGCCATTACCGTGCGTAGCAGCTCACCTTTGGGGTCCGCTGCCACTGCTTCGAGCTCATCAGAGCCTAATTCGGTTTCGGTGGTAGCGTCTGATTCTGGCCCCTCTGAGCCTGGATCGGAGGCCTCAGACTCCTGGCTGGCGTTCTCCTCATCTTCATCTGCACTCCGGCAGTCCAGCAGGCTCAAGTGAAAGACGTGCTTTTGCAGGAAGGACTGCGCTGGAGCGCACAAGCATGGTACATATGGTCAGAGTTTTGAACTGCATACCTGGCTGTGCGCTCTTCTTAAGCCGTTGGGTCGCAATTGCGGCTTGCGAGCGTGTTGACCTGAGAAGATGCAACGTGAAGTGTTGTGATTCACCTTTCAGCTTGAACCGTGTACACCACACACGCAGGGCAGTAAAGACAATAGTGGAAGACTCACCGCCTTGAGGGGGCTGCTGTCACGCGTGCTGGGGCCTTCATACGCTTTGCCTGTGTCTGTCGGCCTGCCTCCTCACGCGACTGCAGCACAGCATGCGTCACGCCACGCAAGCCAAAACTTGAAAGGTGGCAGAAATTTGCCAAGTACAATCAAACCTGTTAGATAACAGCACTGACCTCTGGTGGGCGCTTCTTGGTTGGCGCCACACGCTCTTGCTGAGGCCCGTTTAGAACTGGCACGGGCGATGTTTGGGCGACTTCCTGCGGCGGCACCTCCTCTGCTGCTGCTGCTGCGGACGGTGGTGCGTCATCTTCTACAGGTAATACTTCAGGCTGAGCAGTGCTGGGCCCCGCGTCGCTCATTCTTGGGACTGTTGGAGGAGACCCGACCTTGACTGACGCACAGGCAGGGGTGTGCAAGTCAAACCCGGAGTAGGGGCAGCGTGCTGGAGGCGCCGTGTGCCTCAATACCACTAAGTCGCACCACCGCTGGAAAGCTCATCTGTAAGGACATTGAGCTTATGTGCTGAATCGGGTTGTGCGTGCATGATGTCCATTTCCTCATGTTTTTGTGCTCCCTCGATTACACGCACACCACTCCCACCCCGTCACCTTGTCATGCATCCGCAGGCATGCAGGCTTGGCAGCGATGAAGTCATCATCTTGGAAACCACTGCTCCCAGGCTGCCCTGCCCTGCCGACCACGCGTGGCACTGAGCAAACCGGGTGCTTGCAGTGTCAGTCGACAGTGTTGAACAATTGGGCAACACGCTATCGCGAAACCTCGCTTGCCTGTGCTGCCACAATAGCGTACACTGCATCACTCCAACACTGCAGGAGACCAGGAGTGCTCATGGCAGTGCCGCAGCCCTGAAAGCTAAGTGAAGCGTGTCGCAGCACGAACGACAGCCATCTGGCGTACGCGGCCTCGAGTCCGCATGGTGCGCTGTGGAAGGCTCGCGCAACCCGCCTGCCAACACAAAAGTGCACAATTCAGCCAAGCATGCATGTAGAGCTCTGGTGCGCCGATGATGAGGTGCTCAGTCCGCTCACCGCTCACCAGCGGGAAGCAGCAGCGACGACCTGGCCCAATCAGAATTCCTCAACCCATGCGCTGCCACTGGCAAATCCCCAACTCCACCATCCTGCTGTGGCTGCCCCGGTCCCCCTGGGCACCTTCGGAATCGGGCCTGTCAGCATGTGAGTTAATTACGGGGTTGTGGCGGTGTTTGATCCCCAGGACCCTCAGATTGGTCTGCGCTGCGTCATAGGGAATCAGAGGTCTTATGGCGGGGTGCGCCTTGCGAGTGTCTGAACGCGCATGCGGCGCCCTTCCCAAACCTGCCCACACCTACCAGCTTCGTCGTCCGATTGGACGCCAACCCTACACCACAGTATATCAGTGCATGTGCCCAGGAATGAACGTTTGCAATCTCGCATGCTATCACATGGCATCCATGGGTGGCTGCATCATGATGTACGGATCGCATGGTCGCGGCAGAGGCAGAGTAGGGGGATGCGTTGTGCATCGCGTTGATCTACGGAATGTCACAATGCTGCGCAGGGGCAGAATGCAACCCCGCCGCAGTTGCTTGCCAAACACGCTGCATGCGAACATGCCAGCGGGGCGTATCCCTCACCCCCTTCTAATCCACCATGTTCAAGCACGGCGGAATCCACTCTGCGCGTCGTGAGGCGTGGGCGTGTGGCGCAGGCGCGGGCGTGGGGGCGGATCGGTCGCTGGCTGCGCATGGAAGCTGGCCATGCACACTGCAGACAACGCAATCTTGTCCGCAGTCTGAATCAACGTGTCAACGCGTCAGAGCGCCTGTGCGGGACACGCGCGCACCCACACACACCCATCAGCGCCAAGCCGGTCTTTCCATATGCATGGCACTCCCGTGTACAAGAATTCATGCTGACTTTGGGGACGCAGGTGCTGCCTGCTGCACAATCCACACACACCGGAAGTGCACACGGAAGTGTAGAGACCAAGACCAGGCCAGTGCAACGGGCAGGAGCTCCATGGCAGTGACCCAGATCAAAAACAACCCACGCCCTGGATTGCAGAGTCGGCCACCGAGCTCCGAGCGGCTGTGGACTCCGTACGTGGGCACCGAGGGCTGGGGACAGCGCCACCTGACCCGGGCTATTCCAATATCGTGAGGCTTGCTTATTGGACCGACCACATGGCACCTAACTCGCAGGCAGCTGCGCCGCTGCGCCTGTAGCAGTGTTTGTAGTCTGACTGTCAGACCCTCGTCGAAAGTGCATGCAGGAATGTTGCAGGAATGTGTGGGTTCGTTGGGTGCTGAGGCTTGCTTCGGCTGCTGGTCTCGCCCGTGGCTAACCGCCGGCGGCTGCCCTGCAACTGCCACCGACACAGACGGATGCCAAGGGATAATGAAGGGCCTGACCCTGCCACCTGGGTCTTACATCCTGATTGATTCTATATCAGGGCTCAGGATTGTATGTCAACTGCAGCACAACTCCGACCCACAGACTGCCATACATCGCTTGTCCTCTGTTCCACAACTCTTCAACGGCCCAGGTGACGTATTAGCCCGTATGGGTCCCTTCTTACTGCCCATCCTGCTGATATCGCTTCTCCTATGCCAGGTGGGTTGCATCAGCTGCCAGTAGCCAGCTTTGTTTGTATGTGCTTATGGTGCCGTGGAAGCCACCAGCCCTTGCGAGTACTGCTGCGGGTGGTTACATCGAGGCCGCCTTGGTGATGTGGGAGAAACTGACTAGGGCAGAGGGAGGGTCCAGAGGCAGAGGACGTGGTATTAAACAATCACTATCGTGTGCCTCACCCCTCCAATT
The DNA here is from genome assembly GCA_001662385.1 of Chlamydomonas asymmetrica. Lineage (NCBI taxonomy): Eukaryota > Viridiplantae > Chlorophyta > Chlorophyceae > Chlamydomonadales > Chlamydomonadaceae > Chlamydomonas > Chlamydomonas asymmetrica. The sequence continues at coordinate 219,081 of BDDA01000078.1, forward strand.
TTGCCCTGTTGCCACGTGCTCTTGGTTGGTCTTGCTTGCGAAGGCCAACGGTGGAGCAGTTTTTGAGGATGTCAAGCCCGTGTTCACCTCTCCAGATGATTATCGCATATTGTTCCATCCTATCACCCCTCCCAACAACCCAGCAACCATCGAGGCAGGAGTGACGAAGTTCAAGACCGCGCTTCAAATGCGTCACGTGACAATAGAAAAGCATGGTGTCATAGCAGGTGAGGAAGCTGGGTAACAAGCGTCAGCGGGCAGTCTTGGTCCAGATCGCATCACCGATCGAAGCAATATGTGCCTGCATACCTTGGTAACCATACACGGACGCACGCAGGCCATCAACGCCCCAACGCGCTCTATCCCCACCGCTGACGCGTGGCACCAATTGCGCAACCCACACACCATTTTCCACCACTGTGGGATTCTAGGGTGTGAAATTTCCATGTGGTACAGGAGTTTGGGGTATTGTGACATATGTAGCGACATGTTACGGTCCTAAAACCGGATTCTTGGGTCGTGCCAACAATGTGCCAACATGCATACGGCGATGGATTCTTGGTGCTTGGTGCGGGACAACACCCTGCTAGCCTGTTACTCGTCCACGTCACACACGCAGCCTTGCTGCTCATAACTCATCATGGCCCTCAACACCATACGCCCGGCTCCTGCGTTGTTCCCACCCCAGCTAGCACGTCCCTCGCGCTGCCCTGCTGGCCCCACGCTCACACTCACCGCGTGGCCTGCTCCGCGCTCCCCTTCCTTGCACCCCCTCCCCCCCCCTTTCCCCCCTTCCCCACCATGCAGCACACATCCACCCCCGCGGCACCGAGATCGGCTATGTCATCAAGGGCGCGATTGAGTTCACGTTCTTTGCGGAGAACGGCACGCGACTGAGCGTCGTGTTCCCGGCGGGCCAGGGCGTCGTCATCCCACAGGTGCGTGCGTGAACAGTGCATGAGTAGTGAGCAGTGGCGCTCCAGCAGCACCTGGTTTGGGCTACGCTACGGAGCTACGGCGTCACCTGTGACATGCTAGCTGGCTGGATGATACAGTAGGGATTACAGCCGGGCTGCCTGCCATAATGATGCACCTCCTGGCACGTACGATGCGCTGACGGTGTGATTTCAGGAGATTAGCCACGATATTGATGCAGCGTTCTGCTGCTCGCCGTGGTGCGTTTGTGCATGCATCACCAATGCACATGGCATTGCACAGGCTGCACAGCACCATAGACCAAACTCGTACAGTCATACTGCCTGCTCCTCACCCCTGCAACGCTGGCCATGTGCTCTGTGTCATGCGTGCGACATACACTCAGGGTTTTGTGCACTACGCGCGCAACCGCGCATGCTTCACGTCTGAGATTGTGGTGGTGTTTGACCACCCCGACCCTGGAGTGGTGTACGTGGGCCAAGCGCTGGCCGGGTTCCCCTCTGACTACCTCAAGAGCGCGTTTGTTGGCCCGGCGCCTAAAGCCATCACAGGCAACCAGTTCTTCATCCACCCAGGCTCTTGCGATCCTGCTTATGGTTAAGCGTACTTCAGACGGCGACACGTAGAGCACGGTGCTGGTTGGGAGTGTGCGGTTTCAGCTTGCTGGCTGCTCAGCCCATGCCATGTTTAGGGGTGTGGATTGATCAGGTCGCTGACTACAGGCGCTGAGTCCACACCTGTTTGCTGATATTGGTCGGTCGAAACTCGCTCGCAAGCCTCGTTTTTTGGTGCCCATGTTAGGACGCGTGGCCATGCACCGGACCGGCGCGTATGGATGCAACTGGCAGTATCGTCATAGCGTAGCCTTATTTGGCGGTCTACCCAGCCAAGGCAGTGAATAGGAGGTTGTCTGCTGGTGGACATTAATTGACATGGATTGGTGCAGCATTAAGCCCGGAAGTGCTTTTGGTAGGGAGCGGCATTCCTGCAAGCATATTGTGTGCATGTTGTGCTCGCCGTCAATTGTGCTTGCAACGAGTCGATGGGGTTGGTAAATAGAACATGCATGGTCTATGCACGCAGGATACCAATCGATGACATTGGCAAGGCCGGAGGTTCTGTTCCCTCACACAACGCAATACGCACGAGTCCAGTGACGTCAGGGCACACTTATGTTGCCGTACATAGCATGCAGGTGTAACTACTGTCAGTGCGTGATTACCATAGGATCCTACAACAACCCGTGTGCATGGCGTGGGCAGGTGCCGCCCTGAGGCTTTGCCACTGCTTTCCGATGGTTGCCTTCATAAACGGTGCCTGCTCAAGGTTGTTAGCAGATCGTGTGGACTGTGTAAAGATTAGTTGAGAGGCTGCAGGTGTGGCTTGAATCAGCACGCGGAGGTGCCAGCAATCACTTGCTGTGCACGCGTACGTTGCGGCTGGGTTGCAGGGGCAAGTACTGTACGGCACGTTGATGCCACCTTGATACATCCAGGACATGGCAGCGGGCCAAATAGCGCATTCTGCAATGCGCATGCACAGTCAATAGGGTGAGCACAATCCATGTGCACCCTGAAGGCTAGCTAAGTTGAGCCTGCGGGCGGCCCAATTGGGGACGAAAGATGAAATTACTCCAACCATCAGGACAGACGGACATTTTGGCGTACTGCAGTGATGCAGTGCTGGTCGCACCAGACCTAGAGCGTGGCATGGATAAAAGGCACGGCGTCAAGGCAGGGGACGCGAATAGCATTGCCGACTGCAGCTACACGAAATGCGGGCACGACGATATGGCGCGAACCCACGTGGCTGCAGCGCGCGGCGCGTTGCTTCGCGCCGTTTCCCCACAGTCCCTGCTGGCATCTGCCTGCATGCCACTCCCTCCACCTAGCCCAGGCAAAGGACAGTACGTGTCAGGGCTTGCCGTCGCACCAGTGCCACACATGCAGCGCAGGACCCAGCGTGGAGGCCGCAGTGCCAAGCATGCCCAGGAATTTCCGACCGCAGTGCAGTTCCTTTGCGTGCGATCGCGTATGGTTTCGCCACTCGATCCAACGCGAGCCGCAACTTGGCATCCAACAACTTGCACTCCATCAAACGTCAATCATGCAATTCAACAGGCACTGCCCATCTTATGTCCATCTTATGTCTCTGCGTGCATAACGCCCCGTGCATTTCACCGCTCACAGCCCTGACTGGTGCAGTCACGCGGCCTCATCAATGTGAGGGCGCACGTTGCCCAGTACGTCAACCAAGGTTGCCTTTGCATCCATCCATATAAGTTAACCCTTCATAAGGTATTCGAGCTGCCCATCGCTGCTGTAAACGCCATCTCATCTTGCGCACTGGTGCAACAGGTGCCTGCCCGGACAGTCCATTTGGAAGTGTTTTGCTTGGGCAATACCTAATTGTTCAGACTTGGGAATACAGTACATAAACATACAGGTCTGCTTGTAATTGTCTATTGGCCTGCTGTCAAGGGCATAGTGCTAGCAGCATATGTGAGCGTCAGTTAGTACGGGCTGCAACAACATGAGCAAGCAGCCACACACGTGACAGCACTAGCAAGCAGCCAGCATGCGCATGCAGCACATGCAGGGTGCCAGGGGCTAGCGGTGGTGGTAGGGGGCATACCCTGGGTAGTGGCTGGGGTTGTGAAATGATCCCTGCGGTGGGGCAGCCAAGGTGTGTCCGCCAGGCAGTTGTGGCGCCCCGGGCTGAACGCGCAGGCTGGCGGCTTGCGCCATTGCCGTGGCGCTGGCAAACGGTGACGCCATGGGCTGCTGGCCGTCCCGTCCCTGCAGCTGAGTCAGGGGCCCAGGCACCCCTCCATATAGGGGAGTACGCGCTTGCATCAGCCCATCTGGCACCGGCTGTTGTGGAGTGGGTGCTTGGCCCCTCTCGGGAACCTGGTTGGGACTGGGAGGTGGGTGGAGGGACGTCGGCTGCTGCAGCTGGTGGTGCTGCTGCCGGAGGGATGGGTTTTGGGGGAAGCTCTGCTGCTGCTGCTGTGGCTGTGCCTGTCCCTGCTGTCGGCCACTGGGCAGCAACACGCCCCCACACGCAGCAGGAGCCACAACATGCTGCTGCTGCTGCTGATCGTCCTGGTGGGAACGCGTGTCTTGATGGCCGCCAAAGCTGGGAGCACGCCACTGCTCCGGCCTCTGCTTCTGCTGCGTTGAAAGATGCCGGGCCGGGCCGGGTAAAGGTGGTGGGCCACCACCCATGCTGGGCATCGCGCTGTGTGCTCGCGCCATTGTCTGCGCCGGTGGGTGCTGCAGCTGCTGCTGCTGGGGCGTGTAGCGCTGCCGCAGGCTACCAGGTTCACCCGCAGCAGCTGGCGCAAAGTGCGCCAGGAACGAGGGCGTGTGAGCAGTACCGGTGCCGCCCGGTGGCATCGCCGCAGTAGGCGGCGGGCGCGTGTACGCTGGGGCCCCCGCTACGATCTGACTCATGATGCGGATGTAGGGATTGGGGTGCTCCAGATCGGATTGATCCAGATCCTGCTGGGGCTGGCGCTGTGCCTCGCCCTGCACGCCAAGCCTGTTCGGCCCAGCCTGTGCATACCGCCCTGCCATGCCCATTGATAGCGCACGAGTCATGGGCCCTTGCATCGGCTCCTCTGACCCAACCACCTGCTGCTGCTGCTGCTGTTGCTGCTGCTGCTGGTGTTGCTGGTTGAGCAACTGCGGCTGCTGCTGCTGCGGCGCCTCCGGTTCGTGATCCGGAGCCCGCTGTGGGTGTGGATGCGGAAGGTGCTGGTGGAACACGATGCCACGTGGTCTTGCTACTGATGGCACCTTGCGCCAGCGAGTCGACGGCTGCTCTCCGCCCTGCGCGCGCCCCCTGCCTTCCTCATCTGCCCCCCAGTCCACTCCCCCACCGCCAACCCCGCCGCTCACGCCTCCATGACCACCTGAACCGCCGCTCGGCGCTGCGGCGCCAGCCCGGCGCGAGCCTTGACGGCCCGAACGTGAAGCTGCGCCGCCTTTCGTTCCGCTCTGGCTCCGTCCGTTGTGCGGGCCCCGCCATTGCGTCCAGTAATCGCTCCCTGCATCATCCTGGTCGTCACCCTCGCCCTCGTCCCCATTATGATCGTATGCTTGACGATACGCGTCTTCATGGCCTCCGCCGAACTGCCCTTCCTGGACTTGCGGGTCCGAGTGGTCGCCACCATGGTCCATGCCGGGCTGGAAAATGTAGCGGGGTGGGCGATTTGGGTCATCATCAAACCAGCCCAGGAGAGCGCGCTTGCGCAGGCGGAAGCGCCAGCGCGCCTCTCGGATGTCCTCCGCGGGCCGCAGGTTGTCTTCCAGGAAGAAGCGGTTGACGTCCTCGCTGGCGATGGAGTGGTGCACCGCCAGCGCGCACCACATACCGTCACGGTCGCGCAGCAGCAGCAGGCACAGCTGCGTGCATGCATGCATGGGAAGACAACGTACGACGGCAGGGTGTGTGGCGTGAACAGCGTTTACAGATGCAGAAGGCGCCCTTGTTCACAGCCGAATGCTGTAATCAATGAACAACGCAGCAAGGGGAACAAATGGACGTGCCTTCTGAACTCCAGGGTCACTCCAAAGCTGCACATGTGATCGTGCATGCGCAAAGCGGTACAATCGCATGCCGACCGCACCTGCTCAAAAAGTGCTTTGGCACGGCGCTCCTCCTTTGACGCCGCGCTGTCCTGGCCGTAAAAGAGCAGCTCCAGCTTGCCAAACTTCTTCGAGTTGTAGGACTGTCATGGAATTGCGGTTGGCGCGTGGGAGGGCGACGAAGGAATGCATAACGGTGTCAGCGGATCACTGGACAGTGAGCATTACTGTGGCAATATGGCATTGGTGACCGTGCCATATCAGACTGGGCTGCAATCGGGCCGCTGTGATTCCCGAAACAAGGTTAGTCGCTTGCAGTAGTATCATACGCGCACTGCTGTGAGGCTGAAAAGTGAGCTTATGTGTCCACCATAAGGCGTACAAGCTTCGTGCAGCAGCACAGAGATGCACGTGCTGAGGGCCAGCACTCACATCATCAAGCGCGACCAGGTTGTTGACGAACTGCACGAACAGTGACAGCTGCTCGCGTGCCGCCACGTTGATGGCAGCAGGAGGAAGCGGTGGAGGGAGTGGTTGGGAGGCGCACACATGGGCAGGCAGCAACACATCATGGCAGGTGACACAACCAAGCAAGTTAGGGCTGGCCAATCCACTCACAAGCATGGCGGGCTCGGCTGGTTTTTGCAAAGGCACGCGGACAGGACAGCAGGCAGACGGCATCCCAAATTCCCAACGCATCAGTGTCAACATATGCGTCCTGGTGTGCTATGAGCGACAGCGCGCTGCATCCAGTAACCTCCCCCCCAAAGCCGCCTGCCAACCCCCCAACACAACCGAGCTGCGTGGCCTAACTTGGCAGCGGGTGTGCCTGCATGTGTGATCAACGAGGGCAACACCTACACCGCTTGCGTGCAGTCACTGCTGTAGTGTTGTGTGGGTAGACCCGGACGGGAGCGCTGCTGCCTCACCTCCACCCAGCCCCACTGGCTGAGCGTGAGCCGGCCCATGAAGGACAGCTGCATGAGCTTGGAGTAGATGGCCACCACCGCGCCGCCCACCATCAGCGCGCCCGCCACACACCTGCGGCATTGTAGTGAGAGCACACGCGCGTGAGTCAGCAGGCAGAGCACCGCCCAGCGTGACGCAGTCGTTGTATGCATGCATGCATAAGGCAAATGCAGAAACGCTAGTGACCCTCATTGTGCAGCCCAATCAGAAGCGCTGCAATCGGTCATACAAACTCGTGTGCCTGCTCGTGTACTGGTGCATTCATGCCACGCCTGTCGGGCTGGCTTGTCCCTTCAAACAAGCATACACACAGGGGCCCTATAGGAGCAGCGATTGCTTGACATGCATGTAAGTGGAATGCCGCAGCCTTTCTTCAGCTCAGGAGCCAACCAAATACCTAACCACGGCGGCCCAGGCAGCGCCGCTACCGCAGTGCCGCACTCACTGGCACACCACCAGCAGCGTGAGGCCCGCCTCGTACGCGATGTTCCAGCGCAGCGCAAACCTCAGCAGCCAACTGCACGCAGTAGCGGCGCCGCATCAGGCACACCAAGCACAAGCTTCGTTCAAAAAGCGCTTGCTTTCTGAGAACAGACAACCCCTTGCAGCTGGAACATGCCAGCCGCCAAGGCATTCGTTCATATTCTATGGCACAGGCACTGCGTTCTTGCGACCCACATGCACCGTTGCCGGCGCAATGCAGACAGTACATGTACTCTGCAGCTTAAATTGTCACGGGTCGACAGCCATGACTCAAAACATGTCGGATGGTAGATGGCTACAGCAGCACCACCAATCACGATGACATCATTTTTGTACACATGCAGTAATGCAAACCCTGATTATGGTATTGCCTCGGTACGCTAAGCAGCGTGGGTAAGCAGTATTGATCATTCAATTCACTCTCAGTAATCGGTGCCTCAGTAGTCAGTAGTGCTCAGTGATATAGTGACTCACGGGGGCGGATTCTCCAGCTTGTCCTTGTACCACACCTCCTTGTAGCGCATCCACTCGTAGCCGTTGCTGGGGTTGAGCAGCACCAGCGTGCGCAGCAGGCTGAACTGCAGCGAGCTCAGGCTCTTGTACAGCTTGCGTGCACGCGCCACCACCTGCATGACGCACATGCATGACGACATCCAGGACCCGCCCCACTCATCAGGGCAGGCCGGCAACAGCGCGTTGCCTACCCAATTGCACCCACCAACATCCTGAGAATCATGCAGGGAAAGGACATGTGGCAGTGATGCGGTGCATCGACGTTCATGTCGGCTGGCCCTTAAAGCTGCATAGCATGCTGCCACATCGCCACCCATTCCATGTATAAAGCATGCGAATCCTTCAAGCGAGGCTGTGTCCCATGCCAGGCAGCTTCAAGTGCAGGCCGACTGCAGCGTTGGCACACCACACCACCATACCACAGTCACGAGTATGTCCTGTTACTGCAGCATTCACTAGCCACACTAATGCAGGGTGCAGCCAAGACGGCGGCGCTGCCAACAGGACACTCACCACCAGGCCGTAGTCTCTGCTGCGCTCCTCTGACATCGTCACCTGCATTGCATGTGCATGGCACGATGCATCGCTTTGGTAAAGTAGCGTGTGCACCAGGGAAAGCAGGCGCTCTAACTCTGCGGCCATTCAATCTTCCGGCATGGGGAAGCCGTCACAGTGGCATGGTCAGGCGTTGTGGTGCATGAATGCAGCATGTAGCGGCCTTGCCGTGTATTCTCAGCGGCTACCGATGCCGGAGTGCAGGGGGCAGCGCGCCTTGCCCCTTGCTGCCATGGCGCACCCCGCACCCACCTACATTACCTGGTCTCCATCTGGGCGAGCATGGCCCGTTCGGCCGAAACGCATACCATGTATCATAACGTAAAATGACATTACGCGGTGTGTGATGCATTTGCACCCCGCACTGCCAACGTTGCCTGCCCATGCAGGTCTCCTGCTCCTGACCCAATTGAGTCACCCTGAGCTCCCTTGCATGACATTTGCACGACCAGTAGCATCCCTGGTAGCATCCTAGCATGGCAGTACAGCAGTACACTCCAATCAGTCCAATACAGTAACCAGTACACACCAGTACAACGTACCGCAAGGTAGTACTGGTAGAGCATGGCGACGGAGAGCTTGCCGAGGTACAAGCTGGAGCGGCCCAGGCACAGGCTCACGACGGTCAGCTCGGTAGCGGTCACAATTGTGTTGGGGATGGAGTAGGACTTTGACTGACCCGAATCATCCTGCCAGGCAGCAAACAATTGACGCGATACCATGTCAGGCGCGTGGCTGAACGGAACAAGGCTGACGGGGCAACCATCACGGGCAACCATGCTGATGTAGTGATGTGCCAAGCAGCTGCAATTCTCCACAGAAAGGTTGATGGAGTGCAAGGGTCCCGCATACAGGCACACTGCCTCATGCGATGCCTGAGGCATCTATATAGATATATGGGGGGGGGCGGGGGGGGGAGGGTGTAGCAGGGGGGGTAGGCGTGGAATGAATCCAGCCTTGTTGTGGTCCCATAAAGTAAAAGCAGCTTGCTGCTTGCAGCTGCTTATCCTCACAGCATCTGGGTGCATACCTGCACTGCACGGGAAGCGATGGGCATTCGATGGCCTGCTGCACTAAGCAGGACAGGCTTACCTTTGTGCGCGTGGCAAACGCCATAATGACCGCAGCGACGTTGATACACAGCTGGGACAGGAAGAACAGAAAGTTCACGAAACGGTACACCGTGCATTGCTGGCTGCCAATCTCTTGTATGGCAGCGTACACTGGCCGGATGCTGCGTGTCTGCATCAAGCAACACAGGGCAGGACGCGCAGCAGTGTACACTCAACCACCTGTTGCAAACACACGGGACGCGCGGACCGCCAGTGCACCAAGGGCCAACCCTGGGCGGTGGAAAGCGTGGTGCAGAGCGGGCGCTGAAGTTGCGCCCTGGATAGCGGTGCACCTAGCAGGGTGTCAGATGGTGTTCACTCGACACTCTGACAGCACTCGGGCGACATGCCCTAGTATGTATGGTGTGTTCTCGTAATTGCAGACGGGGACTGGGGAGTCGCCCAACTACGCCCAACTGCTGTGCACAGCTGGTCTGAGAGTGCTGGTATGTTGGTGAGAGATATGCTTTGATGACAGCGTGGGGAAGGTTTGCACAGCCTCACTCGCTTCAGCGTGCGTCAGGGTGATGGCCACCCAGGGCACGAGGGGTCGCAGTGCCTAACACGTTGCTTTCAGCGCAGCAACCTCAGCGCAGCACACTCACCGTGCTATGTCCTCCCAGGCAGCATTGCTCAAGCTCCTGCAAGTGAACCAGCGCAGAGCCTCAGACAGGTCAAGGTGTGAGCAATGCGCACGGACGCATTTCCAAGGTATGAACCCAAACCGCACCTTGAACTTGTCCTGAACGCGAGGGTGGAGACGTGACCATATGTTTCCAGACTGAGGCTCACGTGTGTTGTGCGACCCTGCACGGCAGGCCCGTTCACAACTCGCGGTGAGGTTCAGCCCACCCAGCCCGACAGCTGCCGAAGTGGGACGCAAGTTGCTGATGCACGCAAGGTGTACGATACCTTTCAGCACGGCATATACAGCACTCAAGAGGTCCTGCTTAACATCTTCAGGCTCCGCAGTGTTTATCTCCAGCCCTGCTGGTGCGCCAACCGCTGTGCTTGCAGCCATTCGGTTTGCCTTGCGCTCCCTGCCTGTCACCACCCGGTGGTGCTGGGCCCCATGGAGAGCGACAATCATCCGCCATGCTGCATCGTGCCTGCAGCTTGACTGCTACGCAGGGTTTGTGAAGTGATACGGTGGGGCGCTGCAAAGATGACAGACTGAAAGACAAACTTCCAAGATAAACAAGACCACAAAACCTGGCAGACCAAGTTCTTTCAGGTGAATAAAAGACAACAAATGTATTGGACCTGGTGTACACTCCGTGGGCAGGCGTCTTTTGGTTTTTAGGTATTTCAACCATCATGCTGCGGTACGTTTGCCTTCCATGATTCAAGGTCTTCAAAGACTCTCTGACAGGCAACCTCCTTTCCAGGTAGATTTCATTTTGATACATTGTTAGCTTTAGGCCACCACGATGCAGTTGTGTGGGACCTCCGGCAGGGCGCTGGGCCGCCCCGGACAGGCAAGTCGGCGTGTCAGGGCTTGTCTATGTGGTGCTGAGCATGAGTGTATTGTTCAAAGCACTTGTATCGCATACTAGATACTATAGTTACTGCCTGATAGCCTACTTGATCCGCCCAACACATCGCGCTTGATGGTTGGCTGAGTGCAGGCTACGTCGCGCATCTCAGGGCGCCAAGCTTTACCTTGCCAGGCTTTCTCTGCTGAGCTTGGTGCTGTGAAGTGCTCTTCATTTTCGGCCCAAGCGGGACCTAAGCAGCAACAACCAGCGCGTTCGGCGGTTGTACCCTGTGCAGTGGTGAGCACATCAACTTCGTTTGCCGAGCAACTGCAGGACACTCTGGTGCAGTGTGCCTACAGATTGGCCTGCTGCTGCAATATATGTTGCAGGCCACTCCCGCATCAACACGCGATGCCGAGGTGCTCAACGCCTTGCGTGTCGTTATTGACCCTGATTTCGGAGAGGACATTGTGACGTGCGGGTTCGTAAAGGACTTGGTGGCAGGGGCAAATGGCAAGGTCACATTCACCCTGGAGCTCACCACGCCAGCATGTCCGGTGAAGGAGCAGTTCCTCAGGCAGAGCGAGGCAGCAGTCAAGGTGAGCGCTCGACACGCAGCTGCGTAAGCAGCCACGCCAGCCTGCGTCCTGGTCCTTGCACGCTAGGCAGGAGCACGTGCACGTGCATGTACTGTCTTGCATGCACTCTGCTGCAGGTACCCTAGTGTGGGTACCGCTCGACCGCACCTGCACCAAGCACAGAGCGCAGCCGCCCGTTCAGGGTCTGCACGTGCATGTCAGCATGTGTGCTCTTGAGCCATACAGTTGTGTGGGTTGAAACCAGGCCACCCTGTGCATCATACTATGCATCTTCCTGTGCATTGTGATCGGCCCCGTTCTTGCATGCGCCCTGGTCAACGTTGCAAGATTGCATTTTGATCATCATACTGTACCGCGTTGGCAGCCGTACCGCCGGCACCTGTGTGCGTGTGGGACGTCATGCTGACGAAGGGAATGCTCTCAGCAACCAGAGTCGGCGGATGCGATGGCATCGCTGACGCTGCTTGCCTAGTTGCATGCGGGACACCACGGCAGACATCCTGGCACTGCTCTAGCACCATGTCAGAGCCTCACGTTTGCTCACTGACCCAATACTGGTAGTGGCCTTGTAATCGCCAAATGTGAAATCCTCCAACAGCAGCTGTTGTGCAACTCGCACAGGCTGTGATCCAAAGTAGAGATCCGATCGGATCTACCAGCCATTAAGGTGTGCTGGTGCGATCTCGACTGATCTTCCATGCAGACGCTGCCCTGGGTGACCGACGTGTCCATCACCCTGACGGCGCAGCCTGTTAAGCCGCTGATGCCGGACAGCGGCCGCCCAGGCGGGCTGGCCAAGGTGCGCCACATCATCGCCGTGTCCAGCTGCAAGGGAGGCGTCGGCAAGTCCACCGTGTCAGTCAACCTGGCCTACACGCTGGCGCAGATGGGAGCCAAGGTGGGAGGGCAGAGATCTCGCTGCATGGTCATGCAACCTGTAGATTCAAATAAGGCACATGCATGCTGCAGATCCGGCTGCAGAGTCCCATGCGGGCTTGTTTGGAAGCGCGCTTTTCGGGGGGGCTGATGCACATCAATCAACCTGCCTATGCAGCATGCCGTGAACTGCAAGGAAAGGGTGATGCCGCCACGCACCACACCAGCCCTGGCAACCACACCGGTATGACAGTCAAATGCTATCCGTGTGTCATGTCCATACGAACGCATGCCAGGTGGGCATCTTTGACGCGGACGTGTACGGGCCCAGCCTGCCGCTCATGGTCAGCCCGGAGATCCCCATCCTGGAGATGGACCCCGCCACCAAGGCCATCAAGCCCACAGAGTACGAGGGCGTCAAGGTGGTGTCGTTCGGCTACGCGGGCCAGGGCAGCGCCATCATGCGCGGGCCCATGGTGTCGGGGGTCATCCAGCAGATGCTCACCACATCGGACTGGGGTGAGTGGGTGACCAACCCCTAGAGGGGATGAGGTGCACAAGTGACCCCCCCAAAGGGGACGATGCTGTCCAAATGTGCCGCATTGCGGTTTCACATGCATGCTCACATATCACACGCGTCTGTCCCACACGTCATGGCAGCATGCACACAGCACCGCCTGGCTGGCTGAAACAAACAACACTTAACCAACCATTTTGGGCCATTTTGGGGGGGTCACAAATTTGAAGACAGCGCGCCTTGGAGTGAGATTTTGGCTGGTCCACTTCACACAGCGCTACTATGGTCATATAAGCGCGCCTTTGTGCTGCTCTGGTGGGATATGGTTCTGCGCTGGCGCAGGGTTTGGGTGAACGAACATGGGCAACCAAAAACAGGGTATGGTGGTGCATGCCATTGCGGCACTCGCAAGAACCACGGCGCTCTTGGTACGCCCGTGGACTGTAGCGCGTTGTTTGGTATCTTAGCTTGGCCTTCTGGCGGGTTAGCCGGTCGGGTATGTCTGTGGGCGCGAGTCAGGCTGAAAACCCCTCAACCTTCCATTTTGGGCAGGCAAGCAGGCCGCCCACCCATCGTGTGGCCCTGGGTAAAATGTGGGTGCTGCGTGCGCCATTAGCACTTCTAGGGACTTTGTCCAACACAGGCTAGCAGGTGACCAGCGGCACCAGCTCCTTTGACCTTGCCTTCCGCTAGCGGTCAGCCTGAAAGGTGTAGTACGTGTACTGCTCGTCCCGGGGACGACGGGAGCAGAGTTGGCGCAGTTTCAGGCTCAAGAAGGGGCAGGGGGCCTGATGGCCGATATCGGCCATCTGGCCAGTTAAGGGTAAATTATCACCATAAGCAGCGGTTCAAGCTGAAGTAGGCTGATCCAGGATTTGCATTCACAACGCCCAACGAACCCTGATTGTTCAGTGGCTGATCCTGTCAATTGTACTGGGCTGCAGGCGAGCTGGACTACCTCGTAGTGGACTTCCCACCAGGCACGGGTGACATCCAGCTCACGCTGTGCCAGACCGTGTCCTTCAGCGCGGCCGTCATCGTCACCACGCCCCAGAAGCTGGCCTTCATAGACGTCGCCAAGGGCGTGCGCATGTTCGCCAAGCTGTGTGTGCCGTGTGTGGCGGTGGTGGAGAACATGAGTTACTTTGACGCTGACGGAAAGCGCTACCACCCCTTTGGCCAAGGCTCCGGTGGGTGGGATGCCTGATGACAGATGGTGTGAGCGCGTGCGTTGAAATTATTTGCTCCCGTGGGGCCATGCAGCGTGCATATGCGTAAGGACAGAGATTGAACCTGATAATGGGGAGGTGTATGGGCTCCTCTGGCAGCTGCCTTGATGCAACGGTATCATAAGGTGGCTGGAGTAAGCGCGGTGTGCCAGGGAAGATATGCAACAGTATTTGTGATGGTCCAGCGATGCTGCAGCTAAAGCTCAGCGCTCAACGTCACGGAAGGCTGAAGGGCACCCAGCCTGGAGCGCGTGTGCGTGGCCAATGGTGTGAGGGGCAGTCGTTTGAAGGAGCATGGCGGTTGGTTATGAGGCGGAAGGGAAAGCAGAGGGGGCAAAGAGGGGGAGGAAGGGGGGAGGGGCGGCACGCCTCCAGCCAAGCACTGCATGCAGGATCTGAGCAAGGCTCGACGCCGTGCAATGACCATGCTAGCAGCGCTGGTAGGCACGTTCGTTGTGTTGGGTCGGGGGCCCGCCTGATGGCGGACCACCGGCATCACCGGCCTGAAGCTGAACCCTTGCTCGCGTGCTGGGCGCCATGCATGCCTTGGTGACACTGCAGGGCGGCGCATCCAGGAGGACTTCGGCCTCCCAAACCTCATCCAATTCCCCATTGTGGAGGATCTCTCAGCAGCGGGCGACGGTAAGTGTGTTCAAGCAGCGCAACAGCCTTCCACCACAGCTATGCCCTTCTCCCACGCTCAACAGAGGGGGCAACACATAAGTGGCCAGTGCGCATGGCATGGTGGTTGGTGCCTGTGTGCAGCGGGTGCTGGTTTTCGGTCTGATGGTTTTCGTGGTGTGTGTGGTGTGTGCGTGCGTGTGTGGTGTGTGCTGCAGGCGGGCGGCCGCTGGTGGTGGCCAACCCCACGTGCGCCACCGCCGGCCAGTTCATGGAGCTGGGCGCTGCGGTGGTGCGTGAGGTGGCCAAGATGGGCGGCAAGGCCAAGGAGCCACCGCTCGCCTACAACCCTGCGCAGGTGAGGCCACACGCCATAATATGTGCTTGTGACATGCACGCTGTTGAGCGCCACAGTGCTCTTCAGGGCCGATCAACAAAAGGATGACAGCGTCGTGACATCCAGTGGAGTCATCCGCTCTTGTTGGTCCAGGGCGTGTGTGGGGGGCGGGGGGTAAGGGGTACGTGGGGTTGGCTTGTAAGGCTGCGGGATGCTGCCGTATCGGCAAGGCTGCTCATGCAACACGCTTTGGCTGATGATGGCAAGCACAATGGATGCCGGATCAGGTCATGGTATGGGAAGCGGTAAGAGGGTGAGTCAGCATTGAAGGGTTAACCCAGGAATACCTGCAGGTAAAGCTCAAGGGTGTGGCGTTACATAGCAGGGCAGCCCACAGCGCCAGAGATTCACGATGCAACGCAAAAGTGGCCTTCATTTCCAGTCCCCTGTCCCCTTCTGACGTAACCTGGTTTCCGCTGCGCGCTGCATGCTTGCAGAACCTCGTGCGCGTGCAGCTGCCAGGCTCAGAGGCCTTCTGGCTGCCCGCCGCCACGCTCCGCCGCAACGACACCTCCGCCCGCAGCATCAACGAGTGGACGGGCCAGCGGCAGGCGATCAATGTGCCGGATACCATCAAGCCGGTCTCGATTAACCTGCTCGGCAACTACGCGGTGCAGATCACATGGGAGGATAGCACCAACCAGGTGGCGTCGTTTGAGCTGCTTGATAGCCTCAGATCAGAAGGGGTGGACCCTTCGGCAGGCGCGCCTGCGGCCAGCGCCGGTGGGCGGGTCAGCGCAGACGTTGGCGGCTTGCAAGCGGTTGCTGACCTGGCATAACTTATATCGTGATGGTTGACTTTGCATCACTTGGCCATCACTTGGCTGAAATCGTGATGTGCTGGAATGGACCCGCGTAGTGAGTGGGAGGTCACAGGGACCCAATCGAGAGCACGACCTCGCTCTGGTTCGTGCGTTACGCCACACTGCCAGAGCGCCGTTCAGTCGAGCTGCAGCTCGCAAGCGTGCGCAGGGTTTAAACCTTCGACTGGTTGCTCTGCCTGTGTGTGAGGCATTGCATGAAGGTGCCACGGCCGTTGACCGTGTGCCCGCGGGCATTAATAACTGCATGATCACGCTGCCTGCCTGAATAAACGGCCTGCAACGTCCTCCGTCCCAACGTCCAACGTCCCCAACGTTGCACCTGCACGTCTTGTGCGCAAGACCCGCATACGATGTGAGCGGCCTCGCCGATGCCATGCTAGCAAACACGCTTGAGCACGCAAGGCTCTGGTTAACTCGCCCTACTTAGTAAACCAGGAGGCCTGCCTACGTGGCCACTGAGTGAACACACGTAGCAGGCCTGCACTGGCAACGAGGTTCAGTCAAGCTTCAGCCAGTATACTCAGTCTCAGTATTACAACATACACTGCATTTTGCACAAATGGATGTATTAAGCATGATGGGACTAGGGCCAGGACAAGGCCCAATCATAGCCAATGGCTGCATCAAGCAACGAGCACAGCCTGGCATTACCTCCTTGCAAATGTGTGTCACACAGTTCTTGGCAACAACAAGGGGCAGCAGTACCGTAGCAATTCCTCAGAGCACCTCCCATGCGCATATCCCTATCACGCAGGTATGGCACATAAATCTTCATGATGCCTTGCCTCAATATGCTGCCCGAGTATGTATTCCTGGCTTCCTAGACATGTTCAGGCGCTCACGTCCATGACCAACGCAGCTCCTGAGCGCACTGACACACGCCCCAGCATGCACGTTAGGCAAACAGAAATGCAAGCCTGCCCACCACACGCAAAAGGACAGCGCGGCGCAGATCGAGCAGTCGGACAATTACAGGTATGTGTAATAGCGAGCGCGCTGCAAAGGGGCAGCAAAGCTCTGGAAATGCAAGATGAGTGCGCGCTACGCTGCAGAGAAAGACCAGCCCATACTACAGCGCACTGTGGGCAATTGAGGGAGCAGTCCCTGCAGGCACAGCTACCGACGCAGATTCATATCATCGCAAGAGCACGCACCGCAACCGTTCAGCTGGCCACCCAGATGGCCATGGCAGGGCCGTGCAGAGGTGAGACAGGAGCGATGGGGCCGCCAGCGGCCTCAGCCGGCCGTGCAGCTGGTGATTCAGCACGGCTCCTGCTGCCTGCTGCAGGTGTGGACGACATCCACCCACCACGGCGGCAGCTGAAGCTGTGGCTGGGCATGCTGCTTGCACAGCCGAGCACGGCAAAAGCTGTGCGTGCAGTGTCTGCTGCCGCACGAGCCGCGCCACAGGCACCCCAGTACGAGGCGCAAGCGCCCTCCGTGGCACGAAACAGACGGGGGAAGAAGGGACGAGGGAAGAGTAGGACGAAGATGAATAGTAGGGCGACTCCGCCGAGGCGGGCCTGCGGGCTCCCTCCCGCACAGCGCCGTCTGCCCAGCACTGCCGGCGGCGGGCTTTAGGCGGCCTTGGGGGCGGGCGCGCCGCCGTGCCCGTGCTTCTTGTACTTGGAGGACATGACGGTGTAGAGGTACGTACTGCACAGGGGCGGCAAGCAGCGCACGCGCAGTGAAGGTCAGGCGTTGCCTGGTCCCATACACCCAGGCAGCGCCCCACACCACACCTAGGCTAAGAGGCCGGTATTCACTCATGCGCTTCTGGGCATGCACATGCAGCGGTCTGCCTGTGTACAGCCATGCTCATGCACTCCCTTCTCCCTGCCCGTTTCGTACCTTACCACTCCTGATGCTTCTGCACGCAGTGGCTGTTTTGCATGCAAATTGCTCCTGTAACGTTACCCTCTGACCGGTCACACACATGCAAGCGCTCCATTTCCATTTCGCCCATGCGCATGCACTCCACCTGCAGGCGCTCCCTCCCATGCACACGTCCGCATCAGCGCCTGTGTGTGCTTACCCAGCAATGGCGATGACTGTCCCGACCAGCGCCTGCGTGGTGAGGACCTGGTTGAAGAAGAGCACCGAGGAGAAGATGATGGCGATGCGCTTGACGACGTTGCACACGCCGTGCGACACGGGGCTCACGCGCTGCAGCGTGTTGAACGCAAACTGCAGGGGGGGACGGCACAGGCAAGAGGCAGCAGCGCCGACAGCACAGATGCCGGGATTGATAAGTCGGGTGTTGCTAGTGCTGTGTGGGATGGAAGGCCACCGAGCACTATGCTTGCAAGACGAAGGCTGGCAGGTTTAGCACCTGTACACACACATGCGTGCATGTGAGCCTACCACGCTTGCGTTGGTGAACCACATGACAACAGCTCATATGCATCGGCCATAGACCATGCACACATGATTACTGCGATGTTGCGCAGCTACACGTCATTCGCTACACTCCGCAGCAATGCTGCCCAATCACACACCTAGGTTCAACAGAGGAATGCTTTTGAGGGAATGCAGGAGGTGGTAGCGGCCCGGTGAAGCGCGTACCATTCAGCGCTGAATGTCACACGTTTCACCAGCCGCTACCAGCTCTTGCATTCCCTCGAAAGCATTCCTCCGCAGCTTGGCGGCACCAAATCCTTAGCAACATGCATTGATGCTGATGGGCTCCTTACCCAAGCCCCGTGATCCCCGCCCCACCCCCGTCACCCCCCCACCCCACCCCTCGCACCC
>BDDA01000079.1:0-11328 GCA_001662385.1 Chlamydomonas asymmetrica
TGGGGCAATGCTGCCCCTAGCATGCGTTACGGGTGCATCACACTGCATGAACATCCAAAACTCGTGGTCGAGTTCCGAATCCATGCTGCATGAGTGCCTGATATAGCAATACGCCTGTAACCAATCATCATCACCGACGGTGCCCGACGGTTAAGGCGTCAGGCTTGTGATTGCAAGGTCATGAGTTCGACTCTCGCCGTCGTCGGGGTTCGTTTCCCCTTGGTTCCCCCAGGTAGGTAGTAACATTCATGACTTGTCCTGGTCATGGGTTCGAAACCCGCCTTGGGTGGTTTCCTTCGCCGTTGTTGCGGCCGAGATGAGGATGGATTTCCTGTGGCGCGGGGCACCCCATCCCCCCACAGAGGTAGTAACATTCATGACTTGTCCTCGTCATGGGTTCGAAACCCGCCTGGGGTGGTTTCCTTCGCCGTTGTTGCGGCCGAGATGAGGATGGATTTCCTGTGGCGCGGGCCACCCCAACCCCGCGCTACGGGAGCGCGCCCTTAGCGCCCTTAGGGACCGTCAATCCCGGGGCTTGTCACTGTCCCGGTGTGGTTTAATGCAGCTGTGGCGGATGGAGCAGGGGGCGCCCACATGCAAGCTTCCTCACCAAGAAAAAAAAATGTCTTGCATACCGGTATCCTGGGTTGGCAGACTGGTGAGCCCCTTTAGGGGGTGAGTTGTGCCAGCATACGCGGGTGCACTCGGATGTCCAGCCTACAGAGGACTCGTTCGTCCGTGTTTGGGTTGACGGCGGCCTGTGCCGCACGCGCGCGGCGACGCACCCGGGCCATCTGGAGACTTTGAAGGTCTTGCTCTCGGCGCCGCATCCGGTGCCTGCCCCGCCCTAGCTCAGCGTGCAGGCGGACCGGCGTGTGTGCCGGGCGGTTTTTGTTGCCAGGGGGCGCTGGCGCTTGCTGCGCCCCGCGAGTTTGCCCTTGGCTGCCGCTGGGACCAGGCGGGACCTGACCCCCGGGCGCACCGTCTCAGTCGCCTTGGGGGAGCCGTTTGGGGGTTTTGGTGATGTCTTGTGTGGGGGGTTGTGCTGTCGTGTGCCTTCGTCTTGTCCGCCGCCTGCTGGGTGCAATGTGGGGATCCCGTGGTGCTTGGTCAGCTGCGCTTGGTGGAGGCGGGCCGTGTTCGTCAGCGAAGGATGCAATTGGCAAGCGCACGCACTGCGCTTGGCGCCGCCCCTTTGCGTTCCCGAGGCCGCACGGCACGTCCTCTGCCAGCACCGCTTGCCCATGCATTGCGGTGTGCCTCCTCCTTTGTTTCCGCCGGGTTGGTTGTGCGGCTTTGCTCCTGGGTGTTGGGGGTTCTCCTTGGCCGCCTGGCCTGACTTCAGTGAGGTTTCTTCCGACAGCCTACAGGCCTGTTTTCCTGCTCCTTGCCTGCTTGTTGCTTGCCTGCTTGGCGTGCTGTGCTTGCTGGCTGTCGCCTTCTCCGTTTCCCGTCCTTGTCCTTGTCCTTGTCCTGGCCGGGTTTTCTGAGGGTGCTGGGGGTCAGGCTTGTCTGTCCTCACTGCTCGTGCCTGCTTCGGCAGCAGAGCCTCGCTTTGTAACCTTTCCTGTCCGGAAGGAAAAAAGAAACGAGGAGCACTGCATCTGCTGTACAGCTTCAAGCTTTTCTGCTGTTTTGCTGCTGTCTAGGCGAAGAGGGCCGCGACAGCCTTGAACGCACCGAAATCCTTATGCCGCAACGAGTAACCGGTACACTTGGCGTCGGTGAAACGGATTTCACAACAGTGCGAAAAGATGAGGTGAGGAGGGTGACAGTCACAGTCCCAGCCACATGCCTCTGTTCTCATAAGGGTATTCGATCGCACTCCTACGCACTCATTAGCCTACCTGCGCTCGTCCTACCCAACTTCGAACCAGTACAGTGCGCAAAGTATTCTACAGGCTCCTCGCGTTCTCCTCGCCCTGTGCACCCACCATCCCAGCACTTTATGCGCCACCTTACACAAACGGAGCCACGCACAGGAGCCGCCTAGTAACAAGCAAAACAAGTAGTTGCTGCGCGCAGGCCTGCTGTCACGCCAGTAACCTCTCTGTCGTAAACCTGGAGACGGACCAGGGAGTGGCGGTCGGGGCGCTGCTACAGGAGTAACAGGAGCGCCAGGAATGGGATGCGACCAAAATTACCACCCTACCCCCAAGGCTGGAGTTGTGGGTGGCGAACAAGTTGAGTGCCTGTGAAAGTCTTGGTCGGCAGTCTGCGCACCAATGGGACTGTTGACTGCCTACCTGTTGACTTCGTTCAATATGCAGGGCCCACCGACTTTGCTGTACTCCAGCAGTTGTCCGTACGCCTCGGCAGGCGCAAGAAATACGCCAAAATACCTCCAGATCTTGTCCTACACAGGGTTTGGCAGCAACGGTTGGGGCAGCACGTTATGCCACCCTGCAGACAACAAGAGCGTACCCAACATTGTCGGTGTGGCTGCAGAGCTCAGGCTGCACCTGGTTGGTCGCAGGTAGTAAGTTGTGTTTGGTTTTGTCTTGGCCTGAACAAGTTCCTGAAGAATGAGCTCCCATCGCATGTCAGCCCTTTCCCCCTGACCAAACCAACTGTTGCAGGATCTTGCCGGAACAGGCACTAGCCAAGACTGCTGTATACGTACACAATTCCCCTGTGCATCTGACTGGGTGAACCAAAGCGTGCAGGGCACACCACCTTCAGCAGAAACTTACATCCGCGCCTGTTGCGTTGCTGGCCTGCGCTGTACTCGGCTCCACCAGCATATCAAGGATAACATCGCTGACAGTGACATCCAGTTCACCGTTTGCTCCAAACGTGAAACTCTGATCTGTCAGCCGGATAAGCCTTTCGGTATTGCGGCTGAGCGTGCGTCGATGATGGATATGGATGTTCTGTGCCTTGGCGCCGCTGGCAGAGCACAGGAGCAGCGCTGCAGCCAAGAGCACAGCCGCAAGGGTTCTGTTTGTCATGGTATCCAGAATTACGAACCACGTTGTAAAGGCTAACTTTGCAACACAGAGCCTTGCAAACGCTCCCTAGTAATGTTGAGTGTGCAGATGGGCCGATGTTGGCCTTGGTTTCGGTGAAGCTCCCCACTTGCGCACAATCGGCCAGGGGCACTGCTCCTACTCAGGTATTAGGGCAGATCCTTCAAGAACAAACAGCAAGCTTCATTTCAGCCCTGCCAGCTGAGGTGCTGCACGACGGCTTGCCAGCTTCGTAACATCTATTGCGAACTGTTGCGCCAGTGAAACGTGATCGCTGCTGCCAAGGTCCAACAAAAGTGATAAAGCGGAGGGTGGGTGATACAGATGGAAAGTGGTTGCAACCCAGAATTCACTTCAAGGACTCTGTGAGTGGTGCACGCTTGAGACTTGAATGAAAATTGTCATGGCAGTGGCAGTGCCGCTAGCACCACCTAGTCATCACTCCTCGTGCGACTGGCAGCTGTCCTACCGCTCGCCCACCTCAATAGCGCTGCACAGTGGGCATTCACAGCGCCACAGCCGGAACGGCAGGCACCAAATGATAACCAGTTGTCTATGCCCTGCAGGCTGCAGAATGGCTGCAGCGCACGCAGGCGTCAGGATGGCACTCGAGTCCATCGTGCTTTTGTTCAGCCCTACCCCAGCATCGTCAGTGGCCGTCACACCAACACGGGTAACACACCACAGCAGCAGTACTGCCCACGCACGTCACTGACAATGGTGCAGGCGACACCAGTGGTGCCGCAGCACAGTCCCGGGTGCATGGTTGCATGCGTGCAGGTGTTGGTGGGCCAGCCTGGCGAATGCTGCGAGCCACCAACTCCCTGAGTCACGCATGGCTGAACACCCGATCAGTTGTCAGACAGACCTGCATGTGTACGTGTTGGCTCCAAAAGCACTCTGCAGGCAGTGTTGCTGAACGACACACGCTCGAGCATCTTGTCTCTTTCCACGTATTGCTGTGCATGCCACTGCCTGCTTGTACCGCCCACACACCACAGGTGTCACCTCAGCCCACACACCACAGGCATCACAACCGGCCTCCGGCTACCTAGGCACAAGTAAGGCTGCCTAGGCATGCATGCACATGCTGGATGTTAAGCTAGTCTCAAATCACTCTATCTTGCAGCTTGCTCGCAGCTTGGATTGATTTTCACCCTACCGACCAGCAATGGATGCTGGTTTTATGAGCATGGGATGCCACCCATTCTCTATTTCTGTGGCTTTGCTTGGCTTTGCTTGGTTGTGTCTTGGCTTGGCTTGGCTGAGCGGTATGGTATGCGGAGGCACATGCGCGCGGCATGTGTCGCTTGACGGATAACCGAGGTGGGCACTGTGACTGCGCCACTCGGCTGCGCCTGTTAGTAGGTGTGCACTTGTGCAGTGGGGTACACGCAACGCGCCTGCAGGGCGCTGCCTGCGCACGCATGCGCCCTCAAGCGGTGCCACTTGCTGCTGTAGCCAGCCATGACTCAATTGGCCTGGCAGTGCGTGAATACTGGACGGGCGCATGGTGTGATCACCGATAACGTACATGCGAGCGAGTGTACCTGCATGCACCCGAATGCGCCTCTTACAGGCTGTAGTATTAGAGCCAGGCTGTATGCCGCACACTGCGCACGCACCAGGCTGCGCATGCTCGGCTGTGATACAGTACGTAGGCCTGCTGGTGGCCTAATGTGACGACTCATCCTCAAAATGCAGCAGTCAAGGTGCTCAAGCACGAACACTGGGTCCGGATTGTCCGCTGCCCGCGCTGCCATGTGTTATAAAACTGTGAGCTTAGAGATTCTAGGCCACAGACGAGACTGTTGTTACACACTCCAATGTCAATAACACACAGAGGTGGACTGCTAGGTGGACTGGGTATACCGTGTTTAGTTGCACTCAAATGACAGATCTGGTTGCCAAATTGTCATTGCATCAATGCACATGCATGCCAACACCGAGTCCAAACGCTGTGATGGCATGAGTATAGCACGCACGCTGTATGCACGGTGCCAAACGAAGGAGGGAGACAACAGGCTTGACACTACCGAGCCGAGTTCAGTGGTGATCCGCACCGAGCATCATGCACGAGGGGCCAAGGCGCACAGAGTAAACCGTATGCGTGCCGCTGGTGAGCCAAACAAATGTGTATGCACAATGTGTACCAGGCGAGCTCTGTTGCACATTATTCGTCGTCTGGTGGTTGCCCTCGCTCTCACGGTCTCTCGCCGCAAGGCCTGCAAGTCACCTCACTGCAGCCTCGCCGCCTCAATTTCACACCATCCTTCACCTTGATTCTGCATTTGCTTACTTCTCGCCTTCCTCGGTTGCTGCCAGCTTGACGTATGGGGTGCATTGGCAGGCGTCGTCCTCCTTGTTGGGCCTGAACTGTACAGCCACCCACGCGTAGAATGCAAGATCTGCCAGTTGGTTCGGCGCCTCAACTGCCCACACCCACGCCCACGCGTGCTGCTCATTTACCACGGCGCGCAGAGTAGACATGATGATGCTGGTGAAGCAAAGGTACGCTGCAAGCGACCAATAGAACCACGTAAAGCGCCTGAGCTTGTCTTGGGTGATGGTGTCAGCGCTGTATTCTTGGTTCTCAGCCAGGCTGGCCTTCAGGTGCTTGATGGACTGTACGGCGGGGAAGAGAATGGCGCAGCAGCAGATGATGTCCACCAGGAGGAAGGCGCCGTTTAACATGGCCGTTGTGAGCCAATTGATAGCGGGCCCCCACTTGAACAACATGACAGCAAACACCTGCAAGCAGCCATCAGCACGACGCAAGAAAACACAAGAAAAGCCAGGCTCCTAATTGCTGAACAGCAGGAGGTTAGGGGCGTAGATTGGTGCCACACAGCGTGCACTATACATATGCACTGGGTGGCACCAGGGTGGCCGGGTGGAGGAGAAGGCACTGCATGGTAGCCCTGCTTCATGCCGGCGGCTCCGCCCACCCACACCATGCATCACGTGCAACAGATGCTGCTGCGCCACGCACATGCACGCGCCGGTATCGCCCCAATCTTGCCTGTAGCGAGGTGACAAGGCCGATGATCCACCACTCCAGGTAACCGAGGCGGGGCTTCACGTCAGGCCAGCCAGAACCAATCAGCACCATAACCACGAAGAACAGAGCGCAGCTGCCAAACATGGAGAGGTAATACGCCAGGTCCCAGGCACCAAAGGTGAAGGTACTGTATACGTTTCTCTGAGGGTCATTATACCCCGTCAGCCCCTGGCACAGCAGCGCCAAGCTTTTCAGCAGTGCCAGCGCCAACATCAGGTGGTGGGTCATGTGCGCGCGCGAGCGGCTGCGCCAGATGCAGCAGGCCCAGGCGACCGTGCAGGCTGAGAACAGGCCAAACATCCCCTGCATGCGAGCAGACGGATGCAGCGCAGCGCCAGGGGAACAAGCATGCAAGGCTTACAACAACGGCGGGCTCACGGCATGCAGCTTGTCAGGTAATGCACAACACTCAGCGCCACCGGCACAGCTATGTTGCGATGACGCGTGTGGGGGCATGTAGGAATGCTTGCATGACAAGGTTAGAAGCACCACAATCATGCATGATGAATGGCTGCTTATTGACTGGAGGCAAGTGGCATCATCGCTCAACGAAGCAACATGCTCGAGACAACCATGCAGCGGCACTCACCCAGTTGACCAGGCCCATGGGAGTCACACGGTCAAGGAAGTCTGAGCGTAAGTCAGAGACAGAGGCAGAGAGATCCTTTATCAGTTGCGCGGTGCGGTCCCAGAGCGTCCAGGCATCAAAGGCGTCGATCTGGTTGCCATCAGCGTCCACGTTATACGCATCAACGGCCACCAGCAGCGACACCGCCGGGCCGAACGGATGGCAGTTGGCAAAGTACAGATAGTATTGGCCCGACGTGTCGATTCTGAAGTGAAACTCGGCAGTGTTGGCCTGGCCGGTGAGCACGCGTTGGATCATTGGGTCCTCGAAGGTGAAGAGGCTGCGTGCAGCAAGCAAGCGCGAGGGTCGCTGTAAGATCGTTTTCAGAGGTTGCCAAGCGCGGAGTGATGAGCGAGGGACATGGCTGAGCGAGCATAGGCCGCGGTGCCAGGGGGGGCCCGCACCGCCCTTCTCGCTGCGGCGCACGGGCCACTTTCTTGAGAAGGTTTTGCGGGTAACGTACATGCGGGGCGCTATGCATGGTTGCACTATGCTATGCATTCCTCTCGTTTTCCCTTTGCCAGCTTGCCACCCTATCCAATGCTACACGCTGGGCGCAAAGTTGTAGCCGATTATCGTAGCCGGCAGGTGAACGCAGGGACCCCAGTCTTGACGCACCCCGCTTGCGGCTCTCGTGGTGGTCGACTACGCCATCCCAGTAGGTAGCGGGTCAGACAGGATCACAGGAGCAAGCGCATCCTGCTGACCCGCGCAAGCAGTGCAATGCAGGCGATATGTGCAGGCGCAGGTGCCCCATATAGTCGCGCGCGACGTCGCGTCATGCACGTGCGCCATGGTTGCAGGGCACGCTGGTGAGGCGGGGCGCATCGCACATGGAGCTCCCCCAAGCATCTCACAGGCTGGATGAATGATGACGCATTAATGCAATGCCTGTCAGTTCAAACATGCCCTGCATGTTATGGGCAGGGCTAGGACTAGTCCGATGTTCGCTACCAGTGCTTACTCCAAATCGTGCATGTCCACCGTATCCCAAACAAACGCCCGACACAGCAGCACATTCCCCTCTCGTGGCTGTTAGGCTGTCGCACAGCCTTGCTGCAACTATGGAAAAGTGCAGCATTTCCCACGTTTGAGTGGTTGGTTCATATCGCTGCCCAAAGGGTTGGCCGTAAGGGGCCCAACAGGGGTCAGTCGCTGCTGACTTGGCACGCGTGCATCGGTGCACGTGTTCGATGCGGTTGCATACGCATCAGCCAGGTTGGCAGCAGGTCAGCCATGTGGTGCATATGCCTGGTTGCGCAGGGGCAGACTTGGTGCTTGAAGCTTTAGGGGGTGAGTTGCGCCACCCAGCTTGCAAGGAGCACCGCATCCGCTCTCAAGCTGTATGTGGCAGCCTAGACGAGGAGGGTTGCGACAGCCTTGAATGCACCCGAAATCCTGATGGAGGCCATAATACCGTAATGAATACCGGTACACTTAGCGAGCCCCTGTGTGTCATCAGTGAAACGGTTTTCACATCAGCTCAATGCATCAGGTGAAGAGGGCGATAGAGAGTCCTACAGCTGTTCTCGAAAGAGGATTTGTGCGCACTCCTACTGCACTCAGCCTGCCTGCACTCGTCCTACCCAAGTAAGTGCGAACCAATACAGTGCGCGGTGTGTTCTACAGCCCCTCTGCACTCACAAGCACTTTACGCGGCACCCTTGCGCTGCCAGTACACGGAAGAAGCCATACATAGCTGCCCAGCAATCCCATCATCGTCAGCAGTTGCTGCGTACCGGTCTGCTGTCATCACGCTGCAAGCAACCCTCCTGTCGCAAACCAGAGACGGGCCGGGCCAGGAGCGCCAGCAATTAAAGCGACCAAGATCACTACCCGACTGCTGGAGGTTTGGGTGGCAAACAGGTTGCCTGCCTGGAACAGTCTTGGTCTGCAGTCTGCGCAAACACCGGACTGCAGACCAAGTCCCGTCAACAGATACGTCGCGTACCTGGTGACTTCATTCAATATGCAGGGCATGCAGTCTTGTTTGCGCTGCAGCAGTCGTGCGTACGCCGCGGCCGGCGCGAGAAATACGGCAACATCCATCCAGGGCTTGTCCTGCACAAGGTTCAATGGCAGCAACGGTTGGGGCAACACTCGTGTTATGCCACCCTGCAGACAAAGCAACAAGAGCGTACCCAACGTTGTCGGTGTGAGGTCAAGCTGCACCTGGTTGATCATACCGCTGTGAGTTGTGTTTGATTTGTCTTGTCAGAATCCCCTAAACAAGTTCCTGAACAATAAGCTCGCACCGCAACATGCAGAAAGCCCTTTCTCCTGACCAAACCAACCGAAGGATCTTGCCGGAACGTGCACTAGCCAAGGGCTTGCCGTATGCATGTACATTCCCCTGCGCATCTGACTGGGCGAACACCAGTGTGTAAAGCGCACCACCTTCAGCGGAAACTTACATAGGGGAATGGGTTGCTATATCGGTCGCTCGAGTGCATATCAAGGGAAATGTTGCTGACAGTGACATCCAGTCGGCCTTTTGCTACAAACGTGAACCCCTCTGTCAGCCGGGTAAGAAATGTACCATTGCGGCTGACCGTGTGTTGATGAACTTTGGCGCTGGCAGAGCATAGGAGCAGGGCTGCAGCAGCCAAGAGCACGGCCGCAAGGGTTCTGTTTGTCATGCTTTCCAGAACAACGTTGTAAAGGTTGGCTTTGCAACACAGAGCCTTGCAAAGGCTCCATGGTACTTTTGCGTATGCAGATGGGCCGATGTTGGCCTTGGATTGGCCTTGGTTTCGGTAAAGCCCTCCACCTGCGCACAATCGGCCGAGGCCACTACTACTCCTACTACTCAGGTATTTTCATATATAGGTCAGTTCTTTCAAGCACAAGCAGCGAGCGGCATTCCAGCCTTGCCAGCTGAGGTGCTGCACGATGGCTTGCCAGCTTTGCAACACATATTGCCGACTGTTGCGCGACGTTTCCGCTGCCAAGGTCAAACAAAAACGTTTAGGAGGAGGGTGGGTGATACAAATGGAAAGTGGTTGCAACCCAGAACGCACTTCATAGACTCTGTGAGTGGTGCGCACTTGAGACTTGAGGACATGGCAATAATGACGAGTGCCGCTCGCACCAGTTGATGTCCTAGTCCACACCTCGTGTCAGCCTGCAGCTGTCCTCCAACTGCTCCTCTGATCAAACAGCACTGCATGGGGTCCATGACATCGCCATAGCCGTAGCAGCAGGCATCAAATGACAACCAGTCGTCCCTGCCTTGCAGCGCACACAGGGGTCCGACGCATGGCACTTGCCTCCATCGCCTCTTGTGTCACCGGCAGTGACCGTCGCACGAACACGGGTAACACACCACAGCTGCAGGGCAGCGCACGCACGTTTGGCGATGGTGCCAGCGACACCTGTGGTGCCGCAGCAGCACACAGTCCCGGTTGCATGCATGCAGGTCTTGGTAGGTAGGCCAGCTTGGTGCATGCTGCGAGTCACCACCTCTCAAGTCGCGGCACAGCTGAACATGCAACCGCTGAACATGCATGCAACCAGCGGGACCATGTGCCCGTGTTGGCTTCAAATGCACTGAGCCGCAGACCTGAACGCGATCTGATCCTGCTTTCTCTGCAGGCAGTGTTGCTTACGATGTATGCCTTCCGCAGATATGTGCAGCTGCATGGCTATTGAACAACCATTTGATATCAGTGCTGTCACCATTTGGCGTGGCTGACTGACACGTTTACAGCGTCTTGTAGCATTGGCAGCAGTGGTTATGTGTATGGCCTGTTGATGGTGCGGGACTGAGCTTCAATAAGCCTGTTCACTGATTGATCAGCATGCAGCACACAAACCAGTGCGCTGGCCGTGTGCAAACCTGCATGCCATGCTGTGCATCATGGCACGGTATGTGGCGTCAACAAGCCGAGCTGAGGTTGCCGGCAATGTGCCGCCACACACACTATGCAGCGCAATTTATGACCATGCACGGTGCCAACCGTCAAGCCACGCTCATGAGACAGAATTACCATGCGAAATGCTAGCAAACATTGTCGCCATGTCTTGCCACAGGAAAACATTAAAATAACACCTCACACCAACACACGCTACCACACCATGTACACTCCGCAGTAGCTCAACCATTCCACCTGCGCATCAACGCCTGTGGTGGTCATCAACCAGTCAAACAGGTGGATATGCTGAGAAGGTGTCCTGGTGAACGCACTTGGTCGATGCACACATGCATGCTGGCTCACGCACACGCACAACCTGGCATGGTGGCATGGTGTACACCTGCAGGCATTCCAGCCGGTACGCATAGCAGTACACAGTGTGCTACACGCCATGCCAGCAGCCTCCAAACAACCATGCTAACTAAATTGCTGCATCACTGACATCCGATGATGCGCTGCTAGCCCCGGACCTGTATCCATTGTGGCCCGCAACCAACGCATTGCCCCATCCTGACCTGGAATCATGTGCTTGCCTCGTCAGCATCGGTGCATTTCACTCCGTCAACCATGCAGCAAAACTGTCCTGCTGCTGAGAATGACCATCTCTCTGTCAAAAGGACACAACCCGGAGAATGCTCACTGACGCCATCACATCATGGTACATCAACAAATTAACAACATTGCCTTGCAGCTGCAGCATTCGTACTACGGCATTTGCATTCAGTGCTGCACGGTCAACTTTCGACCTCGCAAGGC